>JAJPUD010001344.1:377867-419063 GCA_023553655.1 Myrmecobius fasciatus
TGGTCACCAAAACCATTTGGTACTGGATAAGAAATAGAGTAGTGGATCAGTGGAATAGGTTAGGTTCACAGAACAAAATACTCAATGACAATTGTAATCTAGTGTTTGATAAACCCAAAGACCCCAGTTTTGGGGATAAAAACTCACTATTTGACAAAAACTGCTGGGATAATTGGAAACTAGTCTGGAAGAAATTAGGCATTGACCCACACCTAACACCATATACCAAGATAAGGTCAAAATGGATTCATGATCTAGGCATAAAGAATGATATTATAAACAAATTAGAACAATGTAGGATGGTTTACCTCTCAGACCTGTGGAGGGGAAAGGAATTTGTGACCAAAGAAGAACTAGAGTTCATCATTAATCACAAAATAGATAAGTTTGACTATATCAAGTTAAAAAGTTTTTGTACAAACAAAATGAATGCAGACAAGATTAGAAGGGTAGCAGTAAACTGGGAAAATATTTTTACATCCAAAGGTTCTGATAGAGGCCTCATTTCTAAAATATATAGAGAACTGACTCAAATATATAAGAATTCAAGCCATTCTCCAATGGATAAATGGTCAAAAGATATGAACAGACAATTTTCAGATGAAGAAATTGAAACTATTTCTGATCACATGAAAAGGTGCTCCAAGTCACTATTGATCAGAGAAATGCAAATTAAGACAACTCTGAGATACCACTACACACCTGTCAGATTGGCTAAAATGACAGGAAATGATAATGATAACTGTTGGAGGGGATGTGGGAAAACTGGGTCACTGATACATTGTTGGTGAAACTGTGAACGGATCCAACCATTCTGGAGAGCAATTTGGAGCTATGCTCAAAAAGTTATCAAACTGTGCATACCCTTTGACCCAGCAGTGTTTCTACTGGGCCTATATCCCAAAGAGATTTTAAAGGAGGGAAAGGGACCCACATGTGCAAAAATGTTTGTGGCAGCCCTTTTTGTAGTGGCAAGAAACTGGAAATTGAAAGGATACCCATCAATTGGAGAATGGCTGAATAAATTATGGTATATGAATGTTCTGGAATATTATTGTTCTGTAAGAAATGACCAACAGGAGGATTTCAGAGAGGATTGGAGAGACTTGCATGAACTGATGCTGAGTGAAATCAGCAGAACCAGGAGAACATTATACACAGCAACAAGACTATACGATGATCAATTTTGATGGACATGGTTCTCTTCAACAATGATGTGATTCAAACCAGTTCTTCAGCGATGAAGATAGTCATATACATCCAGAGAGAGGCCTGTGGGAACTGGGTGTGAACTACAACACAGCATTTTAACGCTTTCTGTGAATGTTTCCATGCATTTTGTTTTCCTTCTTAGGTTGTTTTTTTCTTCTTCTCTTTCTAGATCTGGTGTTTCTTGTGCAGTAAGATAACTGTATAGATATGTGTACATGTATTGTATTTGTCATATAATTTATCCTATTTAGCATGTATTAGATTACCTGTCATCTAGGGGTGGGGGGTGGGGGGAAGGAGGGGGAAAAGCTGGGGAAAAAAAAAAAGTTTTTGCAAAGGTCAATGTTGAAAAATCACTCATATGTTTTGTAAATAAAAAGCTTTATATATATAAAAAAAAAAGAATTCAAAGCCCTTCATAATCCAGTCCCCTCCTGCCTTTCTAATCTTTTTATACCTTACTCTCCACACTGTATTCTTTGATATGACATGAACAAGACAGTACACCTTCCAATTCCAGTATTCTCTCTGGCTGTCCCCCATGCCCTGAATCCTCTCTCTCCTTTACTCCAACCACTGACCTTCCTGGCTTCCTTTAAGTGCCAATTAAAAATCCACCTTCGACAGGAAGCTTTTCCAAGTAAATTCCAATGCTTTTCCTATATATAAGATATATATCTTGGACAGAGCCATCTGCACCCAGAGAGAGGACTGTGGGGACTAAATATTGATCACAACATAGTACGTTCATTTTTGTTTTTGTTTGCTTGCATTTTGTTTTCTTTCTCATTTCCCCCTTTGGATCTGATTTTTCTTGTACAAATTGTGGAAATATGTATATAAGAATAGCACATGTTTAATGTATATTGGATTGCTTGCCATCTGAGGGAGGGAAGGGAGGGAGAAAAAAATTGGAACACAAGATTCACTTGATGCTGCCTTCCCCCATTAAACTGTATTGGGTTTCCTTTACCTCTTTCTGAATACTCAGAATTTAGCAGGCACTGAATAAATGATTACTAATTCACTAATTAATGAAAGAACTTGAGGAAACTGATAAAAACATCACAGCACAGATCACTATTGCATTGCTATTAGCCTGTGGAAGTTAATAATTATATTGTGTTCATAATGTATGTATGTATGCATATAAATACATAAATATAAATCATGTATACAAATGCATATATATTCTTTCCTTAGTTAATCTAATATCACCAATTGGTAAATACCCTTTTCTTCTCTCAGAAGGGTATGCATCTAATTCTTCCTTTCCTTCCAAAGGAACTGGTTTGAATTCTTTAATGAAGTTTTTGTTTTCCTCCATAAAAATAACTATAGACCCTATCTTTGGGGCTTATCTCACAATGTCCCTTTTCATAGTCATCTGCAAAAAAAAGATACCAAGTCATGGCAACCAACATAACATCTATTTCAGAAATTATGTCAAAGAAATCTGGAAGAGAACTTTGAATGGCTGTAAAGGGAGGAGAAGAGAAAGGGAGGAGGAGGAAAAAGAACAGGAGGAGGAGGAAGAGGAGGAAATGGTAGAAGTGGAAGAAGAAAACCAAAACTTCTTTCTCCAAGGCTAGCTATCTAAAGGATTTTCAGGGTTCAGAAACTTTTATGAAAAAATCTGAAAACTCTAGAAATCTGCTTTCTTAGGTATCTCCAAAAAGAACTCAAATTCCTTACATCCCCAGTAGGCAGTGTCTTTTCAGCATCTTCAAGAGCATGTAAGTAAGACAAGAAGCTTCTCTTGCCAGTCCAAGCACAGGACAAGCAAGCCTAAAAGCAGGCAATAAAGATGGCTCTGTCCCACTATTATACCTTATTCTCCATAACTTGAAAAAACAGTTGACAACTTAAAAAAAAAATCAGTAATAGCCACTTAAATTTGTAGAGGGCAAATAGGTGACACAGTGGATAGAAGGAGTACCTGAGTTCAAATGCAGCCTCAGAGACCAGCTATGTGATCCTAGGCAAGTCACTTAACTCATTTTACTCTAAAAAAGAGATGGAGAAGGAAAAGGCAAACTATTCCTTTATCTTTGCCAAGAAAACCCCAAATGAGGTCACAGGGAGTCGGACATAACTGAAACAACTCAATAACAACTTATATTGAGATAACTCTTTATAATCTTCAAAGCAAATTCTTTATGTATTATTTCAGTAATATATTCTAATTACTCCTGACTTCTCATTAGAGCACTGATATCACTGATCTTTTCACTGTAGGAAATGAGAAAGTTTCCAACTGAAAAATGAGTGGCAGGAGGGAGGGAGGGTGGAAAAGGTTGTTATATATTCCAATGATGCTGATTAGGTTTTTACCCCTGACTTTTTCTTTGATTAAAGCAACTCTAAGGAAGATACATGCCATGTTAAAAATAGAGAAAGCTTCAATTCAATCATTAGAACACAGACCTAAAGTACTCAACGCTCATTTTAAAATCACAAATAGATTCATTATCCACAGGAACTTTATGTACATAGATGCATGAATTCCAGAGGAATCTTATAGATTACAGAAGTTGAGCTGATTGTCAATCTATATATAATATGCTTAAAAGTAGACTTGCTGATCATGATGGGAGATGGGGAAAGTATCTGCAAAATCCTGGACCAGCCTCCATTGTTATAGTATGATCAAATCACAATGCCCGTTCTTCTCCATTAAGATTTTGAAGCTTTGAAGCAAGCAAAAATTATTGTCAAGGTTAAGTGAGATGAGGAAAAGTCAGAAAAAGCCACAAATGTATTAATTCTCACCTAGACGACTGCAAGAGCCTCTCAATTGGTTTCTCTGCCTCGAGTCTTTTCCCTTTCTAATTTCTCTTCAAAAACCGCCAAAGTGATACTGCTAAAGCTTAGGTCTGCCCATGAAACTCCCATACTTTTAAAGCTCCAGGGGCTTCTTCTTGCCTCTTGGATCAAACATGATTTCCTCTGGCTTTTAAAGTTTTTCACAACTCTATTTGCAGCCTTTTGGTTCAGGCTTACTGAACATTACTTTCCTTCATACGTTCTGCATCCTCCTCCCCCAAGCAAAACCCTCTTACCTCGTACCCCCTTTCCCCACCACAATCTAACTTGCCTTGGGGCAAGCTGTCCTCCAAGCCTGAAATGCTTCTCTCACCTCACTCAACCTCTCAAAATGTCCAGCTTCCTTCAAGGCTCAGCCCAAATGTCACTTCCTACAAGAGGTTCATTCTGAAACAAAGTTTCTTTCTCCCCACCCCAATGAAATAGCCTGGTATTTACTCTACATATATTTTATATTTCTTATCTGTGTACTTATGGTTTCCTTCCCCACCCCCAAAAGGAATGACAAGTGCTGCCAGCCCTGATAAAACATGCTTACAATTTCTGTTGCTGGAGAGGCTGAGGCTGGTTGAGTTCTGAACTGGAGCCAATAGTTTCTTTTCACTAAATCTGGTATTAATATGGAAGGGGACATCCCCAAAGTGAAGGGAAAGGGACACTCAGGAAGCTAGCCTGGGTCCAAGGTAGGAGACCAAAGCTCTTTGCTGATTAGAATGGGATCCAGTCAGTGAATCACCCCAGTGTTCCCAGTATGGGCAACATAGGGAGACCCAAACTTTTAATTAAATAAGCAATTAGATACATAGACAGATAAAGTATGTAAACAGATAAATATATGACTGAAAATGTAAATTGCTTAAAGGAAAGGCTTGTCTCAATATTTTATTTTGGTTTTTGTTGTTGGGTTTTTTTTTGGGGGGGGTTGGTTTTTTTTTTTTTTTTTTTGCTCACCCTCCTCCTTACCTCTGCCTGCCTCTGTGAATTTGTATCTTCCTTTAACTCACAGTTTGGATCCCACTTTTCATGCAAAGCCTATCTAAGTACCCTTTTGCTCCTCAAATTGCTTTGAACTTACCTATCAGCATATATGTGCCCGTTAGTAGAACAAAGTATGCTACAGTGCTCCTTTCCCATCTCAGTATTCTCATAGATAATATTACTAATCCTCCACCCTTAGTCTACCCTGTCCAGTCAAATATATTTGCTGCTTCAACAATTCCCCTACCTGCTTCCCATCCCACCCTCACCCTTTCTCTTTTATCTCTCTTCTATGTACCCGACATTTATGTATATAATGTGTATTTTATGTTACACTGCTCAACATGCAATAAGTAATGTCTCCTCCATTAGAATGTGAGCTCTTTGAAGATGAAGCCTTTTCTTCCCCCTTTTGTTTTGGAACTCCAGTCCTTAGCACCAGGTCCATCCTAGAGAAGATAAATATAAAATATTTGTCGATTTATCCCAGCACCTATTACAAGGTCTAAGCTAACAGAAGTTGCTTAATAAATGCAGTTTGATTAAATTGTTGAATGAATCAATTCCTCAGTTCTGCTGATTAAACTTAACTATAACCACCAAACTAAAATCTTATGTTCAAAAATATTTGGTTTTTAAAGTTTTAAGCAGCATTGGGACTCTCTGGGATTGAATCATTAAAAACACACACACACACACACACACACACACAAAACCCCACAGGGGAAAAAAAAAATCAGGCACAATTACTCAGTCTTCAAACTCTGAGGAATTGTTTTGGTGTCCTGGGGATAGGACACATGTTTTAATTGCCTAATTATGTAATTATCTAGTTTCATGTTTTATGTCACCAGTGAGCAGCCAAATTATATCCACAAGTATGTGCCAAGGATTGCTCTAGCTCCATTATCTGTTTACACCCAAGGTTTCAACAGTCTTTCTGTTCCTATAGTCAAGAACCAAATGTTATATAACCAGGTCACTCCTTCATTTTGCTTTTTTTTTTTTTAATCAATATGACAATGGGCATTTTTATCTCGGTGGAACAACAAAAGCTTTGTCTATGTGTGCAGACTTTTATAACTTACAAAACACTTTATTTATAATAGACCGGTGATACAGGAAATGTAACCATCACTATCTCCATTCTAGACAGGAGGAAAGTGAAATTTGGAGAGGTTATCACACAATGCTATTAATTAGCATGACAAAACTTGAATCCTGGATTGCTTTTAAGTTCAATCCTCTTTACATGAGACCCTTTCTTCCCAATGTCTCCTTCAAATATTGGCATCAAATCTAAACAGGGTCCACTTGAACTCCCATCATCATCCTCCTCTCCTCATCAGAAAACCTTAAACTGTGCAATGGGAAGGATAGCCTTGACAGGAGAGCTTTCTCTTTATCTTGCCCAAAATCAAGCATCAACCTCATTTCCTGACTACCACATCAAAACCAGCCATCAATTCTGTGTAACATGTTCCAGGTATAAGTTGTCTTGGAGGAGAACTTTTATATATTCTAAAGAATCTCTAGAAATATAAAATATCTCTGTGTACACATCACAAATAAAACTTCTTAAGGGCAAGGGCTATTTTGCCTGCTTTGTAGCACAAGCAGTTAGCATAGTACCTAGCACATCATAAAAAATTAATCAAAAAAATGAAAATCCCTAAAGAAATATCTTCAAAATGTCAAGTTTTTTCTTTACCTTTCCACTATTCATCCAACAGAAACTGTGAGGAAATCCAAGTCCCATCGATTCAATAAACATTTGTTAAATACCTACTATAATATGTCAAGCATCAAATGTTAAGGATCTCATTAATTTAAAAAAAAATAACAAAAAACAGTCTTCTTCCCTCAAAGAGCTTACAATCCAAGGGGAGAGACAACACATTTTCAAAGAATGAGCCCAATATGTACTCCAAAACACAGAATTATATCTCTAGGTAAATTAACCTTCAAAAATACTCCAAGCAGAGTCCAGCTAAGCAGATTAATCAACACAATCTAATTATAAAAATTCTCACTGCAACTGAGTCTCATCCTAAGAAGAGTATTCAAAGTGCTTCTTAGACTGTGCACTCTTTTTAAAAAAATAATAACTTTATCTTTCAAAATACATGCAAAGATAGTTTTCACCCTTGGAAAACCTTGTGTTCCAAATTTTTATCCCTCCAATCCTACCAACTCCCTTCCCTAGATAGCAAGTAATCCAATACAGGTTAAACATGACATGCAATTCTTCGAAACATATTTCCACATTTATCATGCTACACAAGAGAAATCAGATCAAAAGGGGGGAAAATGAGAAAAAGAAACAGCAAACAAACAACAACAACAAAGGTGAAATACTATTCTGTGATCCACAGTCTCCATAGTACTCTCTCTGGACACAGATGGCTCTTTCTATCACAAGTCGACTGGAATTTAGGCTGTGTACTCTTGAAAACAAAAACTCCCAATACTAGGAAGCTTTCTAAACAAAGATCATAACTACAGTTAGAAGGGTCTTCTAAAGGTTTGTAAATCCAACGTCCTCATTCCATGAATGAAGAAAATCAAGATATTAGAGGTAACATGATTTTTTTTTCGATTTTTTTTTTGCATAACATATGTGTGGGTAATTCTTCAACACTAACCCCTTACATAGCTTTCTGTTACAAATTTTTCTCCCCAACTCCCCACCCCTCCCCTAGATGGCAGGATATCCACTACATGTTAATTATGTTAAAATAATGGCAAATCGAATATATGTATACATTATTTCCAAACTTATCATTGTTGTGCAAGAAAAATCTTATCTACACAAAAGATATATCAGATAAAAGAAACACAATGTAAGCAAACATCAATCAAGGAGTATGAGAATATTATGTTGTGGTCCACATTTTACATCCCTCTCTCTGGGCGTATATGGCTTTCTTCAGTGAACAATTGGGAGGTAACATGATTTGCTCAGGATCCTAAAAGTAGCAGTCCTCTTTTCCAAGTGAAACAAATTATTTTCAGTGATGTTCTACACAACTTTTACGTCTATAACATACGATTCATTTCTAAATAGCTTTGCATTGTTCTCTCATTACTTCCTACATTTAAGTCTTGTCTCTAGTTTGCTTATATTTGTAATGGTTAATAAAACTGCCTTAAAGTCTACTTTAATTTGTAAATATAATTTTAAAATGTTCATAATGTAATCCCAAAATGATTTGAACTTTTATATATTCTATAGAATCCTGATAAATCTAAAAATGTTAAATTTGCTTTTAGGATATCACTGTGCATACCTTCAGGAAAAAAAAAATTTCATCTTTGCTACATCCCAACAGGAGAAGGATTCAGGAAATTTGTATATTAAATTCACTTCTAAGAATAATTCATGTCATGATTTTGGACAAGTCACTTCTATACTCTGAACCTTAAATTGTCTTCTTTGGAAAGTACTAAAAATTTTGAAATGCTTTTCATTTACTCTGAGACATTACAAAGTATTCTAGGGATCTGCTCCAGGGCCAATTGTTAAAATTTTCAGTGTGAACATATACACATTAGAAATTGGCTAACACTACAAAGTGAAGATTTGAATTATTGGTTATCAATCATCTAGATTTAAACAATGGAGACAATGTTAATAGCACAAATTAAATTTAAAAGTATGTCACGACCATTTCTTGGGGGAAGGAGGGAAGGGAGAGAAGAAAATTTGCCTATTGTTAAATATTTACCAAAACATTCCTATAAATAAATCACGTTTGCTAAGGAAATTAAGCAGATGAGCCGATATTCTAAATTTTACTAAGCTTTGGTTTTAGAATTATCTTTGGTAATTAGTTGAGATAGATATGATAGTTTAGAAAGTCATAGGAATTCAAATAATAAATGTCATATCTTCAAGACCTAACTCAGAAATTGCAGAATGGTTCAGATCCCCGACATTGCCCCCAGGTTTCTCTTAGTTCCTAACCTGATGTCTGAAATGGAAAACATTTGTTTCAAATATTTCTAAATAGAGAGTGACAAGGCTTTTGACTCTAAAGGACGTCCCTATTAAACTACACTCCAATTTTCATACTAAGAAAGAATAAAGAATGACTGAGTTGTCAACACAGGACTTAATTAAAACTGCACGTTTTGAATTATGCAATATTTGCTAGATAAGCTATAATACAGAGTTGACTAATAATACTTGGATTAAATAGTGCCTTCATTTCTAAGATTTTAAAACCTTTTTGTACAGTTGTTATTGTTATTGTTCTTGAGTTGTTTCAGTCGTGTCTAACTTTCTGTCAGTCCATTTGGGATTTTCTTGGCAAAGACACTGCCATTTCTTTCTCCAGTTCATTTTATAGATGAGGAGACTAAGGCAAAAAGGGTTAAATGTGTTATCCGGAGAGACAGCTAATCAGTGTCTGAGGTCAGAGTTGAACTCAGGAAGATGAGTCTTCTTGATTCCCAGCCTGGCACTCTGGACACTATGGTACCACCTACCTGCCCCATACCTAGAGCAGTCCACCTTAATTTCATCTCTATACAGCAGGGCCAGGGAACCTGAGTAGAGTATAAAGTCACTAACAAATCTCACTTTGCTGCCTTTACCATTCTTTGATAGAATCTAGAATTTGCTTAATCACCCATCCCCACCCTCTTTCTTCCTTCAAGGTCAAAAAAGAGGGGTTGGAACATTACAGAACACCTCATTTAAAAAATTACTAACCCCGACTTTAAGTATTTTTAGGTACTATGCAATATCATTACTAAGAAGGTTCAAAGAATTAATAAGAAAACTATGGCGAATAAAGATGCTCTTTTGGGTTTCCCATATGCAATATAGTTAAGATGACCTAGAATATTTCACCACCAATGATTTGTGACTACCTCCTCAGAAACCACTGATGAGTTTTGATTGACATGTACTTAAAAGAAATAGAATCTCGTTTCCATTTAGCTTTCTTTCCACAAACATTAGTGGAGGAGAACACAGAGAAATGTATATAAACTGAATATTTAAGCCAAATGTAAACCACTCACCATGGATAGGTACAGGAAAGAAACAAACTGCTTAAAGCACTTTAGACATTTTCATAGCATGGTAACTGCAGTTTACAGCTTCCTGTATGTCGTTTTCCAAGAAGTTTACAACATTCTCCTACTGTTGTTCTTAAAATAAATTCTGGAAACAAAAACATAGTATCTACATCCAACATATATGACAAGAACCAGATCAAGCAGGAAAATAGAGTGAAGTGAAAAAATAAATATGTCTTTAAACCACAACAGAGATCAGCTTAACTATTAAGGTAGCAACAGTTATCACTATAGATAAAGTTACACTTATCACCTAGGTCAGTTTGGGTGAGGGGATTTCAGGGGTAGGAAAAGCTTACTTGATCACTCCTCCCTGCCTCAAAAAGAAAAAGGAAAAAAAAAAAGCTTCCTCTCCAAACCTACTTTTAATTATTTGCAATTCCATCACCACAAGTTCATTAACTGCAAAACATTATATCCCATGTGACTGCTCATCCATCTGAAAGCACCTTCAATAGTCATTAGTTATTTATACTTCGGTGTAAATGAGCTTCAGATCACAGAGCCTAGGAAGACCCGGGGCAGTCTCCATTGGAAACGACTATTAGTTCAGAGAAAGACCATCCTGAAGCTTAAGGACCACAATGGGGTAAATTTTTATTCAATAGATTGCCTGCAAGTCTATGTAGGTTGCAAAATCTGCATCCCTTAAATATCTCAACCAGTTCACCAGGAAACACCAGAAAGGTTGAAATGCTAATAGTAGCTTCTGCCACTATACATCACCCTCCTTCTGGAATGGAAACTCTGGTTAGGCAAAATTCTGTCTTTGAAGATGAAGCATACTTTTCCACAGAGATAGGGGTCCACAAGTACAGAAGGAAGCACACAGGCACAGCCATTTTTTGGATTTGTCACTGCTATTATTTTTCATTTTTCTTCTTTGTTGAAGAGTCCAATTAGGAACAGGATGGGAGAATCATGACAGTTTGAGCAGGCACCCAAAAATGTTCTCAGTTTGAAACAAAAATTTCTTAGGAAGTCTGAAAAATCAGAGGATAAGGAGAAAAAAACAAAAACTCCAGAACAGGAAGGACAGGTCCTCATTTTACTACCACCTCCAGAAAACCACAAGGCAAGCCCTAGGGAATATTCATTTTAAACAGACAACCCATAGAGTTTTAAATATCCAAGACATGTTACATTTTGGCATTAGGGACTAAGCATAAAAGTAGGTAAAGAAAAGGAGTCATTCTATGAGTGTAGGAGGAGAGGTGGGAGTTAATGGGAAGATTAGCAAAAATATAAAATAGGAAACAGATGAGCTCAAAATAGTAAAATTTCCTATGCTGCAGATTATTAAAGGCTCTTTAACAAGCATTTCTACAGTAAATAGACACAATACAGACTATTTGGCATTACTTTTACCATTACACTAGGATTTTCCCCAAGTCAATTAGCTCCCATCTGCAAATTCAAAAGTCTTCTACTTAACATCTCCTTAATGCCCAGACTCTTTACATTTCTGAATATTTATGCTAGTTGACACAGTAAGAAAAGTCATTATATATACTAGACAAACACTTCTACAGCAACCTCACACAGATAACAGTGCTCAAGAAAAGGAAGGATCAAGAAAGGAAATATCGAGGACTTCTGACAGTTCTGAAAACTTCTCAGTTCTGAGTGGATGCAGGGAGCAACTCTGTAGTCTTCTCTCTACCTATTTCCTCCTACTTATTTGTAATTAAGGAAAGATGATAAAAATCATTTAATATCCTTATTTCTTCACTGACTCTTGAAACTTCATAATCAAATAGAGAAATATCATAATGTCTTATGAGTATTATCTAAAGTATGCACCCCAGAAGTAAAAAAAAAAAAAAAACCAATTGTAGGTACATTCAGTACCTACATTCAGTACCTATATTCAACACTGAAACTCACATACTTTCAGTGCCTCTTCCCTGCTCACTGGAGAGGATGAGAAGTGAATGATGGAGAGCTCCTCCCGGATCCTTCATTTAAGGAGGGTGCCTAGGGCAACCCTTTCAAAATTTTCCACCTGGCTAGATTCCCCTGGGCTTCCTCATGCCCTCTTCATGGACACTCCTCCCCAATTTTCATGTTAGATTATGGGTTTCATGAGGTCAGAGACCATCGTTTTTGTATCCCCAAAGTACCTGGCAAAAAGCAGGTACTTAATAATGACTTTTTCTTTTAATAAATTACAAACATGTTCTACTATACTAATATGTTATATATATGGTAAAAGTGACCAGTTTTTTTATGGATGGTACAAGAAACCTAATTGCTCTCACCAAAATTATAATAATGTTTTTGAAAGAGAAATGTAATTGGCTATCCTTAATTTTTTTTAATTAAATTTGCTACATAAAAGATACACATTTCTCACATGGACAATCCTTGTCATGAATAAAAGTAACAAAATGTGGCAACAGTGAGTTGTACTTCACAAAATAGCAATAATTCTGAATGAAAAAAATAATGAATTCTTGTATAATTGTGCTTTAAAATATTTTTCAAATGTGATAATATACATAAAACATTTTAGTTTTTATAGTAATACATAAATAATAGCTATAATTGCTATTGTTAATACTGAAAATCTTGGTTTAACATTTGGAATACAAAGAAACAAAAGGTTTGGTTTGAAGTTGTTTATTTTGTTAAATAGTTTGAATAGTTGGAAAAATCTTTACATCACAAAGATATTCAGGGTGAAATGGAAGAAATGCACTATTGTATTTATTAAATCATTTAATAAATTAAATTTATTAAATTATAAAAGTAATTTTTAAAAAATCTTATCCACCAATTAAACAAAAGTATTTGTTAAAATCCAGCTACTAAATTTCCTTCTTCCCTGATAATAGTCAGTTCTTAAAAACAATTCAAAAAGTATATATAATTTTAATGTTTCTGACAAATGATTCAAAACACACTGAAACTCTTCATTCAGGAACATTTTTTTTTTCAACAGATTGGAAACCTATTTATTTAAGTATGCATAAGTCTCTATTTGAGCTAGTTTGCATAATTTTTTGGCAATAAATTTTAAATTTTCAAATATCTTGCTAAGAATGATGTTTCATATACTCAATGGCTAAAATCTTAAAGCACACTACATTTTTGGTAAGATTCATTGTTAATAAGAGTGGATGTAAATGTATACTCAAATAATCTTTTTAATAATTTTGAAAAAATTTTGGTCAACTTCTCAGATCTGACTAGATCATCATTTTAGGATGCACTAGGAACAGAAATACTTATCCTGGCATTTTGCTGTCACTTGCTTATGCAAGCTTATATTAGTACTATTATCTTCAATCCATGATTACTTTCCAGGAAAAGCTTTTTAAGCCATTTGGCCCATTTTGTGAGGGTGAGTTCAGTTAAAATCAGTTGGATAATCCATAAATCCACTTAACTAGGTAATATAAATTACACAATACTCTGCAACATGCTGAAAAAATCAACAACACATCCTTAATGAATAAAACTGCTACTATCTATCCCTCCATATTGTGGAATTTCCATTCTGTCCTCAGGATACTTAGGGTACCATCATGACATATATCTAACATAAAACCTGAGTGAGGGCGCCCGTGTACACTTATATATTAAATATTAATAAAACTTAATGCATTGTTTATTTCTATGTACAAGGCATATAAATAGAAGTTCTAATTTTTTTATGTCTACAGCTCAATGGGCTGTTTTTTGCATCCCACTTTGGAGACTACTGATATAAGAATACAATAGTCCTCCACCTGGAGAGAACTACTACATTGAACAATCTTCCATGTCTCCTTGCAATTATAAACATATCTAGTGTATGAATGATAATCTTTTGTATGTACAGCAATGGAGGAATAGCTTTTGTGTTTGTTTTTCCAACTAAGGAAGATTATGCTGCCACTATTCCAAGAAAAGTAAAGGAATGGTTCAAAATGATTCAAAATTTTTTCAACTAAGAAGCAAATTTTATCTTTACTCTTCATAATGAACTGAGGAATAAAATTGCACAATCATTAATCAGCTCTCCCTCAAAAAGGAAATATTTATTAAAAGAGGAAATATGATTCAATGGAATGACTTAGCTAATACACCCAGCAATAATGAAATTATAGGGAGGTCCAGATCCAAAAAAAAAAAAAAAAAAAAAAAAAAGATGCCTACATCACCAAGTGACATACCATGTATACAACATTTTTCAAATCTTAAAGTGCTACATACTAAGAGTAATTGTAAAATACAGCTAGATTTTATATAGTACTTAACAATTATTACCTTACTTTATTTTCACATAAATATCCTTACATATAACCCTGGAAGATAGGTACTATTGTAACATCCATTTTAAAGATAAGAAAACTGAAGCAGACAGAGAGTTAAATGATTTGCTCAGGGTCACAGCTAATAAGTATCTAAAGCTGGATTTGATTGCAGGTGTTCTGAACTCTAGATCCAGAAAGCTTTTTATATCCATTGGGCTATCTAGCTATCTCATTTAAATGTCAACTATTTATAACAGTTAAAATGACTTTTTCACTCAAATTTGTTCTTAAAACAATATTGTTATTGTTTTAAGGTATACAATGCTGTATACAATGTCCTCATGGTTCTGCTCATTTCATTCTTTATTACTTAGTGCAAGTCCTTCCATGTTTTTTTCTAAGATCACTGAACTCATTATTTCTATTAGCACAATAGTATTCCATCACAATCAACAATGATAGCTATTCCTGCAGTACCCAAATTAGTTATAAGGGACATATAAAGAAAGATTTTATCTGCATCCAGAGAAAGAACTGATGAATAGAAACTTCACAAATACACACAATCATTTACTTCTGTCTAATGGATAGTCATCTTGAGGGTTGAGAAAGGGAAGAAAAAAAGAAATTTATATGATAATAGATTTGCAATTTCATGTATAATCATCTTTTATTATATTGTTACAAAATGCTTGTTTTATTCTATAAATTAAAAATAAAATAATTTTTAAAATACAAATAAATGAATGCCAACAACTATATGCTGTAAAAATTTCAACTTTCAATAATAAATATTAATTATTCATCCTTTCCTTTCTTCTCCTGCTATTCCTTGCAAGAAAATACTTTCTTAATTAGTGGATAGAAATATCCTTTGCCATCAAAACACTACTTAGTTAAGACATCGATTATTATTATTTTTTGGTTTTTTTGTTTTTTGTTTTTGCTGAGGCATTTGGGGTTAAGTGACTTGCCCAGAGTCACACAGCTAGAAAGTATTAAGTGTCTGAGACCAGATTTGAACTCAGGCCCTCCTGACTTCAGGGCTGGTGTTCTATCCACTGAGCCACCTAGCTGCAGCACCAAGATGCCGATTTTAAAGAACAAAAAGTTCAAAAAAAAGAAAGCTAAATGGTTAGAAATTATTTACCTAATATCATTTACAGGAGATATGACCCAGCTTTTAAACCTGGAAAAGTACAGAACAATGAAGAATGTATCACTGCACCTGAATACCCATAAAGTTCAGCTATTAGCACTCAGCCTTTAACAAGAACAATGCCGGAATCCAAGCTTGTCCAGACGTACCCATCTTCACAGGATTATTATGCTGATGAAGCAAGATAAGGTGTACAAAGGACTTTTCAAAAAGACTCAGCACTAAGGCCATACTGAAACAACAATGTAGGCGTCTTTCCCTACCTCCTTGGCAAATAGCCATCACAATATCCACAGGCCTGATAACAGTTTAAAATGATCAAGAACACACAAAAATTTTACCCAATCCCCTTGCTCTCTTAAATAGTATTTGATCAGTGACTGGCAACCCCCAGAAATCAATTCCACTTACTGTCAATAAGCCAGAAGGAACAGAATTTGCCCTTCTGGGTAGGTTATTTGATGCTCTGCCAAGCACCCTTCCAGAGGGAACAGAGTCTGCTTGTTTTTTGGTTCTTGATTTGTTTTTCCCTAAAGGGGGTGCATCTTATTAAGAATGCAAATAACACATAAGGAGATCCTGAGGGGTATCACAAATAGCCAATCTATTCTTTTCTTACACAAAACAAACTGAACTGGCCAGGCAAGATTATTAAAGCCTCTGAAAGAAAAGGTAATGGTGGAGAGGGCCATTCCTGACCAACAGTCAAAGTCTGTCCCCAACACACTTTATCACACTCTACAAGTTCCTTGAAATACTAGAAAATGGATCCAGTCCATGATGCTTCTTGAAGTCTTTTTGATTACACAGGTCTGCATTGATCTCTCCCCTTTTTGACTTGTATTAAAACTTTCAACATCCTATACCAAGAGCTCAGGGTCTTCCCTGCTATAGTGTAAGCTGGGCAAATCACAACATGAATGCCTACTCCACTCCCATATTTTGCATCTAACCTTAACTTAAAAAATATATCAAGAATAGCTGTAATAAGGAAAAGTAACCCACAAAATTAAGTTTAACAGGATAAATGCAAAATCCTACATTTAGGTTCACAAACTGTTGTAGTGCACAATATGGGAGAGAGTTTACATCTAAAAAAAGCAATTTTGATGAAGTGTATCTAGGTGAAGAAGCATCATCATTCCCCTGTACTTTACACAAGCCCTGACTATAGTACAGGGTTGTAAGCATCACATTTATAAAGGACAACTGACAAACTGTACAGCAGGATGATAAAGATGATAAAGGATCTAAAAATGACACCATAAGTATAGATGAAGGACTCTAGGAAGGTGAAGGATAAAAGGAGAAATTTAGGCTAAATTGAAAAGATACTTTTTTAATGGATAAAGGTATTCAGACTGTTTAGCCTCAAAAAAAGAGATAGAGGAGCACAGAAATTGGAATCGAGATCCAGTACCAATGTAGGCCAGCTAGGTAGCTGTTATTTATGTGGATGTTATTTAACTAACTCTTCCAAACCCCTGTTCTTTTCATTCCCTAGCACAATGTCTTGCATATAATATTTATGAAGTGTCTCCTGAATTTAATCTGTTAAAAAAAAAATAGATGGATAAAGCCCACACTACCTACTTCATTAGACTATTATGAGCAAAGTACTTTAGTAAACCTGAAATGGGAATTTCCTGTTTCTCTTCAAAATTCAGAGCAAATTCTACCTTCTAATTGGAGGATATTTCTAATCTGTCTTCCCACTCCCATTATCCCTTCCCTCTGAGACTATCTTCCATCTATTCTACATGTGTTATATATAAAATGTATACATTGTTGCCGCCATGAAAATGTGAGCTTTCTGAGGGAGTATTTCTCCCTTTTTGTCCCTAGTCTTTAGCACACAGTAAAGCAATAAAATATTTGTTTATTCACTGACTTCATGAAGATCAGCTAAAAGAAGTAGAAATGTCAGGCCCATATTGGAGAGGACTTAGAGGGGATATAATAGTTATCTGAGACAAAGACAGAAATAGAGAGACAAAGAGACAGAAGACCTTGGTCCCAGAAGGCAGAAATAAGATCAATGGGGATGAAGGTTACAAAGAGGCTAATCCAAATAGCCTTGACTTAAAAAAAATTTCCCCACAATCACACTTATCCAAGAATGGAATGGTTATCTTAGGAATTAATTGGTTCTCCCTCCTTGGAGGTATTCAAGCAAAAGGCTATTGGAGAAGAAATTCCTTTTCAATTATAGGTGGGATGAGATAGCCAAACTCTGCCATTTGGTGGTTCTGTTACTTCCTGTAATAGAAAACTCCACCATTTTACTTGCAGCTCTTGTGGACAACTCTTAATATGCTACTTATTACTTCTCATACCTTAAGCAACTTATTTAATCTCTCTGAATCTGTTTCCTCTCTATAAAATAATAAGAATGGACTACATGACCTTTGATGGTTTTTTTTCCAAGCTCATCTATGATCATACAGCCTTATAAAATTAAATTCTTGTATTAAAAATGCAAATTCCATGGCTGAGCCTATATTCAATATTCTATCCCATCTGCAATCCTCAAGAATTGTAATGGCCTATGAAGTAACCACCTGCAAGTTCCTTCATTATTATATTTTGCTTTACATTAAATTATTGATTGCATTCATTACCTTTTTATTATGCATATTTCCTGTCTTCCCAATAATATTTCCAGCATTATGATACTGTTTTATATTTTTGCCTTTGCACATGGTTGCTTCCTAAATGTTCTCTGAGTGACAGAAACTATGGATACATTAGATAATTGTTATTGATACTGAGAGGCAGCATAGTACTGTGGACAGAAAGCTGGTCTTAGATTCAAAAAGACCTCAATGTAAAAATCCTGCTTCAGAAAAATGAATTTGAAAGATACAAAGAAGAATGGGAAGAATTATATAAACTGACAAAAAGTGAAGTAATCAGAACAAGAAAAACAACATGCACAAAGACTACAACATAAATGGGGGGGAAAGCTAAATAGGAGATTTGCCTATTATGACAGAATCTGGCCCCTCAAAAGAGATGAGAAAATATATCTCCTTTGCCTTCTTTGCAGAAGCAGGAAATGGGTATGGAAAGCCATTATCAGACTTAGTTGGTAGACAAGATACTTTTAATAAACTGCTTTCCCTCCCTCTTTTTTTTTTTTTTTATTCTTTGTTAAAAGGATTGTTCATTGGAGAAGGAAAAGCAAAGGATAAATTCAGAAATGAGGGTAATATAAAAAATATCAGTAACTTCAAAAATAATAATAAATCCTATCTCCAATAATTAGAGGCAATGCGCAGACCATTTAAGTTCTTTAAGACCTCAGTTTCCTCATCTGTAAAGTGGGACCAACAGGGAGGTTTATGTGTGTGTGTGTGTATGTGTGTATGCGTACATCTCAAATATGTCAGTTATTTTTAGTAGTATTATTAAACACAATATGATGAAATAACCATTTGTAATCTCTCATGATGATTTGCATTAAACTTCAACAATACAGAAAATGTTCTTCTTTAAAATATCAAATGTGAATAGCGCATAATAAAAGCAACAGGAGCCTATTTTAAAGAAAAATTCACTCCTCTCCACACAAAGCCCTACTCTGATACCTCACAAAGGAATGGAGGGGACCCAAATTTCTAGACAGCTGGGTCAACAGAGCATAAGCTCTGGCAATTATTTGACGAAAATGGAAGAACTTTGGTTGTGTACCAGAGAGTGACCATAGGACCAACATAGCTGACTCCTCAGAAGCTAATCTCCAGAAGATTAGTGTTATAGAAGGAGTACTCCTGACATACATGAGCATGTGCACCTCTAAGCATTTTAAGAATGTAAACAAAATAGCAAGGACAACCAGAGGTTGGTCAAAATAGAATGACCTGTGCAGCTTAAATGTTTTTCAAATAGATGATAATCAGGAAAGTTTGTATTGTCACATCTGATTTCTACCGACTGAACTAACAATACAATGCTGAACAAGGTCTTCAACCTAAATGTGGTTATCTGGATAGTCCACCTTAGCACCAGCCTGAGAAACAGATATGAAAACACTTCTAGGGAGCCTAGAGGACACACTGACCTTCCTAGTCCACAAAAGATTTACAGTTAGAATCCAGTCTCTAGCATATAACTATCCAAAGCTCTGTTTGCAATTGGTCCAATCCTCCACATTCCACACAGACCACAGATATTAAATCACTGTTCTGCCTATTGAGGGGCAAAAAAATTAAGCCCCTGGATTGTAAAGTTGATTCCTGGATGGGAATTTCTAAGTAGAATCTCTGGAAGAAAAAAAGGCTTCACTAAACTATACTATCCCCTCAAGACATCATCCTATATCTCTCCTCCCTTTTTCAACCAAACTCCTAGAAAAACTTGTCCACACTTCTTCATTTCCCCTCCCCTCATGCTTCAATTCTTTGGGATCTAACTTCAAATCTCAGCATTTAAAAAGAAACTAAGTACCCTTTCCAAAGTTACTAATGATCTTTTATTTGCCAAATTTGATAGTCTTTTCGCTCTGCTTAAAGTCTCCTCTTACTTCAGCATACTTTTTTCCTAGAACACAGCCATATTCTCCCAAACTCCCCAACTCAAAAACTCAAGTGGTTCCCTATTGCTTCTAGAATGTGATATAAGCTGCTGTAATTAGCTTTTAAAGACTTTTACATCAAAAACCCAGCCCATCTTCCAACCTCACTAGACATTAAGTAACCTTTCTACACTTCCATCCAAACTAACCTCTTTTTTCTTCACATATGTGTGTGTGTGTGTGTGTGTGTATACACACAGTTTTTCCTTTGCACTACACCCTTTTCTTCTTTCAAACTCACAAAAGAACTCTTCAAGATGCAAGCACCACTTTCAAGTACCACTTTCTGCAGGAAAATTTTGCTGATCTTCCAATTGCTAACATCTTCCTCCTAAAACAATTTTGTCCATAACTGAACCATAATTATTTAAATTTATTTACTTTACACTTACTTTATAAATACATAGATCAAATGTAAGCTCCTAGAAAATAAAAATTATTCCATTCTTCATTTTTGTATTCCCAGAGCTTGGTATACTATGTGACACATAGTATGCATTTTATACATGTTTTGTTGATTGATAGATTGAATGGGAAGGAGTTTTCCTCCTCACACAAATTACCTTCATGATTTATGATGGGACTATATAATTCATACATCCATTTAACTTGAGTGAAAAAACTATCCAGCAATGAAATTTATAATGTCTTATTTCTTTGAAACGGACACATGCCAAGTATTGGCTGCTTATAACATAATTCTTTGGGCATCTATACTCATTAAAACAATAAAAGAACCTGAGACAGTAAACTACCAGGTGATTTTTTTTAAACCACAGTAACTCATGAATCATAACTACTGAGGAAAATATTCCAATTAATTATTATCATAGCTGCTTTAAAAACTGGCTACATGACCTTGGACAAGTCATACAGCTTCTCAATAGCTCAAAAGTAGTTTTAAAAATATTTAATATTTTATTTTTTCTCTATTTAGGCATAAAAGCAATTTTAACATTTTTCTAAAATTCTGAGTTTCAAATTCTCTCCCCTCCTCTTTCCCCATTCCCCCATTAAGAAATCAAGCAATTTGACATAAGTTACACAAGTGCAGTCATGCAAAATATATTTCCATATTGGGTCATGTTGTAAAAGAAAACCGATAAAAAAAAAAAAAAACCTACTAAAAAAATTAAAGTTTAAAAAAACATTCTGCAATCTGCATTCAGCCTCCATTAGTTTTTTCCTCTGGAGACAGATAACATTTTTCGCCAGAAGTCCTTTGTCATTGTCTAGTCAACATTATATGTTAAAAATCAGTTGTAGACAGGTATAATGAGCTTCCTCATTTGGAAGCTCCCTATATAAATGACATCATAATGACACTATCTCTGTACTTATCATACCAAAGAAATGGTTAGAAAGGAAGGTCCTGGTTCCAATATACTTTGTTTTATTTTAGAAGCAAAGTAGTATAATATTAGAGGAAAAGAAAGGAGCCTTTGAAAACAAGCCATGCACCTGAAGATCTTTTTTAAGAAACTGGAGATATTTAGCATGAAGATTAGAGGCAGGAGGGCAAGAGGGTCAGGAAATTGGACATGATAAATGTTAACATGTATTTGAAAAATTTCAAATATTTTGAAATTTGAAAGAAGCATGGTATAGTTACTATCTGTGTGACTTTGGGCAAATCACTTAACCTATCTGGATCTCAGTCTAACTGGAAAATGGGATGACCTCGGAGCTCTCTTGTAGTTCTAAATTTATGTTACTAAGATCTTGTGACTTGTTTTGACTTAAGGCAGAACCAAAAATAATGAGTATAAATAAAAAGAACTATATTTCAGTTCAATTTAAGGAAAAACTTCTCTATAAAATATAGCCTTCTCAAAGGATAATGGGTTGCCTAGGGAAGCAGTGAGTTCCCATTTTCCAGAGGCTGAATTATAATGTTAGGGGTGCTATAGAAATGATTCAAGTTCAGGTACAGGTTAGATTAAACGATCTGTAGGGCTCCTTCCAACTGTAAGATACTATTATTCGACACCTTTATTAATAGCTCTATATGCTCAAAAATTGCTTAACATTGAACAATGGAAACAAAACAAAACCCTAAGGAACACATAGCTGCCTGAGTACTCACTACCATATAAGCTGGGAGTGTAAGTTGAATGATTAGGTGGTTCTTTGATTAAAAATGATTCAACATGATTAACGATGATTATCAAAAGAATTAGGTAGTAGAAAACAAAACTGAATCTATAAGAGAAGAAAGGAACACCAACATCCATACATCTCTCTCTAGGAATTAAAATAGTGAAGGGCACATATGTTCCTAAAGTTGTCAGTCAATGAAGAAGAGAAGGATCTTGGCTGGCATACAGTGATCTTTATGGAAGTGAACACGACAAGTAGCTTTTTATGGCTTACCCTGGGGAAGGCAGGCAATCAATTAAGATGCTTACAGTCAGTTCCTTGCAAAAAGAGAGAGAGAGAGAGAAAGAGAGAGATATTGGCTGGTGCTGGAGGTATCTATATTCTACCAGGTTTTTCCTAGGCACTCTAACATGGAATAAAACATGAGTTTGAAACCTTTATCAGATATATACCAGCAGGGGCAGCTAGATGGTGCAGTGGATAGAGTATCAGCCCTGGTCAGGAAGACCTGAGTTCAAATCTGGTGTCAGACATTTAACACTTCCTAGCTGTGTGACCCTGGGCAAGTCATTTAACCCCAATTGCCTCAGCCAAAAAAAAAAAAGAAAGAAAGATATATACCAGCAGCATTTAACCTTTCTCACCCTTTGTTTCCTCATCTGTAAAATGAAAATAAGAATTGCACCTACCTCACAGGATTAAAGTAAGGATAAAGTAAGATAACATATGTAAAGTGCTTTGTAAACTTAAAAGCATTTTGTAAATGTGAAGCAATTATTAATATTAGTTTAATAGACATGATTTGATACTAAATCCCAATCCAATCATTCATTCAAAAAATATCTACCCATATAACATGTGCATGGACTAGTGGAAAATACAAAAATAAACAACATACATTCTCCACATTCAAGAAAACTAAGTTCAATATAAAGAATAACTTTTTAACTATTAGAATAGCCCAGAAAAAGAATGGGGAAGCAAGAAACTTCCACTGAACCAAGAGTTCATAACACTCTTTTTGAATCATGGGACCCTTCTGGCTTATGGTAAACTGTATAGACCTCTTAAAATCATATTTTTAAATGCATAAAATAAATGCATGGGATTCCAAAGGAAATCAACTGTACTTAAGTCAGGTATTAAAAATATTTTTTTAAAAGAAATTCTTGAACCCCAGATAAGAATATTGTGGAAGACATTTTTGCTTCAGTAAGGGGTTGGGATAGAGGGCTCCTTCCTACTAATATTCTAGGATTCTACAATTCTCTGGATATATCAATAACTATTCTAAAAGATATCATGTAATGAATATCCTAAGTAAAGTAAGTGAAAACAACCTACTTCAAAAATGGAAGGAGAGAAACAATTACTTACAATTAGGGTGATTGGGCTTCTTAGAATTCAAGGGATTTTAGTTTATCCAAAAAGGGTAAGCAGAATTTCAAGATATGAATATAGTGAGAAGGGCAAAAAAAGAGAATAATTTTATCCTACATGCAAAGCAAATCAGAATCATAATTATTTCCAGGAGAGAACACCACAGCTGCCCCTATAACACAAGTATTTAGGATGGGATAGGGTCACCCATCCGTCCAAACCTCCTCCCAACCACCTTCCCCCATACACACATCCTTTCTCCAAGTTAAACCCAAAAGGAAAATTTCAAGACTGGCCAGAATGCAATTAACTAACTTGGAACAAAGCCAGCTAAGATAGTAGGCTACCACCCACAAGCTTGAATGGGAACATATGGAGCAGTACCCTAAAGGAGACAAAGAAGCAAAACTTGATGGGCTTCCCAAATTTATTTTTTATCCTACTAAATTATAACACCTTCTTACTTTCCCCTAGGATATCAGTCCAGTTCTGCCTGAAAGCCCAAAGCTGAATTACTAGAGCTTCAAGCTTTCTTTATATACTCTAAGGTTACCTCTCTGTTTTGCCTTATCTAAACCATCACCTAAGTCAAATCCTGCTCCTAGCTAGCTAGCTATTAGAGGAAAAAGGTTCAGCTAAAGTTCCCTGTGGTCATTATAAAAAGACAAAAGATTGTCCACAGGAACTGATGGACATGAGGAGCCAATACAATTTTCTAGAGTAGAATTTACATTTGAACAATATACTTTAACTATTAGGTTCTCAAAGGGTCTTTAATCAAGCCTGATTTTCTAATCCTGTTCAGGAATTAGAAAATGTGACAACAAACATTTGGTATAAGAGACCAAAAGACATTTTCTTTCCCCTCTCCAAAAAAACCCTCAAAAATTAAGCTATTGAGGAAAAGCAAAGAGCATTCATAATTCTGATATCCCTTACCCAAACAGAAGTAGATAAAACTCAATGGGGAAAAAATGGGGGGAATTAAAGATTCAATTCAATAAAATTTTAACACATATTCTTAAATACTTATTATGTGAGTATTCCATATTTCAAGTTCAAAGCCAACCCAAGGGCCATGAAAAATGCATGCATGAGTAGACTCCTGAGAAAGGCTTGTAGTAAAAGGGTATCATAAGAAAATAATTACATGAGGAAGTGGGTCAATTAAAAGGTGAGAGCAAGGAAAACTGGCATATTTATAATCAATTAATCAGTCAAATAACAAGTATTTATTAAGCACCTACTAGATTCCAGGCATAATGCTGGTTGCTGATTACAAAGGTACATACAGAATGAGAGAGTGTGGATGGGCTAGGATTGCCAATGTTTGATGACTAATCAAAGATCAATAATGATAATAATACTAACTAGAATTTATATAGTTAAGATTTGTAAAGTGCTTTATGTAAGTTATCTCCTTTGATCACAGAACTACTATCTCAAAGATAAGAGTTAAGTGTCAGGGATACAAAAATAAATAAAACAGACCCACTTCCCTCAAGGTACTGACAAGCTATTAATACAAAGAGAAAAACAGGCAGACTCACTCTAAGAAACTGTCAGAAAGCAACAAACCTATCCATTGGATATGGCAGTAACTCAAAGCTGAAGAGCAAGGAAGTGCTTTAACAACTCTGAAAAGCAGTTCACAAAGTTGATGATTAAGTACAAGTATGAGCTGGCCCCCGTTCAGGACTAATACATCTAGTTAACCCAAAATATTCTTGGAATATGGGTCCAATGTATATCTGTTGCAATATGAATTGTCTACATTCAGAAAGGTTTGTCAAATGATTGGTGATAAAAGGAGAGGGGAAGGACAGGAAGAAAATAAGCTTTTATATCAGACCTATCATGTGCCTGGTATTATGCTAAGTGTTTTTTTTTTAATCTTATCTCTTTTGATACTCATAACAATCCTAGAAAGTAAATGCTGTAATTATCCTCATTTCCTTATTTGAGGAAACTAAGGGAAAAAAAAAAGTTTAGTGATCTGAACAAAGTCA
This sequence comes from Myrmecobius fasciatus, assembly GCA_023553655.1. Lineage (NCBI taxonomy): Eukaryota > Metazoa > Chordata > Mammalia > Dasyuromorphia > Myrmecobiidae > Myrmecobius > Myrmecobius fasciatus. The sequence goes on from JAJPUD010001344.1 coordinate 403,437, forward strand.
GGAAGCTAGTCTGAGGTCTGATTTAAACTTGTCTTCTTGATTCCAGGCTCAGAGTTCTAAACACTATCAGTAGCTGTCCTCAAAGGGTAAGGCTTAGGAGAGGGGGATAACGAAACCCCTAAAACTGATCTGCTGTTCTACAGAGGGCTACCTGTGATCTATGTTGGTAGAAGGAGTATTCACACTGAAGAAATTATCAACCTTTACACACTGAAGCCTGAAGCACAGAAATGTACAATAATATTTCCAAGTGAAAATACATTATAGTTCCTCTTGGGACACAAAGAGCTCATCAGCTCTTCTTTCAAGGCATAAAACAGGTATATCTCTTCCATAAAGCAATTTTCCAAATTTTTAGCATTCTCTTCATTATTTTCCAAGGACACTTTGCGGGATCATTCCTTTGTCCTCTTATCTCTCTTCTCTACTTCTCTATGCATATGCTATATGTCCCCAGTACAACTTGGAAAGATTTTTGTCTGTTTCCCCCAGATCTAACATATTACTTCACCCACAGTGGGCACTTCAGAAATATTTGCTGAGCCAAACTGTGTGAGTCTATAATCTAGGTCTTCCCCTCCATAGCAGTCTTAGTAATAGGAACAAGGATTCAGCCAGGTCCAAATCACTGACTGGCCTTGAGTTGATCAGGCTGGTCTGTAAATTAATGGAGTTCATTCTTGAAATATCTGGGAGGGAACGAAGAACAGAAAAGAGTGCTCTGGGGGAAACAGAGAATAAGTATCAAAGTCCAAGAGGAAGGATGTTAATAATACAGAAATCCTTAACTACAGAGAGAGTGTGGAGGAAAGAATCTGCATAGATCTAAAATGTTCTACCTCTCTTGTTCCTTGTTAGTAAGCAGGGTTTGTTAGAGAGAATCCAAGAGTAAAACTTCCCCATTATTTCCCTCATACTCCTCACCCTCCATCTTGTCATTTTCTGATTTTGCTTCTTCCTACAAAACTACTCCCCTTTTAAACCAATACTACTTGATAACAGCTAGAGCACTGATCATTTAAGAATCATTTCATTCTCACAACAGGACTGTAAGGGGGGTGACTACTATTTCCATCTTAAAAATGGGGAAAGTGAGTCAGAGGGGTCATATAGCTAATAAGTATCCAGAGCAGGATTTAACTCAGATCTCTCTATCCATGTCCAATGCTCTGCCCTTGATTCTGGATGCTCAAGAAGATTACATAGTCTTAGCTAGCCTACAGCTACACTCCTAAAGCCTACAACTAGACTCCTAAAGACAGCCTTGAACAAAAACATACAGAAATTGGACTCAGTCAGGGGCACATATACATACCTATGAGTAAAGCTGACCTGATGACAATCATATTGCACTAAATTTTTGGCAAGTCTTGGAATACAGGCAATTTCTAGAAAGTTTGCCCTGTCTTTTTTGTTTATTGGTTTAAAATAAACACCTATTTGATATCTATATCCCAAATCTTAAGTGTTTGTTTCAGTTGGAAATGTTTGTTTCACCAGGAAATGTTTCCAAAACAGAAAGCTTTGTTTCAACTGTTACTATGAAACAGTTGTTTGGAAGCAAAGAGGGAAAAGAAAGTCAAATATTTTAACTAACTTGGACCTAAGCAGAAACACAGGTTAAAAACTTTGGTGCAAATTAGTTTTAACATTTGTTAAAATGTGTCAGCTGATAAACTTGGCTCTGGTATTTTTGGCCCATTTCACCTATTAATCCTCCCTCTACTGTCTCTCTTTGCCTGTCTATTTCAGACGTGTACCAAATACAGACTGAGAAAAGTTCCTTCTTGTAACTTATTAAAAATCCTCCTGCTAAAGTCATAACCCAAATTTGCTTTTAGGCCCAAGAAGATACATGGAGGAAAATAAGACTCCATAACCAAGGACAGACTGCATTCATCAATTATTACTGAGCACTAATGGAAATCTGAATTTATTTACCCTGTAAGGAAAATTATCTTATATGGCCTGAACAACTTCACAGATCTAAACTTATTTTCACTTACGGGTTTTGGGGGATTTTTTGTTGTTGTTTTTTTAGTTGTTAGATACTGTATGTTTGAGCAACAGTTATTGGACTCGATAATAGAGACAAAAATCTGCATTCTTTCCTACAATAGCAAACTTGAAAGTGAATATTTGCTGCTTAAGCATAGTTTCCACTATGGACTAGATTCCACCAGACTCCTAGTAACTGATTTCTCAGCGACTCACCCAGTTTTCCTGTTTTTAATAAAACCAACAGCAAATCCCATGACCCAGCTCCAGACCACTGTAACACAGGGATCTCTCCTACTCTGGATGGATAGTTAATTGATATCTATTTATTAAGTACCTCCTATTTGTTTAGCATTTGGTTAAGACCCTGATGGGAGGGGAGAATTCAGAAAAAGGTTTACCATCTAATCCATCTCCCTGAAATATCTATCTTCCATTGTATCTCAAAGTAATAAACTAAAATGTATAGCCTGTTCCTGCTCTCATTGAGCTTACGATCTAAGTGGCAGAGACAAGACTAATACTCATGAAATAATCATTCTGCAAAGGAAGGTATTAAATACTAAATTGTATGGAACAGACTACGGGTCCTGGAGAGATTTTCGTGTGTACCTCCTTAATGAGTAGCATATAGTTAGTGGCTAGAGAGCAAGCATAAAAAAGTCTTGTTGAAGCTGAAGTCTTGCCTCAAATTCTAACTCATGGCTCATTTAACCTGGTGTTCTAGACAACTCTCTCTAATCAGTATAATTTGCAATATGCAGTAAAGGGAGTTTCCTTACTATCTATGAAATATCAGATCCAGTTCTTATCCTCATCCTCTTACTGCTCATCGATTCTAACTTCTCACATCATAGTTGTCTCCTTAATTAGTCTATAGGTTTCTGAAGCACAAGAACCAAATCTTATATGATTTTGTTTTCCCTTCCAGAGCCCTTAGCACAATGCTCTGTACAAAGCAGATTTCTAAGTAATACTTCATACAAGCAAACAGCATAGACCAGGTAAATAAGACTATATTATTTTATTTGATCTTCTGAAATATGTAATACAAGAATCATCCCCCTATCTGATGAGGAAACTAAGTGAGAGAAGTTAAAAGTCACCCAACTACTTAGATTCAAATTTGGTGTTCCTGCTATCACAGTACTCCTGCCTCCATGAAATTAACCACTAGGTAACTGAAAATATTCTTAGTAAATGGAAATAAAAAGACTTGTTGGTTTTAGAGGAAGGGAAAGTCAGTACATCTGGATCCAATCATCATAATGTTGTATTTCTCCAGTAACTTTCATCCCAGAGGATTTCCCCCAGAGGATCCCAAAGTAATACCCCTATTGTTGACATATATGCAACTAAAAGTAGAATACAACAGGGAACCTATACCAGCAACACTGATCAAGAACCTTCAGGAAAAGGAAAAAAGGGAAGGGGGTGGGAGTGGGGGGAAGGGGAAGCACTGTGAGGTAGCTTTCCCAAGAAGAGGTCTTGAGACAGGAGGAATGTAAATCTTCCAGGCTGGCATAAAGCCATGACTCCAATACTGATGAATCTGTAATTTTTTTTTTTCCTCTTGAGGATTTCATTTCCAAAGTTCCCTATTACTTCTGGAGGATAAGCATTGTTCATGTAAAAATAATTTTTTTTAAAAGAACACATGATCCTACCCTTCTATCCTAGTCACTCTCCTCCACTCTCCAGAGCCTGACAATTTCCCTGCTTTCCTGGATCAGCACTTCAGAGCAGATGATGCACTGTGAAGGTGCCCATGGGAGAACTTCCAAATTTGGCACTGAACTTGCCTAGATTAATGCTGCACAGCAGGCCTTCAGCTCCTCAAATAAGCTTCTAATTGTCATTTCAAAAATGCACATGGGCAGTTATTTCAAGCCATTTAGCAAGTCTCTCTTAGGGTATTTTCCCTGATGATACTTAGAATTATTTAAGTTTCAGGGAATATTAGAAAAATTATAAGCCATCTAATTTTGCCCTCAAATAAAAATAAAATAACCTATAGTTAGGTAAGCAGTTCCTAGTAATTCTATTCACTCTGGAGGTGAAACAATACCAAGTGGACACTACAAAATAGCTTAGAAGGCTGCCATCATACCCCTCACACCATATCTTTACAGCCCCAAAAGCCGCAAAGGCATTACTGCCATACATCCAAAAAAGTCAGTGCTCTAAGGATCTAGGATATAATACAATAGGGTCGGAGGAAGAGGGAATCAGGAATACAAACCAGGAATAGAGAGCAACTGATTTGTGCCCAATATCAGAGCAAACAAAATTTAGCAACAACCAAAAACCTAACTACTAATGATGATATTAATGGTATTACTAATATATTTTTAATAAGCCTTTACAAAGTGTTTTACATACACTATCATCTGATCTTAATAATCCTATGAGGCAAGAAGCACAATTATCTTTATCTTCATATTACATATGAGGAAACTGAGATGAAGTTATAGGCCCAGCCTCACGACTGTAGAGTAAATGGGACTGGGACACAGGTCTTCTAACTTCAAGTCCAAAGTTCTGACCACTACAATATATTTCTCTTCTGACAAATGTAATAAAAATAAATCATATTTACATAACAATCTAAGTTAGAAAGCACTTTAAAATTGTTGCTGTTAAGTCATTTCAGTTGTGTTCAATTTTTCATCATCTCATTTGGGGTTTTCTTAGCAAAGATACTAGAGCAGTCAGCCATTTCCTTCTTCAGTTCATTTTACAGATGAGGCAAATGAGGTTAAGTGAGGTGTCTAGGATCACACAGCTAGTGTGAGGCTAAATCTGAACTTACTTTCTGATACAGGCCTAGTGCTCCATCCACTAGGAATGCTGACTTCCCACTAGGCATAGTTAGGATTTACAATCTAATCCACATCCCTGCAAAAGTCTCTCCCACTGTATCTCAAGGCTCTTTCAATGCTATCACACTGGCATTCTGATCCAGTGGCTTCCTTTGAAAATTGCCTTTTTTTTTAACTGCTTGAAAACTTTAGAAAAATTTAGAAAACTGGGGCAAACTCACTGACTTTGCCCATAGCATTTTTTCTACAGGATCTATTTAGAATCCAAGTAGAAAAAGTTATCACCAGAAACCTCCAGTCTTAATTGCAGGGACACGGAAGGAATTTCCTAAATTATTAGTCAATAAACTCTCCCCACCCAATGGGAACATAAAACGCAAAATAAACAAAACAGGACTTGTTAACAACTTTACAAAATTTCCAAAATGACCCACTTAATACATCAAAAGATATCAGAACTCAAATTTAAGGAAATGATCAATATTAATTCCAGAGGCCTTCAACAGAAAGATTGTGAACTAGAGTGCAAAATGCCACATAATGATCAAATATGATCAAGGTGTCTGTTTTACATAATTCTTTCTTACAGGGGAGAATTCTATTTAGGGATGGGAATGGTATTTGAAAATGAGAGTAACAAAAAAAATCAATAAGACTTCTTAAAACTCAATTTTATTTTTATTTTCAGTTCCAAATTGTTTCCTTTTCTCCATTCCTTTACCCACCTCATTGAGAAGGCAAGAAATGCAATACCCTTTCTACATGTGAAATCATTTAAATCTTTCCACATTAGCCATGTTCTGGAAGGGGAAAAAAGAAACAAAAAGAGAAAAAGAAAAAAAAAATTCTTCAATTATCACTTTGAGTTCATCAGCTCTCTAAGGGTAATTAGCACTTTTTTTTTTTTAATGAGTTCCTTGGAATTCTGGTGGATTGTAGTATTCATCAGAGCTACTCCTTTATAGTTGATCAGGTTTATGATTTTACTTTGCATCAGTTCTTGTAAGTCTTCCCAGATTTTTCTGAAACTATACCCTTTATCATATCTTACACCACAATAATATTCCATCATATTCATAGACCACAACTTGTTCATTCTCCAATTGATAAGCATCCTTTTAGTTTCCAATTCTTTGCCACCACAAAAAGACCTGCTATAGATATTTTTTGTACATATTTGTACTTTGCCTTTTTTATTGATCTCCTTGGGATATAGGTCTACATTAATGATATCACTGGGTCAATGGGTATGCACAATTTTGTAGCTTTCTGGGCATTTTTTTTTTTTTTTTTTTTTTTGCTGAAGCAATTGGGATTAAGTGACTTGCCCAGGGTCATCAGGGTCATCCAGGTAGGAAGTATTAAGAGTCTGAGGCCAAATTTGAACTCAGGTCCTCCTGACTTCATGGCCGGCACTCTATCCACTGGGCCAACTAGCTGCCCCTCTGGGCATATTTCTAAACTGCTCTTCAGAATGACTGATTAGTCCATAGTTCTACCAAAGATGCATTAGTGTATCTATTTTCCCAAATCCCCTCCAATATTTGCTATTTTCCTTTTATATCATCTTATCCAATCTGCTGGGTATGAGGTATTTCAGAGTTGTTCTCTAGCATCAATAAGATCTTTTTAACCAATACTTTTATTAATTCAACAAATATCGATTAAATACTTATTATGTGCATAGCTCTCTACCAGGTATAAGAAGAATTAAAAAGTTTATATAAGTAGCTTCTACTGTCATAGAGTTTATCTCCTAGTTTCTTGATTCCCCAACTATGCACTAGACAAACTGAGTGGATGCCCATCAATTGGAGAATGGCTAAATAAATTATGGTATATGAATGTTATGGAATATTATTGTTCTGTAAGAAATGACCAGCAGGATGATTTCAGAGAGGCCTGAAAAGACTTAGATGAACTGATCCTGAGTGAAATGAGCAGAACCAGGAGATCATTATACATGGCAACAACAAGACTATATGATGATCAATTCTGATGAATGTGGCTCTTTTCAACAATGAGATGATTGAGTCCAATTCCAATGATCTTGTGATGAAGAGAGCCATCTACACTCAAGAGAGAGAACTGTGGGAACTGTATGTGGATGACAACATAACATTCTCACTCTTTGTTTTTGCTTGCATTTTGTTTTCTTGCTCATTTTCTTTCCTTTTTGATCTGATTTTTCTTGTTAAGCAGGACAATTGCATAAATGTTTACACATATTAGATTTAACATATATTAAATTGCTTGCCATCTAGGGGAGGGGGTAGGGGGAAAGAAGAGAAAATCTGAAACACAAGGTTATGCAAGGATCAATGTTGAAAAGTTATCTATGCATATGTTTTGAAAATAAAAGGCTTTATTTTGTTTTGCTGTTGCTTTTGAGTTTTGGGGGGTTTTTGTTTGTTTTTTTGTTTTTTTGCTGAGGCAATTGGGGTTAAGTAACTTGCCCAGTGTCTCACAGCTGGGAAGTGTTAAGTATCTGAGACCAGATTTGAACTCAGGTCATCCTGACTTCAGGGTTGGTGCTCTACCCATTGTGCCACCTAGCTGCCCCAAAAGCTTTATTTTTTTTTAAAGAGCTTACTAAATGCTAGGCACCATACTAAGCACTGGAAATACAAAAGAAACATATCCTAATGAGAAAACTACCACATAAAGGGAAGCTAAAAAGGGGTGGGGGTGGGGACATAATAAAAAAGCCCACAGAGTTATATCAGCAGGTGAGAAATGAAGTGATGGATAGCTTAAAAACCTCTCTTAAAAGACTGTTAGATGGTACAATGGATAGAGTACTGGTTCTGGAATCAGGAAGACCTGAGTTCAAATACAGCCACAGACACTTAACACCAGCTGTATAACCCTAGGCAAGTCACTTAACCTTAATTGCCTCACAAAATAAAATAAAACCTTTTTTAAACAGAGGTTTTTTGAGGTGTCCTACAGCTTCCAATCAAAGGGAAGGAACCCAGGATTAGAGGATACTTCCACATATAAGTTCCAGTGCTGAAGTGAAGAATGAAGAGTTTTTTGGGACAAAACAGAGAAACATGCTGATACAATACTTAATACTTGATATCTGCTAAACATCTCACAGCAAACTCTGAAGTTGTTCACAATAGCAATTAGACTGAGCTATATTTCTTTAATAACATCTTTAGATTTGAAATCTGGGTTTGTTTGTTTTTGCTTACTCTTAATTAAGCCAGTGATTTTCTTGTTTACAATGTCATAGTCTTCCAAAACTTAGTTTTGGGTGGCTGCTGTAATAAAAAAAAATTAAAGTATTACAGAAAAATCAGTATGGTGCAGGATCTGAAAGTTACAGTATCCATTCTGATTCCAAGAGCTGAGAAGCTGGGCAATGCTCACCAGTGAACACATCCCATTAGTAAATGATTGTTAAAATGAAATTAAAATATTATTTTGCATGAAATGTATATGCATTATTTTTCTAAACATCTACTTAATTTTCTGGACATCAATACTTTAAAAAATTAATTTATTTAAAAATGAAATGCAAAATAGAAAAAGAAAAAAATTATCATGGACACAGCAGAACATGAGAGAACTAAAAATATAAAACAATAAATTTCCATTTCAGGAAAGTCTATATAATAACTACTACATTAATACTTTTAAAAATTGTTTGGATTTAATGGAACTATTAGGTATTTACTTTGACTTAGGGATTATGGGAAGTATTTTGGAACCTTTGGTCCAGTAGGATGATAATGCACAGAAATTTTACTGTAACATACAATATAAGACAAAGGCATCAGAAAAAATACAAATCAAAGTGCAATATAGCCTTAAAAGGAGGTCATTATCAACAGAGAGGGTAAGGGAATGTTCCATAGCAGAGATGATATTCAAATTGGGCTTTGAAAGCCAAATAGAAATTCCACATGCAAAGAGAGGAAAGACATTGTAGGAATCAAGAATAAAGTGAAGGCAAAGAAGTTAAAAAATACAGGGTATGGTAAGAAAACTAGGAGAAGCCATAAAACCCCTCACTTAGGAACCAAAGGGGCATCTCTGTTTTGTTTTGTCCACTTAATAGTATTTTTTTAATTGCATGTGAAGAGAGTTTTCAACATTCATTTTTGAAAGATTTTGAGTTCTAAGTTTTTTCTCCTTTCCTTCTTCCCCTCTCCAAGACAGCAATCTAATAGAGATTTATACATGCACAATCATATTAAACATTATTTCCATGTTAGTCATGTTGTAAAAGAAGAATCAGAACAAAAAGTGAAAATTGCAAGAAAGAGAATTTAAGAAAAAGTGGAAATAGTATGCTTCCATATACATTCAGACTCCACAGTTCCTTCTCTAGATGTGAATAGCATTTCTCATCACAAGTCTTTTTAGAATTGTCTTGAATCACTTTGTTGCAGAAAAGAACTTAGTCAATCCCAGTTGATCATTGCACAATTTGCTGTTATTTTGTAAGAAGCTCTCCCGGTTCTGTTCACTTCACTTTGCATCAGGATGTACATCAAAGGGATGGCTCAAGGCCATTTTAAACCCCATCATTTTGCACATGTTACATGTACCATAGAAGTGACTTCTCTAAGGTAACATGGGTACTAAATTAAAGAACAAAGATTTGAATCCAGACTTGTGACTCACTCTCTTCCTGCTCCACCTGGGCCCCAGATTCCTCGTCTGTAAAATGAGAGGGTTGGACTGGAGGCCTCTGCAGTTTATTTCCACTAAAAGAATCTGTGATTCTGCAGATTTTCACACCAGTTAAAAGTCTGTAGTGATCTAGGTGAATAGTAAGAAGGAATTTTACTAAGATAAAAGCATCATAACAACAAGGAGTTAGAGGTAAAAACGCAGCACCAGGGATGACCAGGGCTGCAGGAAAGAGCCTTGCAAGTCTCAGGGAGTGCTAAAAGACAGGAGACAGAATTCAGAGAGAGAGAGGAAATGTGTTGATCATGGATCAGTCATCCCAGGGGGCCAGAGTGAAAGAAAGGAGTAGTTAGATCTGAAGAGCAAGGACTGAGGTAAATGGGAATGAGCCAGTAGGCACTGGCTGCAGCACCTTGGGATGATATACAAAGTATCCATTTTGCATCTACTATGGCAATTAGTTTCAGCTCCAGAACAAGATGCCCCTCCCAGGGCAAGTTCATCATTTTTAATCTCACCACTAGGCTGTTAACTCAAACCCTGACTGACCCCACTTCCCTCAGCCTCCTGTGCCCTCCTGCCTGGAAGTTACCAAACTTCTCCCAACACTTTCCTCTGTAGAGCAGAAGCTGGACTTTCAGATCACTCTACTTTGCACCCGATGTTCTACCTGGTTCTGGTTCCAAGAACTGGTTTTGTTCCAAGGAACCAAAGACTCCCTATTGCTCCACATACCTCCCCCTCCTCAGCCTATTTCCACTTTCTTGCTTTTTTTTTGGGGGGGGGGGATATTGTCTCTCCCTATTAGACTATAAGCTCTTTGAGGGCAGGCACTGGGTTTCTTTTATGCACTTAGCACAATGCCTGGCACTTGGTAGATGCTTAATAAATCTTTAATGAATTGGAATGGACTGAGGAAACTAAGAAAAAAAAGACACTATGGTAACTAATTTAGGAATGATATCAATAGGTAGAGGAAGTTCTCTAGTTATTAGAAGGTTCAAGGTCATGGCAAGTAGTGCCTATGAAGCCCATCTTACAGAAGAGAGCAGGGAAAGTTAGAACTGGAAGGGAAGGTATCCCCTGGTGATATCTGCTGGCAGGCAGCAGCTACAGATCTAGTAGGATCCACAAAGTCTGAAGAGGGAACAGGGATGAGCCCAGAATTCCAGCAGCAGCTAGGAGCTGGGAAATAAAAAAAATATGATTTCAACCCAATACGGCTAACTTAGAATTGGAAATCTTTTCCCAAAGAAAATTTCATTTTCACAGAAAAATGTACACCCCAATTACTGAGATGTTAAGACTTATTTAAATAGTTCAATTTATTTCTCCTATTCTAATAAGACTTACTAACATCCTATTCCAATGTCCCACTGTAGCAAGGAAGTAACCCTGAGTCATTTAAGTTTATATTAGTGGAACACAAACTTCTTGTCCAGGGATTCTGTCTATGAATTTGTTTATTTTTATAACACTTATATATAACTAACTTTCTCTGTAATACTATCCATCTGAATTTATGCATTTAAAAACATTCTCTCTCTCTCTCTAACAAACACACACACACACCCCTGATCTATAAGGTCCTCTATTAAAGTTAGAAAGGATTTGAGTACAGAACAGGTAATGGAATAGATATACATCATCTGAAGACAAAGAAATCTAAAGTGCAGAGAGTCTAATAACTTTATGGTAATGGATTGTCTTGACCACAGCAACTCATGAAATTGTCCTCTAAGATGTGAAGAGGTTATAATGTGCACTGGCAAATTCTTTTTTTTTTTTTTTAAATTAAAGCTTTTTATTTGTATAACATATGTATGGGTAGTTCCCCAACACTGATCTTTACAAAGCTTTCCATTACAAATTTTACCCCCAGTCCTTCCCCTCCCCTAGATGGCAGGAAGTCCACTACATGTTAATAATGTTGAAATGCTTGAGAAGTTATGCAAGAAAAATCCTATCTACAAGAAAAAAAAAAGAATCAGAGAAAGGCAACACAATGCAAGCAAATGTCAATAGAGATCATGAAAATGTTACGTTGTGGTCCATATTTCATTTCCCTCTCTCTGGGTGTATATGGTTTTCTTCAGTGAACAATTGGAACTGGTTTGAGACAATTCTTTGTTGCAGAGAGCCATGTCCATCAGAATTGATCATCATGTAATACTGTTGTTGCTGTGTATGATGATCTCCTTGTTCTGCTCGTTTCACTCAGCATCAGTTCATGCAAGTCCCTCCAGGCCTCTCTGAAATCATCCTCTGGTCGTTTCTTACGCACTGGCAAATTCTAATAAGAAAATACTTTTATTTCCTCTACATTTGGGCAAGAAAGCTCTTACAGGTCAAGCAAAGATTCAATAATTTATTTACACAGCTATCAAAATACAGTTTTCTATCAAGGTTTTCTTTAATCATCAGTGTTTCAATATCACAACCAAATCCCATTTGGATCTCAACTTTAAAGATTTGTAATGTATTACATATACTAACAGTGATGATGGTAAGGAGATGGGATTTTTGTTTTGTTGTTTTAATCTCTTTTGGCAATTTAGTAAGATTGAGTTGCTGAAAAGGTCCTGACCTGAATTTTTAGAGGAAGTTCCCTCTTCTAGTAGTTTGCTTTAATCAATAAAATTACAGGCCTAGTCCTTATTCTTATGTTTCGAGAACTCTCCTTAAAACTGAAGACAATATGCTTGCACTAAGAAGAAATAGTACCCATTTAAATCATTTCATCTCTTTGGATCTTAGGTAAATGATCTAGAAAAATAAGGGACCTACAATAGACAACTTAAGATCTTTTTTAGCTGTGGTACTTTGATTCTATATAACAGAAATCTAAATTAAATTTAATTTCTTCAACTAGATTTCCCTTTAGGAGTCACTATCATTTCATATCTTTAAAAAGACATTATAATTGGAAAGCCAGAGCAAACTAAATTTCATTATAATAGATTAAAAAAAATCTAAAAAGTATTTATAATCCAACTATGTGTCTAAGCCTTGTGAATGATAACAAAAAAAAGTCCAAATTATTAACTGTGCTGAATTTTTGTTGTATATATGAATACATGGGCCAAGGGGTTAGGAAATTTTTAATTATATGTATACGTTCTTTATAATGTTAGGATCTGATCTGGAAGTCTAATACTTCAGTGTCATTAATATTTAATAGTAATAACATTGGCTACAGCAAATCCCTTTTAGCACATTTTTGTTATTATCTATATACTATTATATTTATATATTTTATGGGTGTTATTTTTTTCAAATTTCTACTGGCAATAGCTACAAAATTTGCTTCCTTCATCATCCTAATCCACAGTTTTTCTTTTGTCTGGTTTTCCTTTGCTTTGTTAAGAAAGAGATTAATCGGGATCTATTCTATGACTTTAATAATACAGTGAACTCCCAAGGAAAGAAGTTCCCTTTACCAATACAAGCTGATACCTTTTCTGCAACTTGTAATTTTAAAGTCAGGGTTCTTAATCTTGGATCCAGGACTCCAAAAAGTTCATAGGGGTCCATAAATTTGTGTTTGTGACATCTCATTGAAATTTAGCATCTCCTGTTTTGAAGGTAGAAAACAAAGTTATCAATAGAATTCACAAATATTTTCATTTCACACTACAGTTGTTGTAGTTGTCAAAATCTCTTCACTATTTATAAATTACTGAAGTTATCAGAGCTGCCACTAGAAAAATCACTAGAAAAATTTTTTTCCATTAACATTTCATTAACTGTCAATTCAGTCATTTTTCAGTTACCTCCAAGTCTTTGTGACTCTAGTGGGGATTTTCTTGGCAAAGATAACTAGAGTTGTTTGCCATTTCCTTATCCAGCTCATTGTAAGAAAGCGAGGCAAACAGAGTTAACTGACTTGTCTAGGTTCAGAAAAATAGTGTTTAAGGCTGGATTTGAATTCAAGAAGATAAGAATTCCTGATTCCAAGCATAGTGCCCTATCCCCTGTATCACTCAGCCACCTAACTGTACTTCAATATAAGTGGTTTCCTTTGTAATTCTGTGTATTTTATTTTATGTCTTAAAAAACAAAAACAAAAACAAAAATGTGATTTTGATATCTCTACAGGATTCCCCAGACTGCCAAAAGGGTCTATGCATCAAAATGGGCAAGAACCTCTGCCTCAAAGAAATAACATAAAAAATTAAGAGGTTTGGTGACTTGGCTAGGTCTTCCTGGTCTTGAAATCAACTCTTCCTCCCCTCTGCTCCTCTTTACTTTGCCCAAATACATTAACTTTACAAAGCTCAAAAAAACTGACTAATGTACAAAAAATGTCTAGGTGAAGTTAGTGGATTCCAATGGGCTGAATGAGTCAGTAGTATGACATGGTAAACTCAGAAAGTTAACATGACAAAACTCACTAAGAGAAGCAAAGTACAAACAGAAAACCATGTAGAGTTCTGGTTTCCTCATTTTAGGAAAATGGAGAGCATCCAAAGAACTAAAAATGTGAGTGGATTACAGACCCTTATCAATGAAGTAGAAGGAACTGGAGAAGTAAGGAATGAGTTTTCAACATCTTGAAATGAATGGAAGGCCAAATAGTCTAGAAGGACTGTTGCAACTTGACTAGAAACAATAGGTAGAAGATGCAGAGTTAATTGAGAGGCAGCCAGATAAATAGTGAAGTAGACAAGTCCACAAATAAACAGAAAAAATCATACATAACAGGATAGAGACAGATGATAAAGATGGAGACATAGATGGAGAAACAGAGATGACAGACTGTAGAGACAGATCAAAACTTAAATAAAAGGATAGATAAGATTGATATTCAGATGGATGGATGGATGGATGGATGGATGGATGAGTGAAAGACAGAATTCATTAAATGCTTACTATGTGCTAAATTCTGGGAATAAAAATAAAAACAGAGAAAAGCCATTCTTCCACTATTAGAAAAATATTCCTAACAATTAAAAAACATCCAAACATAGGCTGCCTTGGATAGTCTTTGATTCCCTAATGACCTCTTTGGGGAGATACTATACAAAGGATTCCTGTTCATGTGAAGAATCGGCTAGAAAATTTGAAGTCCTTTTGAATTCTAATATTTTGTGAACTCCTAAGATTCGTTCCAGCTCTAAAATCTATAGTTCCTTTGTTCAACTTGGACTCTTCAAGGGTCAGTTTCCTACAATAGAAATCCAAGCTGAATAATTCACTGGAGAATCAAATGAACTTTGGGATTTAAAAAATATTTTAAAAGAACAGGAAAATATGCAAAATTCTACCATGAATACCTAATCAAAAGTCCCTAAATCTTTTGCTTGAAGAACCAATATTTGCAAACCACTAACAAGTCTTCTTTGTCACACCCTAGAGTGTGTGAGATATACCAGCTTTGATAGCATAGACAAATACAGCAGCCTCTTCTCTGGATTCTCCATTTTTTAAAAAAATAATATATGATATATACTTGTTAATCTGTTATCTCAACTTCTAAAAGGATTACTTTAATGTGTTTAAGAATATCTTTTTTAAAACACTTTCTATAAAGCCACCTCAGCTTCAAGAGCTGAGAGGTCAAGGTATACAAACAGAAATTACCTTACCCAAGAAAAGTTTCAAATTTTGGGCAATGATTAGATACTTACTGCTGCAAAGTCAGCAATAAGAGATACCTCACTCTCAAATACCCTTCATTTTTTTTTCCTATCACAAGGAATAAAACCTACTGTCAGCTTCCTATTATTTTCCAACCTGTCAAGCAGCTGGATGAATTTTTTGCCCTACACACTGGAATATCTCTGGTATATACAGGTAGCCAAAAATCCTAAGGGAGTAAATACTGAAAATTCTTCAGGTAGAGAACTTTTTAAAAAAGTGATTACCGTTTTCACTCCAGCCAGATGCAAGCAAGCCAGAATATGCTGGAAATAAGCCAGAGAATTAAATTCAACTTGTGGAGTGGCTTTTAGAAAGAAAACTTTAAAACCCTTTTATATGCATTTAAAATATGATTTTTACAGACTATCCTTTCCTAACAGAAACAGGGAGGTAAAAAGTGTAGAGGAGTGAATACAACCCAAGTTAAGGAAAGGACTAGACTGCAATCAGAAGAGACAAGTCAAACTCTGTATCTCCAATGTTGAGGAAAGAACATTAGGCTTTTCCCCAGAAGAAT
>JAJPUD010001344.1:419073-451764 GCA_023553655.1 Myrmecobius fasciatus
TCTCATTAATCATTTGTAAAATGAAGATTTGGACTAAATGGTCCCTAAGGTCCTTTCTGTCTCTATGATCTCTGACCCTGGACCCTTCTCTTGGGAGAGGAAGAATAATAGGCCAGCTGAGAGATTTGAGAAGTTAAGTTGATAAGAAAAAATTAAATAGGAAATTTCATGACTCAGTTTGAAGATCATGATATAGCTCTAGATAGAAAAGACTAAGAAGAGAAGATAGAAGAGTCATTCTGCCCAACTGCCACATTTTACAGACGAGGATAATGAGCCCAAAAGAGCTAAGGTGACAATAATTATTATTACTTCTTTTTTTTTTTCATTTGAAACTG
Organism: Myrmecobius fasciatus; assembly: GCA_023553655.1. NCBI lineage: Eukaryota > Metazoa > Chordata > Mammalia > Dasyuromorphia > Myrmecobiidae > Myrmecobius > Myrmecobius fasciatus. The sequence goes on from JAJPUD010001344.1 coordinate 419,412, forward strand.
TGGTTTTATCAGTATAGAAGAAATCTCATTGTGGAAACTCCCTATATATATATATAAAGAGAGAGACAGTCAACCCGTCTATAACTTATCAGTCCCAAATCTTTTCTCTCCAGCCACAATCTCTTGAATCACTTATTGCTAGCTAGACATCTCTAACTTCACCTCTACAAAACTAAAGTAATCATCTTCCTCTCAAATCTACCCCCTTCCTCCTAAATTACCTATTTCTTATAGATGTTACTTCTCCTTATAGAATTTAATCTTCTTAATGCACAAAATTTTTTGTATCACTAGTATATAGCACAAGTCCAAATCTCAGTCAAACTCATACTCTTGCCTCTCCCTCATTCCCCACATACAATCCAGCTGCCTGCTTATATTTATTTTACATTCATACCATGTTTCACATTCAGACTGTCCTTACTATTCCCAGTCACCAATCTTGCTCAGGTCTTTATAGCCCCAACTTTTTAAAGCAGTCTTATTGCTGACCTTGTCTTTTTCCCCTTTTATGAAGTCTTCACACAGCCACCAAGCCAGTTCAATTCATGGACTATATTTCTAACTCTCATATGCCTTCCTGCCTTATCCAATTCCCATCACTCCTTGCTAACAGCCAACTATGGATCATTCCCATCCTCTGTCTTTTTCACTCCTACTCACATGCTACTGAAAGGAACTAAGGGAAATTATAAAACTGTGTAGATATTATTTGATCTCAAATGGCCCTTCATTGGAGACTATCCTAATTCATAACCCATTTTCTATTTCACTCACAATGGCTGCTCCAACTTTCTATTCTTTCCTCAAATTTCCCCTAACACCCCATCACCCTCTCAGCTGAGAACCTTGCCTCAGTCGTCACCAAAAAATTAGGTCTTTCCCCCAAAATACTGTCTTCTCATCTTTTCATATTACACTCCCCTAACATCACCTCCCCACCACCATCATCTCCTCCTAGTTCAGGTATAAAAAGAAATTGCTCTTTTTCTTAACAAGGCCTCTCCCTCTATATGAATTCTTCATCCTATCTCATGTTGTCTTCTCCAGAAGATTGCCCCTACTATCATTCCTATTTCTCCTCCAATCTTTAATCCCTCCAGAGTTAATAGCAACTTTCCTAATATTTAAGTCTCCTTACCAAAAAAAAAAAAAAAAAAAAAAAAAAAGGCCTTCTTTAGATTCTACTATCTCCACTACTATCCAATATTTTCTTCCCTTTTCAACAAAACACCTGGAGGAAAAAAGTCAATGCTTAGTGCTTCTACTTTATCTGCTTTCCTTCCCTTCTGGGTACCAGTGATCTCTTAGTGTGCCAAACTAAGAGTCTTGTCTTTTCATCATCCTTCTTGATTTCTGTAGCATTTGGCATTGATAACTACCATCTCCTCCTCCTCCTCCTGGGCATTTTCTCTTCTCTGGGTTTCCTAAACACTATTCTTTCTAGGTTCACATCACTGTCAGATTACTCCTTCTCAGTCTCCTTTGCCAAGTTTTCATCCAGTTTACACCCACAAAATGCAGGTGTCCCCCAAATCCCTGCCATAGGGATTTTTTTTGATACTCTCTATGATGATCTAATCAACTCCAATTTGTTTAATTACCATCTCCATGGAGTTATCTATCACATATATATATATACATATATATATACATATATATATATGTATATATATATCTATCTCATGCCTTCCTTTCTCCCCTAAGTTATAATCCTACATTAACAACTGTCTAGTGATCAGATGTCACATGGGCATCTCAAACTCATTCTGTTCAAAACAGAACTCATCTTTTTTCCCCAATTCTTAATTTCCTGATTACTGCTGAGGGCACCTCCGTTATTTCAAATCACCCTGTTCACAACCTTGATGCCATCCTCATACTTCACTTTTGCTCACTCTCCTTTATCTAAACAGTTGCTAATCTGTTCTTTTCTACCCTTACAGCATCACTTGCATAGATCTCCTTCTCTCCATTCAGCCAGTACTCTATTTTGAAGCCTTCAACACCTCTTGCTTAAAGTTACTCCTTGGAGCTTTATTCAATTTTGAATTTATCTACCCATGCATTGATGACCTATACTAGAAATACACTTCATCTCAACCTATTGAAATCTCTCTCTTCATTTAAAGCTTTATTTATCTTTAATATATGAATAAATGAAATCCACCACAAATTCTCTTAAAATCATTTATCTGAACCTTTCAATTGCTCCTGTCCCATGCTACCTTGTATTATAATTATTTGAATATATGGCCTATTCCCCTATTGGTAGGTGAGCTCTAGAGAGCAGTGTGTTGTACTGAAATGAGCACTGGCTATGGAGTCACACTACATTGCTTCAGATTCCAGTTCTGCCACGTCATACTTATGGAACCTAAGCTACCAAGCCTCAGTTTCTCTTCTATAAAATGTGATCTTTGTGGTCCTCTCTAGCTTTAAATCTCATTGATTTCATTAATATGCTGTTTTTGTTTGACTTTACACACACTATAACCTGGTAGAATGCCCTGAAAAGATAAGTGTCAATAAGTTTGCTGAGCTGAAGTTACTCAAAAGCAAATCTCAGGACTTCTCTGAGTCAAGTGGGAATGACAATACCTGTATTATCTACCTCACAAGGGTGTTTCATTAAGAAGAAAGTGCTTAGTAAGCTGTAAGTGCTACATAAAAATCAACTATTATTATTACTCAAGAACAAAAGGTTCTTTTTAAATGCACTTGTCAAACCAAGCCATCTCCACAAAAGAACTAGAGCTCTGGCCAGTATCTGGCTCACTGGGAAGTATACTCTTTCAAACAGGACCTAAAAGCACATAAATAATGGGTTTGAACCCATAGGTAGCACTTCAAGGTAAATGAGAAAATTAAGCCTCTTATGTGGGCCTCAATGTAAACTATAAGACCCAATAATAATCTAGGCTTTCCCTGGAGCATTAACCTGCATGACCTCAGGGCACACTTTGGAAGGTATTCTCATTTAAATCAATGTTAGAATATACACAGACACCAGTGTCAAGTAATTAAGTGGCCTGTCCAAAAGCAGTGAAAACACCTAGAGGGAAAAATGAGAGAGGATTTTAATTTAAGACATAAGAACTTAGTGGTCAGAACTTTGTTCAGAATCCTTAGGAAAAAAAGAATGGGGGAAAAGCATTCTTAGTATCACATTCTTTACAAGTGTACAGATTTAAACACCAAGCCAAACAGAGAGGCAAAAATCTTCCTACTGTTTTCTCAAGTGGACACAGGGACTTAATATTGCACAACTTCTATCACTGGCCTACATGCCATCACTAATATCTCAGGGATGTCAAATCCCCATATTTGTACAACAGCAACTGAGGCTGCCCCCAGTATAGCTTCTTTCCTCAGAGAAAAAGCAGCAAAAGGCAATCACCACAGAATAAGTCTAGTTCTCTCCAGAGCCTCCATATTAACCAAGTGATGATCAAATATTTCATGAATGACAACTATGTGCTCAGAACTATATAAGACACTGTGAGAATAATAAAAGATCATAGAATTATAGGATCTTTGGAGATAATTTAGTATAATCCCTTTGTGGTACAGATGAGTAAACCGAGACCCAAAAAGGTAAAGCCACAGATGAACCACTGTTTAATGCTTAGGGGGTGAGTAGAGTGAAAAACATGCTTAAGTTCTTCTAAAAAGAACTGAAGTCAATAATTTGGAAGTAAAACTGGGAACAGGGCTATAGTTCAGATGGGATGCTGTAATTACCAGCTAAACAGACACTAAAGCAATTTAATAAATGCTCTTTGATTATGAGGAAGTACAGCAAAAAAGGTCAACCTTCATTCTGACAGCTATCCTTTGTGTTATGAAAATATGACACACCTGCCAAAACCAACTGTAGACTAATATGAAGGGGAGAGGCAGAAAATATGCTGTGTGATACAGCAAAAGAGGGGGCTGGATTTGGAGTTGGGGGGGTGAATTCAAAATCTACATCAATCATTTAATATTTCTATGACTTTGAGCAGTCATCTTTCTGGGTCCCTTTCACCTCTAAATCTTTGATTCTATGATCTAGAAAAGAACTAAAGCTATCATATTTTTACTATTACTGTCTTCAGTGCAAGGTACTAATCCACAATAAAATTTTTCTAGGAGTTGCCCTTTACTCTGAAGGAAATTACTTTACCAAATATTAATCAATATGTACATAAATAAAGATTTCCAGCTCCTAGAAAGAAGCTTACTGGAAGACTTCCTAAAAAGAATCCTTGTGGAGAAAGATGGCTCCAAAAAGCTCAGTCTTTTCTCCTGCCTTTGAGAAGTATCTCTGAGTGCAGCCATACATTATATGTGGAGGGCAAGAAAGTGACAATCAAGTTTTATTTTTTAAAACATTCTCTGTATTGTAGGCTTTCTACTCAGGATATGACAAGTGAAGAAGAGTAGGTGTTATATGCATTCCCCAGACCTTGAACATTTTCCAAAACATTTCTGTCAACAGTTTTCCATTCCAGAAGGAATTAAAAGTTATTGATAACCTATCTACTTCATGTAGAAATAGAAAGGAACATCATCTCTAGGAACTAAAACTGTGGGGAGTATTATTCTCCCAACAGAAATTTTTGTCTAAATGGAGCTAGAACCTTAGAAAAGCAAAATACATATAGATATGTATATATGTATGTATATATAAAGAACATTCACTTCTTATATCTACATAGTCAAAAGATCAAGAATTTGACTGAAATTACAATGACTGTTAAGAGGAAAACAAAACATGGAATTAACTTCGACACTGAAAATCCAATCATGATTCCAGGTAACCCATAAAAAAAAGTTGCTCATAATCAAAGCACAAAGAAGCAGATGAACTTTAAAGTCCTTAACTCAAAGGAGTCTATGATTCTACTCTGTATTCAGTATGGCCTGTTCTTTCTTGTCCAACTAGTACTAACTCAAAAAGCTAATGGTTATTTAAAATGAGTTAAACAACATTGATGTAAGAGAGATAGACCATAAATCTCTCGTTGGTCAAGTCCCCCCCCCCCTTTTAAAAAGAACTTCTGCCTTTTGAAACTTTTCATGTAATTTTTTTTTTAAATGGAAAAATTACAGATGGACCACAGATTCCTTAACCATGTTTTATCTTTAGGCAAAACATCTGGTTATATACCCTCTATTTATTCTAATTATTTTAAATGGTTTGAATTGGTTTGTGTTTTGACTAGTTTTTACTAGTTCCCTTATTAGATATAAAATTAATAGGATTAGAAAGTTTTAGAGGAAAGTACCATAATTAAAAAGGCACCAGCTGAATAAGTTAGGCTATAATTCTGACTATGTTTACTACAGCTTCCGTCTTGTCTTGAAAATTGCTATACCCAATAAAAAATTGGCTTAAAAAACCTCAATGCTTTTTTCTTCTCTTCCCCTTAGGGACAAACACCCAAAATTTTTCCCAAAAATGCTGCAAGACTTGTGGAAAGAATATCATAGGGCACAACATCCTTTATTATTTCCTAATATTCCTGACATTCAAAGAAAAAAAACACCCCAAAATATTAGGATGTCTTGAGTTTCACAACATGCAAAGAACAGTTTTCAAATATTTTTAGGTCACAGAATGTTGCTCAACCTATTATACTGTATTACAAAAAAGTTATTTTTAAATAGCATATTTGACAACTAAATCTACATGCTAAAACCTTTAAGACAAAGGAAATATTTAAGGGGTAAGATGAAGGGTCATTTGTCCTTTCTGGGCCTCAGTTTCCTCATCTGTACACACCTCAAAGGGTTGTTGTGGTGATTACAGGAAAAAATTTAAATAAATACAAATCTTAAAGCATTACATAATCATCAATTATTATTATAATAAAATTTCCTTTTCTTTTAAATTTTGCTCCTAACCTTGGTCACAATAAAAAAAAAAGTATAAAATTTACACCTGTAGTAGCAAAATTCCTCTGTTTACTTTCTAGAATAGTATCTAGGAATTAGCTTTAAGATAAACATGAAATTTGTAGATAGAAGAGAAAAGGACTAAATTTAAGAAGGGAAATGTTCAGAAACTTAAAATGTGTAGGGGGTGAGAAAATCCCCTACACCCAAAGAATAATCACCAAAAAAAAAAAGTTTCCTTAGAATATAGTGTAGAAAAAACCCAGAAGTGAAAAAAATGCAAAGTCCATCTCAACCACCAAATAAAAAAGACTGATATAATCTAAGCCTATATACCTATTCTGATGCTGTAATAATTTTCATGATAGACAACTTCAAAAAAGGTGACTTCTTTTTTCCAGGAAAGAAAAAAACAATTTCAACTTTAATAAGGGCAAAATTTTTATTGCAATTTTACCTAATGAGGGACAGCAAAAAGTAAGAAGCTAAGGCAGCTTCATAAACCAGGTACAATTAAGCTGTCTAAAGCTTTATAGTCACAAAGAGTCATAACTGGCAAGATTTTAAAAGATGGAATTTTTCATCACATTAAATTTGCTTCAAGACTAGTCTGTGCTACCTCATATTTATAAGAATTCAAGCCACTCTTCAATAGATAAATGGTCATGGGATATGAACAGAATTTTCAGATGATGAAATTAAAACCATTTCTAATCGTGAAAAGTTGCTCCAAATCACTACTGATCAGAGAAATGCAAATTAAGACAACTCTGAGGTACCACTACACACCTGTCAGATTGGCTAAAATGACAGGAAAAGATAATGATGAATGCTGGAGGGGATGTGGGAAAGCTGGGACACTGATACATTGTTGGTGGAGCTGTGAATGGATCTGACCCTTCTGGAGAGCAATTTGGAGCTCTGCTCAAAGAGTTATCAAACTGTGCATACCCTTTGACCCAGCAGTGTTTCTATTGGGCTTATATCCCAAAGAGATCTTAGAGGAGGGAAAGGGTCCCACATGTGCAAGAATGTTTGTGGCAGCCCTTTTTGTAGTGGCTAGAAACTGGAAACTGAATGGATGCCCATCAATTGGAGAGTGGCTGAATAAATTATGGTATATGAATGTTATGGAATATTATTGTTCTGTAAGAAATGATGAGCAGGATGATTTCAGAGAGGCCTGGAAAGACTTCCATGAACTGATGCTGAGTGAAGTGAGCAGAGCCAGGAGATCATTATACACGGCAACAACAATACTATATGATGATCAATTCTGATGGACGTGGCTCTCTGCAACAATGAAATGCTTCAAACCAATTCCAATTGTTCAGTGAAGAAAGCCATATACACCCAGAGAGAGGGTTATGAAATGTGGACCACAACATAACACTTTCATACTCTCTATTGATGTTTGCTTGCATTGTATTACCTTTCTCTGATTTTTTTTTCTTGTAGATACTATTTTTCTTGCACAGCAATGATAGGTGTGGAAATATGTATACATACATTCGACTTGTCAAGTATTTTAACATGATTAACAAGTAGTAGACTTCCTGCCATCTAGGGGAGGGGAGGGGACTGGAGGAAAAATGTGTAACCAAAAGCTTTGTAGGGATCAATGCTGAGGAACTACCCATACATGTTATGCAAATAAAAAGCGTTAATTAAAAAAAAAAAAAAACTAGCCTGTGCTAGACACAGAAAAAGAGAAAGGCCTCAGGTATAGATGCTTGTATGCTATAACTCAAAAGAAAAATAAGGGGAGGAGGGAGCAGAAGAGTGCAGAAAATAGCACTGAGGAAAGCAATTGCCTACTTTCCCTCCCTTAAGGAAGTCCGATCGCCAGCCCCTCACAAAGATTAGATTATTTTGCAAATTCAATGGTAATCAGGCAACAGATGAAAAGAACTGACTTTTCAATATCTAAAGAGTTCCAACTAGGGTAGCTTAAACCTGAACACAACAGCACAACTCCTAAAGGGAAATTCTCTTTCACAGGCTTTAAGATCCGTCCAGTTTATTTAAAGAAAACTCAAAACACACATACAGAACTGCAATACTATGGCAGTATTTCAACAAGATGCAAAATAGAAAGTCTGGCACATTCTTGCATACAAACACAACACAGAGATTAGTCCCCAGGGAATTTACCTCTTTTTCCTTCCATCATCATAAAACAAGAACAAGTTTTACTTAAAAGACAAAATTATCGTCCTCCCTCTCCCTTATCTAGGAAAAAAATACATTCATAATCCAGCAAATGACAAAAATGAGAACAAGCAGTGTTACTGTATTATTGGAAAAGGATGCAATTCAGCAGGTCACTGTATTAGGGGAATCCAGCCATCCTAGGATGGTTTATGAGAGGCAGTTCTTGCTTGAATCTTTGTGAGATTGTTGATACAAGACTGAGCATCTCCATTTTACAGAGGAGGAAACTGAGACTAAGCAAGTTAAGTGACTAGCCAGCCTCTGGTATCAGTGATCACTCTTTCTGATTAAATCCAGCTCATTCCATTATCAGATGCTACCCCAGGAGAAATCATCTCCTGTGGGAAATACGTAAAACTTTTTTCCTTCGGAGTAACCTCTACACCCACTTTTTCCACTACCAAAAAGAAAAGCTGCTTCTTTAATTATGTTAACTTCCTACTTGATCTAGTCAATACCTCCGGTCACTCACATACACCTACCTCTAGGAATAACCAGCTTCGTTTTGCCCATAAGATCCTACTTGGTAAACTCTTCTTTCCCATGAAAACTAGCACTGCGACTCGATCTCCTCTTCTCTCATCATTTGTCACGGGAGATACCCAAGTTTCCCCAAAGCCTCACCCGGCAGACAAACCTTCACTTTGTGAAACCCCAACTTCGAGTCCCGCCCCCTTTCTGCGCCTCCAGGAGCTGAATTACAAGTCCAGGGAATTGGCCTTGCAGGGATTGACGAGGTCTGGGGGCGGCCGCGGGCGCTGGGCAGCTCGAGGACGCTGTTAGTGCCAACGGAGCCGGAGACGCGATTCCAGGGAGGACACAGGGGACGGACTGCCCAATTACAGTTACCCTTCCCCCGCCTTTCTCCATCTCCGCCCCCACCCCCAGCCGCGCTCCTGAGCAGCCACAAGAAACCCAGGAGCTCCCGGCTGCCGGGACTCGCAGCTCCTTTTCCTCCCTCCGGATTGAGCAGTCATTGCTCTGCAGGGCAGTGAGAGCTTCCAGGGCGCTCCGCTTCAGGCACGCCGGAAAAGATCTAAGATGATATTTCTTTTCCCACTCCCCCTCCACCCCACCCCTTTTCGACATGCAGCAAAAAGCACCCACCTCTGTTACCTGCATCTTTAGAGTGCAAGGCAGAGGTGCCCCTACAGCCGCGTACCAGAAACCAACCTCAGGGCTAGATGGGCGTGTTCCCCTGCTCCCAAAGCTGGTACCTTGGGATTTCGGTGGGGAGGGAGAGAGGGAAGGGCGCAGCGGGGCGGGGCGGGTATCAAGCAACTGGACTGGGCTGCTTTCCTCCTACCCTCCCCCTTCTCTCCAGCGGGTCCGGGGATCCAGTAGGGAGCACCATTAGTCCCTTATCTGGGGGGGGGGAGCGCTTCCGGCTCATGCCAGCTTTGGTAACGTGCGGCAGCCCGCGTTGCCCCCATCTCGATAGCTCTAGCAGGGACACCCGTTCCGCTCCCCGCTCCCGTACCCCGTCGTCCTCTCCCACCTCCACAAACACAAAGTTTCCCAGCGAATATAGCTCGCTCCCTCCCCCGCGTGTAACGAAAGCGGTGCTGAAGATGCAAGGCTAACCAGCTCCAGAAACTGTTCTCCATGCACATGCATGCATGCACACACACATACACACACACATATACACCCCCCAACCCCCACCAACAAGACCCACTGAAAATATGGCGCCCTCGAATATCTTCACTCAATCTTATCAAAGATCCCAAAATGCATGCTCTCAATTCCCCTAGTTCCCACAGAACGCGGGGCGCGAAATTTCAGCTCAGACAGAAGCGAAATGGGACAAGAGAAAAAGACAGGAGGGGGTGGATTCTCCTTGCTAAAGGCTCTCAGTTTAAACCGAAGGCAAAATGAGCAAACCGCACTTAATCCGTGTCCTTTCCTTGGATCTCAATGCCTCGGCTTTTGCCCAGTTCCTTTTGCAGCCAGAAATTTGTAAGAGACAAAAATAAAAAAGTAAAAGAGTCGAATGAGAAAGAGGCGATTAACCTCTCCTTAAGCTTTCAAACCCCAAATCCAGGGAAAGGTTACTGAGATTAAGAAGGATATATTCTGTTTCTGATGCGGCTGCTAGCTACTTGTTTGCAAAGTAGCGCTGGAGTGGGGATGGGTTGTGCTGGAATGAAGCTGATCAACCAGCCAGACTAACTCTGCCCGGCTTCAGGAGGCGGCTTCAAGAGTCGCTAGAAACCGGCAACTGGAGGGGGTCACTCTCGCCTCCGGGGCTGCTTTTTAAAGCCCAATCACCGGAAACCAACTCAGGAACAGAGAATTAGACCCTCCTCTGCAAGCAGCTAAGAGCCCGCTCCTAAGTCCCAGCTCTAAAAGAGATCTGCAACAGCAAATCGTGGAGTCTAGGTTGAGTGCAATGAAACATGCATATGCAAAAGACAGGTGCATTATTTTCATTTTTAAAAATCTTTTTATTTTAGAAAAAAAAAAGCTCTTCCAAAATTAAGAGTCTAGGTAGCTTTGCATTTTATTTCTGCAATGGCATCACTCAAAATGGGGAGAGGATAGAAAAAGAGAAAAGAGGGGGGGAAATACAGATTTTTCTTCTTTGCAAGGGGAGAAGGAAAAATAACATGAGAAATTTCATGCAACGTGCATGCATCTGGAGAAAGAGGAAAACCCGAATGACCCGTGTGCCTTACCGGGGGATGCGCTTAGGGTTTCATTGCAGAGTGCCTGCCAGTGTATGTGCAGTTGGCGTGCCCCCCAGTGCGCCTGCAGTCCGCTCCGCTCCTGCAGCCGCTGCTGCCGCTGCTGCTGTTGCTATTGCTGCTGCTGCTGCCGCTGCCGCCGCCGCCGGCTCCAAGCACCGAACAACAGTCGAGGGAGAGAGAGAGAGCGCGAGTGCGAGCTCGAGGACAGGAGAGGAGAGGAGCGCGAGCCCGGAGCCCCCAGCACCGGGAGAGCAGGAAGCGCGTCATCACTCTGGGACGGCTCGGGCCTTTTTTTTTTTTTTTTTTTTTTTTCCTTTTTCCTTCTCCATCCTAAACTGCGCCGAGTTCCCCCACCCCGCGACTGACTAGGGGCTTAGCTCGACGCTGTCCCCGAGGCCCGGCCTGGAACCTTCCCCTCGTTCTCACTGCGGTAGCCCCGAGACCGGGACCTAGCGAGGCAATACGACGCTGGGGAAGGAGCTGTCCTGCCGTGGCCGCGGTGACCCCCCCCCGCCCGCGGAGGGGACAGTATCTCCCCCAACCCCCAGCCAGCGGGGTCTTGGGGAAGGGGCTGCCCGCTGGTACTTATTCTGTTATCCTATTAAGATTCATTAAGGCTGTGAGGGAGGGGGCGGAGAACAGTTTGGAAAGGGACTTTTTCTACTGAAGAGCGACCCGTCAGTTCCTGCACGTGGACTGCTGGCAGAGGTCAGAAATGTGTGACCAGATGCAGATGTTTGGCCTTCCTTAGAAGTGACCAGCCGAGAGCTGACGGGGAGGAGGGAGAGAGGAGGAAAGCATTGTCTAGACTATTTTTCAGCTTGATGGAATAGAGTGCCAAACTTGTCTTGGAAAACCCAGGGTTCAAGTCCATCCTCGGACACTAACTGTGTGACCCTGATCAAGCCACTGAAACCTTTGCCTTAGTTTTCTCATATTTAAAATAGAGATAATGGCACCTACCTCTAGAAAGTTGTTGTGAGGACCATTTGAGATTATATTTGTAAAGGACTAAAATTATCGTGCAGTGCACGCAGAAAACTGCTTGGTTGGGCAGAAGTCAGTGAATAAACATTACCATTTATTATCTACTATGTGGCTAGTACTGTGTTAAGCATTGGGAATACAAAGAAAGGCAAAGGACAAGGTCCCGGCCCTCACAATCTAATGGTGGAAACAACATGCTATATATATGTGTGTATATATATATATATATGTATATATATATATATATATACATATATATATGCATATATATATACACACAAGAAAAAGAGGAAATCAACAGAGGGTAGGCAGCAGAATTAAGAGACTGAGAAAGTCTTCCTGTAAAAAGTAGAATTTTATGTTATCCATACTCAAAGAAAGAACTGATTGGGCCTGAATACAGATTGAAGCATACTTTTAAAAAAACTTTCTTAAAGGCTTTTTCAGGGGTGAGGGTAAAATCTATGTTTTCTTTTGCAACATGACTATTATGGAAATGTTTTGCATAATTTCACATGTGCCTTCTCAATTGGGGGTGGAGGGGGAAGAAGGGAGAGAACCTGAAACTCAAAGTTTTAAAAACAAAAATTGTTTTACAGGTTACTGGGGGAAATAAAGTATTAAAACATGAAAGTAGAATTTTAGCTGGAACTGAAGAAAGCTGAGAGGTAGAGATCAGGTGGGAAAAGATTCTAGGCATGGGGGCAATCAGAGAAAATATCTTAGCCTGAGCTATGGAGTGGCTTGTTCAAGGAACAGCAAGGAGCCTAGTGTTACTGGATTAAAGGGAACAGAGAGGCATGCAAGATGTAAGAATGCTTGAAAGATAATAGGAGTCAGGTTATAAAAGTCTTTGAATGTCAAACAGGATATTATATTAGTGGAAGTATTAAGAGCCACTGAGGTATGTAAAGGGAGGGGAAAGAGAAAGGGAATGGTATATTCAAGCTTTCCCTTTAGGAAGAACAAAAAATTAAGCAGAGAGGTTAATTTGTCCAGATTCACACAGGTAGTGAAAATTTGAGGCAAAATATGAACTCAAGATTTTCCCATTCCGGGTTCAGTATTCCATTCACTGTATCACCTAGATGTCAGGAAGCTGAATTTGTTAGAGAAGGCTTGGAGGGAGCTCTCTTTTTTTCCCCCTCCTCCCTCTAAAAGGATGAGAGAAAGATATATTCCAGATTTTTAAGTTTTGTTCTTCAGCACATCTAACAATAGCTACTTTTGCTAAAACACTAAGGTGTGCAAAGTACTTTATAGAATTTATCTCACCTGAGAAATCCCTGGATTTTTTCCTGAAAAAGTCAGTTATGCATTTGACATTGTAGTTGCTCTGTTCTAAAAGGATATTAGGATAGACTTATCTTAGATGTAAAGAGGTAAATCATACCTTTTTTTTTTGTCCTCTCAAATGAAACAAACTCTTAGGATAAAAACTGTGTCTAGGATATATATTTGTCTAGAATAGCCATTATGAGATAACTTTCTTGCAAAATCCCAGATGGCCATTATCTAAAACTGGGTAGATTATTTTATTTCCTAAAAGGATATTAAGACTTCTTCTCCCAGTCTGATAAACTTGGTTTAATTATAAGACCCAAAGCTCCTATAACAGTCTTGGAATATACTTCCTGCAGAGCACTGGCTTTAAAAGAGAAAAGGCAAGGTGTGGGAACTGATTGCTTAAACAGTTTCATAAGATGCCCTAAAAGAGTGGACTGTCAGCAAAAAAAGTTCCTGGTTGATTCCTGTAAAATGTCCTCCCTTTCCTGTCTCCCTTTTAACTTTTGCTGGATTTAACAGTATAAGTGATGGTGGCACCATGCCTGGAACATCAGGGTTTAAGGAAACTATTGACGTTAGTAAGAAAATAGTAGACTCATTACATTAGTATCTTCTAGGTTGTCTATAGATGTCCTAATGGAATGAAGCCAACTTCTACTTTTAAACAGCAAAGAAGCCTTTTTTTACTTGCTGTGTATGTTTTACTAAGAAGAATTCATATCTTTGCTACTTCCTAATCTCTTCAATTCTTTTGTTTCCCCAAAGTAAAATGAGGAAGTTAGACTATATTACCTGTAGCTAATCACTGAGAGTAGAGAAAGGGAAGGAAGCAGTACTACAAAATCCACAATTCCAAATCTCCTTTGTTGCTTGAGATCAAGCATTATTTTACCCCCTTTTCTTCAGGCCACCCTCCAAAGATATTACTTGGAATAAATCAACTCAAGAGCCAGAATTCTAATCCTGGCTTTATCAATAAATGGGACTAGATAATCTGTGAGGTTCCTTCTAGTTCTAAATCTTATGCTCTTAAAATGATCTTGGGCAGGCCATTAAAAAAAAATTCCTCATTTTTTCCAACACTTTTGTCGTGCCTTCAAAACTATTTGTAGCTTCTCCTTTGGAGAAGCTAACTCTAACCATGCACTTGCCTACTCCTGAGTTTCAAAACAGCTCCTCTGATTGAGGTGAAATTGATTTCACCAGTAGCAACTGCTTTGAAATTGAGAATCATCCTTCTATAGGCCTGGAAGACCTAGTTATTTCCCAAGATAGAATCAGCCACTAGCAATCACCATCTATGATGGCTGTGCTACAAGATTCATTATAGACCAGTAGAAAATCTGACTCCTTTTAACAAGATAACAGTCATAGGCTTTGTCTCCACCCAGACAGAGGTTAAACATGGTGACATTTTATCTATGGTAACTACCAGTATTCCCAAGAGACCAAACTGATTCCTTCTCAGCTATTGTACCTCAGTCAGATTCTGAGAGATTGAATATAAACACACTTCATGTGATCAAGGGGTACAGCATCTGGATGATTCAAGGAAATAGCCTTGCAGTTACTGTAATACATCTCCAACAGAAACATAGTTTTTTAGCAGGCCACCAACTGTAATTACAAAATCAGACACAATCCTTTGGTGCCAGAAAGCCAGCTGCCAGGAGATTTCTCGTAGGCCCCTAGAGAACTGCAACATTTATATTAACCTTTTTGAAATCATGCCTGGCTTTGTATGTTTCTGAGTTCATTTTTGCCCTTGTTTCCCACCTAAGCAAATTCAACTGGATACACATTTAAATATGTGCATTCATACTAAGCATTGGGGGATATTTTTGCTGATAGTCATATTAAATTCATGTTATATTAAATATTTTCTTAGAATTCTTTGATGTTATGTTACACCATAAACAATTTATTTTTCCCAGTCAAAAGTGATTTTTATGCAGTGAGAGTGAGAATTTCTGGAAAATTTTATGTAGTAGTGGAATAATCCAAACTAGAGATAGAAATTAGGTATTTATGTTTCTATTTTAGTTTAATATCTTTAAATGTTGCCATTTCTTCTCTAATTATAAAGTCCAAGAAGACATATTAACTTGAAGTCACTGAACATAGAGGACAGTTTATTATCAAAGTTAGAGTAATTCAAAAGGAAAGCCAAAGCTATTATTATTTGAGTAATGCTATTTTTCAGTCTTTAGGAGAAAGGAACAGTTGAGCTTCTCTGTGAAATACAGACATACTAAGTTAATTTCTTTTTTAAACGAGGAGCAGAATAAAACTGAAAAGTTTTTTATATTTTTCATATTCAGTGAATGACAGATGTCAGAAAAATGACATCATTTGGTTCTCCTTAAGTGGAAGGGAAACTCATCTAATTTTTTACTTTATTAAAATGGCATGTGGATATAAATACAAGTACATAAATGATTCAGATGGTTCCTTATATAGAAAAAGTTCTAGTATGCAGCCTCAAGTATTATTATTTTGTCAATCCAAGAATATCTCACTGAGAATTTTTTCTTTTCTATAATATATGTGTATAAATATGAGAAGAAGCGTGTTCTATTATACAGAAGACTGCTTTTAGAACCTGGAAGAACTGAGTTCAAGCCCTATCTCTGACACAGGGGAAGTCATTTAACTTCTCAGTGCTTTGGGTCAAAACAATCAAGCACCCAGCTCTCAGCTCCACTCCCCAGTGCTCCAAACCACACTAAAATGCAATTGGAAAATACTTAGCAAAATAGAGATACAATAAAGCTGGCAACATTACCTTTTAAAACTATGTTAACATTGGCCAGCAGAGATCCTTATGTATGGATTAGTGGCCCCTGTTTGTATTTGTTTGACAGCAATGGTATAGAGAATTCACCAATAGTTACAGATGAGTTGCCAATCTTAGTAGAGAAGGTTCTCCACACTGCTAAAATTATAGAGCTAGACAAGAAAACACACATAATCTAGACATTAGAATTTTAATTATTTTATCAAGGTAAATACTCTCTTGAACAATGCAGAACATAATCCATCCATATCTACCATAATCTCTGTTATGCCCTGGCTATCCTATTTAAATCCTTAAAGATGTGATATATCCAATACATGATGTAGATGAATACATATATAAGTACAGTTCTGTTTATAGTTCTTAATCATTTTGTACTTCTTGAATTCAAATCAAATGGCTTAAATTTATTAATTTATGAAAGGTTGATGTTTCTATCTTGGTAACTGAAACTGATTTGTAAAGGCTTTGACTTTGCCCTTCTTGGCCTTCAACATGGCAGAGTTTTTTCTTTAACCTTCACTTTATTCTTACTGGCATCTATCTGACTCAGTGGATAAAGAACCCATAGTCCAAATCCTCTCTTAAGTACTACTGTGACCATGGGGAAGTCACCCTCTCTTAGCTTTAGACATTTCAACTTTAAAATAAAGTTGCTTGGATTTGATGGCTCATGGTCTCTTCCAGCTCTAAATCTATGATTTAAGAATCTTTTAAAGCTATCACCCTGTATTTCTTCTCCTGTGCCTTCTCCTTTTAGATCTCTTTCCTGCCTCACCACTCCCTTTTAGTTGTCTTTGTTGATTCATCATCTATTTCCTACACTTGAATGTCATATCTTTCTTGTCTTCTTTTTCTACTTTCTTCCCTTTGATCCTCATTCACTCCCAAGGATTCAGTTGTCAGGTCTATCCAGCTTACTTCCACACTATTCATCCCAGGCCATATTCAACCATTATTTGTCTCTTGAACTCCAGTCTCACATATTTAGCTTCCTGCTTAATCATCATCCAGTTCTGCTGTGGGCACCTTAAACTCAATATGTTCAAAAGTAAATTCTTACCTTATCCTATCTTTTTTTTCCCTTGAAACTTCCCACTTTTGTTGAAGAAACTAGTATCTTTGTAGTCAACTATGTATAAATTTTAAGTAATTTTCCCCCCTTTTCCCTATACCTTACCTGCCATGTCCCAACAGTTGTCAAGGATTGTTTCATTCTATCTCCATTATATCAGTCCCCTTTTCTTCACTTATATAGGCAGTCACTTTTGTACCTGGACTATTGTAGTAACCCATTAATTGTTCTCTTTGCCTTCAAACTTTCTCTTCTAACCCATGTTCCACACAACTGCCAAAATTATCTTCTTAAGACAAAGCTCTGATAATGTCTTCCTAGATCAGAGACTTATGCTAGTTGACTGTTGGCCTTCAGGATAAAAAGGCAAACTCCCAAGTCTATCATTTGAGACCCTTTATGATATGGGTAATTCACCTTTCCAGGATTATTCACTTCATATACTGTGTTGCAACCACACTGAGCTACTTGCGATTTTCTGATTTCAACTCATCATTTCCTATTTCTAGGAGTTTGTACATGTCATCCCCCATTCCCATAATGTGTCTCTTGTTTTCCATCTTTGAGGATTCATATCCTTCAGTGCTCAATTCAGAAACCACTTTTTCCATGAATCTTTCTGATTTCCTTCATTATAGCAATCTCCCTTTCTTCCAATGTTACTAGAGCTCTTGTCTTTTGTCATCTCTTACCCTTTCATTAACTACCTTGAATTAAATGTATCTTATCGGGGCAGGTAAATGGTGCAGTGAATAGAGCACCAGCCCTGAAGTCAGGAGGACCTGAGTTCAAATCTGGTCTCAGACACTTAATACTCCCTAGCTGTGTGACCCTGGGCAAGTCACTTAACCTCAATTGCCTAAGCAAAAAAGAAAAAAAATATATCTTATCCTTATGTGATACTCTCTTTATCAGTAAATACTATATCTGTTTTGTCTTTCAATTATTCCAGGTACTTATCCTGCCTCTCACAGTTCTTAGTATATAATAGGTGCTTAAATAAGTAATTTGTTGAAATTAAATAACTAGGGGAGGAAAATAGTTGATTCTATGTAAAAGCATAATATGTTTCTTAGAGTCATGTTACTATAAACCATTTCATTGTATAGGAGCATCATAACCCCTTAGAATTGGAAGAGGCTTTAGATGTTCCCTGGTGTATCCCTCTCATTTTAAAGATGAGGAAAATGAAGCATAAAAAAGGAAAGTGATTTGACTATATCCAAATAGTACTTTGTGAAGAGCTCAGAGTATGCAGAATCAAGCACAGCACCATTGTAAAGAATGTAAAATAGTCAAGTTAGAAAAATGAGAAATAGGCAAGGAAGCACAGTGGGGAGAGAGAGGAGACAAGGGAATAAAATATCTACTCCAAAAATTTTAAAGAACTAAATTTAACATCATTTAAGAAACATTTCCCAAATGATTGGAAATGAATTTAAACTCTTCTCTCAAATTCAATTTGAATACTTTTTTTTCCTACCCAAAAATAAAGTAGACTTAGTGTGTTAGCAGTTGGGGTTAAGTGACTTGCCTAGGATCATACAGCTAGGCGTTAAGTGTTAAGTGTCTGTGGCAGGATTTGAACTCTGCTTCTCCCAATTCCAGGGCAGTGACCTGTGCCATCTAGCTGCCCTCTCAGCATGTGTTTATATTAAAGTACTTCAATTGGTCTATGATCTGAATGATGTGCATACTCCATTCAGGGGTCCATTCTTCTCATCCTTTGGGACTCTTTTCTATAGGCTCTAGTAAATCTTCTACAGGAAGTTCAATAGTAGGCTAAGGACCTTCTTTTTATCTGTTGCTAATACTTAAGTGCCAATGCAGTACATGAGTTGCTCATCTCACTGAAAGACTGGTATATCTTTATTTCTGGTCAAACATCTCTTTTGTTTACTGTGTAAAATCCATTGTTTATTACATACTGCAATCTATTTATATTCACCATGCCCCTATGTGTTGCCCTTTGGATGACTTCTTTTGATTCCTCAGTGATTATGACATCCTGTGATTTGCAGCTATATAGCATTACTAGAAGAACATTAATATTAACAGCATGAGATTTTATTTAGAGGAGAAATATGGGACCACTGAAAGCACTGACCAATTTCACAAATATAATCCAGTTCTCTCTTCTTTTTCCTCAATCTTGGACCCAATTCATTGTCTATCTACTGTATCTGTCCAAGAAAAATGTATTGATGGACTAACTTCAGACTGTCCAGATAATTACATATCCTACTCTAGACAATAGACATACTTTATGCATTTACTTTTTCTGATATATTTTTGAGCCAAACTCTTGAATGATTCTGGGTTTCTCTTAGGAGTCTGTAGTGTTGGATGGCTTGATATAATACAATGTCATTCACAAACAGGAACACTTGGAAAATCCAGAAATAGGAATCTCTCTTCCATTTGAATTCTTCATGGAAGATCTTCTGTGATAATAGTAGACATGTCTCCTTGATGTTAGGCTTCTTTAAACAAAGAATCTTTATACAAAGATAACCCCTTTTCAGTATCTGTATCACATTCTATAAGGTAGCTATTTTAACCCCCATTTACACTGACAGGCTAGATTCCTCAGAGTATTTCTACTGTGTTCCCATGGAATCTGTGAGGGATTGGAGGGTAAAGGGTTAAGGGTTCTAGAACTATATTGCATGAGTCCCCACTGGTATGTTGCTCCCCATGCTTATCAGTTATATCAGTTAACCAGCCTTAGCCTTTACAATTGTTACTACAGTAGTATAGTTGGTACAAAACATCTTCCTAAAAGTCTGTGACAGATCTCCAAACAGTACACACAGAGACCAGAGAAAAATTAGTTCAAACTTATGAACAAATATTACACATATGACAAATGGGAAACTCAAAATTCCTGGAACTTTTTAGGACACCTTTTGCTGGTGTCCTAAAGATTTAACTCATATGAGTGCCTTAACTTTTTTTTTTTAGGTTCTTTGTAGACTCTATCCATTTTGTCTTTTTCTCATATTTCAAACATTGGTAACATCTATGCCAGGGACACTTTTAGGCAGAGAATGGAAATATGAAAAGTTCAAAATCCTTCAGACTTTTTGAAGCTCACAAAGTCATTCTTTAAACAAGGTAGGAGCAGGGAGGAAGGGAGAGAGACTGTAGGCAGCCCAATCAGTTCCTTCTCAAGGGCACAGCTGGAACACTCTCTCCATAGCCAGGCACTAGAATCTTTGAGTTTCCATTAGCTTCATGGTTTTTATACAGCCTCCCAGAAGGAATGGCCATCTTTTTTGGCCATTCTGAATAGATAGCATGAGAGTTTGTAGAATATTTAACATAGTCCATGGTACATAGTAGATGCTTAAATATTCATTGAATGAATGAATTGAAGGTATCTAGATCTTGTTCATACCTAGTGAATATTTCAGATACATTCTTACCTGTAAAATGTATTAGGATTAAATGGGGGATTGTGATTTCAACCCCACCGTTATTCATCTATCAGGATTTTCTATGTTCTTAACATAGGAGAGAGAAAATTTAAGGAAATATAGCTAAATATTAATATTTGCTCTGTGTAAAACACATAGGTATGCTATGGGATACAGCATACCATCATGAGTAAGACAGAATTACCACACTAGAGAAAGCAGAGATGCTGGATAGATAAATGTTGAGTACCTTTTTAAAATGGTATCCCCTTCATGGATACATTCATTGGAATGTAAGCTCTTTGGAACTATTTGTTTCTCTTCCTGGATCACTGATTTGTCAGGGCAGAGGGACATACATAACTCATTAAAACTAATGACAGAGCATAATGTCAAGTTCTAACAAAAGGTAATCCACTGAAGACGAAAATAGTAAACCACTCCAATATCTTTGCCAAGAAAACTCCATGGACAGTATTAAAATAATAAAAGATTTGACACTGGAAGATGAGCTGCCCAACTTGGAAGATGTTCAGTATGCTACTGGGTAAGAGCAAAAGACAATTACAAATAACTCCAGAACTATTGAAGCAGCTAGGCCAAAGCCAAAAGGAAGCTCACCTGAGAATGTGGCTGGTGATGAAAGGAAAGTCCAATACTGTAAAGATCAATATTGCATAGTAACTTGGAATATAAGACTTAGGAACCAAGTAAGCTATATGGCATTAAATAGGGTATGAAATGATTAAACACCAATAATTTGAGTATCGGTGAACTTAAATGAATGGATATGGGTGCATTTAATTCAGGTGATCATTATGTATACCACAGTGGGCAAGACTCCCTTAGAAAAAATGGAGTACCCTCACAAAGGGTAAGAAAAAGCAGTATTGGGGTATAATCTCAAAAATGAAAGAATATCTGTTTGAATTCAAGGCAAATTATTCAACATCACAGTAATACAGTTTATGCTCTAACCACTGATACTGGAGGCTAAATTTAGTCAATTCTATGAAGACTTACAACATCTTCTATAAATAACACCTAAAAAAGACATCACATTTATCATATGGGATTTGAATGCAAAAGTAGAAAAAGATTATTGGCCTCGTTTGTCTTTGTAGTACAAAATGAAGCAGGGTAGAGATTAATAGAGATAACATATTAAGATAAGATAAATAGAGATAATAATCAAGATAACTTGTGGATCATTAAAAAAAATAAAAAAAATAAAATAAAACTTTTCCCCAACAACTCCAAAGGTAACTCTACACATAGACATCACAAGATGGTCAATATTGATATAACATTGATTCTATACTTTGCAGACAAAAGTGTAGAAGCTCAACACAGTCAGTTAAAAACAAGACTTGGAGTTGCTATGGTTCAGATCATGAGCTTCTTGGGGTAAAATTCAGACTTAAAGAAAGTAGGGTAACCATAAGACTGAAAGCATGACCTAAATAATATCCCCTATGAATATGAGGTAGAAATGGTGAATAGATTTAAGAGATCTGGTAGACAGAGTACCTGAAGAACTCTGAATAGAGGTTCACTTTACTGTATAGGAGGTATCAACAAAAAACAACCGTGAAGGTTTTAAAAGCCAAAAAGGAGTTTATATTTGATCTCAGAAGTGTAGGGAGCTTAATTAGGAAAGTTAGCTATGCGATTCCTTGGATGGAAAACTATTGCAAATCTGGATAGTGTACTAAAGAAGCAGAGATACCACTTTGTCAACAAAGGTCTATATAATCAAAGCTAATTTTCCAGAGCAATGTATGACTATGGGACTTCGAATAGAAGGAAAGCCAAGCATTTCAGAATCAATGCTTTTGAATTATGGTGCAGAAAGTTAGCAACTTTGTTGAGGACGAATTGGCATGGGCAAAAATACTTGAGGCAGAGAGACTGATTAGGAAGTAATTACAGTACACTAGTTAAGAAAGGATGAGAGGCTGATCAGAATAGTTAACAATATAAAGACCTGCAAAGAAAACAGAGTAAAAGATATTACATCCAGCAATTAAGAGGTCATTGATATAGATAAGGGAATGTGAAAGTGTGTACCTAATTATATGAGTAGAATTCAAGATTGGGTTTTTCCTTTGCTGTTGTTCAGTCATATCTGATTCTTCATGACACACCATGAGCCATAGTGCACTAAGCCCTTCTATCCTCCACTCTCTTAGTATCTGTCCAAGTTCATGTTCATTGTTTCCATGACACTATCTGTCCATCTCATCCTCTGCCATCCCCTTGTCCTTTTTCCCTTCAATATTTCTGAACGTTAGAATCTTCTTATCATGTGACCCAAGTATTTAAACTTCTGCTTCAGGATTTGACCTACCAGAGAAGAGTCTGAATTAATTTCTTTAAGTATTGGCTGATTTGATCTCCTTGCTATTCACAGGATTCTCAAAAGTCTTCTCCAGTACCATAATTCAAAATAATTCTGAGATGCTCAGCTTTTCTTATATTCCAAGTCTCAAAGTAATACATTGCTCTGAAAAAAAACATAGCTTTGACTATAATAGACCTTTGCTGACATGATGTCTCTTTTTTAGTATGTTATGCAGATTAGCCATAGTTTTCCATCTAAGGAGCAAGCATCTTTTAATATCATGACTGCAGTTGCTATCTGCAATGATCTTTAAATTTAAGAATATAAAATCTGACACAATTTCCATTTCTTCTCCCTCTGTTCATCCAAAGGAATGAGACCAGTTGCCAAGATCTTAGTTTTTTGGATATTAAGCTTCAAGCAAGCTTTTATACTTTAATCTTTTATCCTCATCCAGAGGTTTATTAATTCCTCTTCACTTTCTGCCATTAGTAGTATGATCTGCATATCTGAGATTGTGGATATTTCTCCCAATAACTTTAATCCAGTTTTTGGTTCATCACAGAAGGAAACAGTAGAGGATGAGAACTTACTTGAAAGAGAGTGTCATAGAAGCAATGAATACGGTCTTGAAGAGACTTCAGGAGATAGTGGAGGGTAAAGGGCCTGGTGTACTATGGCCCTTGGGGTGAGAAGAATCAAATTCAACTGAATAACAACTATTTTTTCACCTACTTATTTAATTTGCTTAATTTATTATTTGAATGTAATATAATGCTATATATTATGTATAAATAAATTAAAATTTTTAACAACTATTACACTGTTTAATTTCACCTATAGTGGAACTGAAACTGTTTTGTGGGGGAGAGGGAGTCTGGGATTTTATGATCAAATCGATTCTTTAGAAAGTTTAATGACAACAATGTACAGAAGAAATTAGAGAGGAGAGAAAGGAAGTAAAAAGACCAGTTAAGAGATCATTGCTGTACTTCATACTGATGAGAGCCTGAACTTGGGTGGTATCACTGGAAATAGAAATAAATAAATTCATCAATGTTTTATATATTTCAGAGCTATAATTGTCAGTTCTTGAAGACAAATTTGATGTGAGGATAGTAGGAGATAGAGAACTCAAGGATAATATTGTGAGTCTGGTGACAAGGTAGTTATGCCATCAATAGAAAAAGAACATCATAGAGAAGAAAATTTTTTGACAGAAGATAATGCCTGACTTCAAACTTTTTGAATTTGTGGTATTAGTAGAATATTCAAGTGGAGATATCCTATAGATAATTATAATATAAGACAGGAACAGGGGAAAGCGATCATTTATATTGGGAGTTTTGTTATTGAAAACTATAGCATTTCTGAAAATTTAATCCTATGGATATTTTTAAATTGATGAATACCTCAAAACAGAAAACTTTTCCCGGAAGAAATAGATACTTCTTAGCCAATCTAGCATTTTTACATTCATCAGTGGTTTTCTTTGAAATATTTAAGTTCCTAAAGTCTTTGATACTTCAAAGGAATCACATGTTCTTAGTGTTGTTTTTATTTTTCAAAATCTTTTTAGACTGAAAAATACTGATAGGGTCATATGAGATGACCATTGGTTATTCTCACTCTTACCTTGTTGATTGTTGCACCTTTTCTTCTAGTCATACACCTTCCTAATGACATTCTTTGCAAATGTTTCTCTTGAGCAGTTCTTGACTGTTAATGAATTACAGTCTACTTATGCCCATCACAGTCCTCTCTTGCCTTTTGGATAAGCTGAAACTTTAGTGCTGCAGTTACCATATTCTCAGTCATACAGCATCACCCAAAATTTTTCTTCAAAAACATGGTCCTTGGCATGCTATTGTCATATTACTTAAAATGTTAAATTAGATAAGCTTTCAAATGATGTCTCTATTTATATCTCAGTCTGTTCTAATTTTGTTTAATGGAGCACTCAGCCATAATTTCAAAGAGAACATACTATCAACCCAAACCCACAGACTATATTTCAGCATAGCCAATTCTTTTCATTTGTCTTCACCATCAGTACCATTTGTTATAGTTAAATTAATTTCTGGATAGATCAGGAATACAAGCAAAATAAACAAATCAACCAATATTACTTTCTTTTTATATTCCCTAAACATGCAGCAATAGGGTACTATAAATAGAAGGTGAAGAGACAGTAAGAGGTAAGATCATTAGTGATTGGTTATAAGCTACCAAAACTTGATCCTTCCTAAACAAAATTTTCTGCTGTGCTCATCTCCTTCCTAGACTGAAATGTAGAAGAAATAGCTCTTTTGAATCACTGATATAAGGCTTATTGTGTAAATGCTGCTGTAGTATCCTGGAAACAGCAGTTAGGTTCCCAGATACTTATAACTCCAAGGTACTTGGGCACTGGGAAGACAGAAGCCAAATCCGTAAGGCAAGTTTATGAACACATTTTCTCTTATGATTTCTTCTTCATCTATTCCTTCTTTTCCATTTCTAGCACATTGTTTTAGTCTAGTTTTCATGTACTATTAGTCTGTCCTTGATTCAATCCATCCCACACTGGTTATCCTTCCTAAAATACTCTTATTGATAATAACAGCATTATTACAATGGAAAAAGTTCTGGAATAAAAGGATCTATTAGCTCTTCCACTTAACTACTTTGTGTAGTAGGTATGACTTTGGACAAATCTTTTAATTATTCTGGACCTTGGTTTTCTCAACTGTGAAATGAGAAATTGCAATACATGATTTATGAAATCTCTTCCAGCTTTAAATCTATATTCATATGATCCTATATCCTTGATTGAAATTTTCAAATGGATTACTGTTGCATATAAGAAAAAGTCCAAACTTTTAAGACTGCCATTCAAATCCTTCCATAATTGGATCCTTCTCCAGTTTGGAATTTTGCTCCCTCTCCAACTTTATCTCCCTCTACTCTCTAGCATAACACTATTCCAGCCCAACTATCTTATTAGTTCTCAAAATACATCATATGTGTTCTTATCTTTCTATCTAAAGAGAGAGTATCCTCCCTATCTGGAATGTTTTCTATTTAAGAATACTTTACATTTCTTGAAAACACAGGTCAAATCCCACTATCTTCTATGGTCTTTCTAGTCCTAAATGACTTTTCTCTCTTCTGCATTCTTACAAGCATTATTGTAGTATCCATAAACCCTTATTATATAATAGTTCACATTTATAGCAACTTACGGTTTTTAAAGCACTTTCACCATAGAAACCCTGGCAAGTAACAAGTGAAGATATTCTTATCCTCATTTTTCAGCTATGGAAACAGGTTCCAGGAGGTTAAGTGTTTACCTATAGTCATTTAGCTAGTAAGTGTCAAAGCTGACATTGAATCCCACTTCCCTCCTGACTCAAGTCCCATGTGTCTTCCATTATACCATATTATCTCTACTACACCTTGTTGCTAGCCTATATCTTCAATTATTCTTGTGAATTCTCTCCAACTAATTCTTAGCTCCTTTAGAGCAGGGAGGTTTGTATGTTTTGTAAGTCCCTATAGCCCCAGAGACCAGCCAGGTTTCTTGGTTTCTTTGGCATATATAGTAGACAGCCAATGTTGATTGATTTGATTGTAAATAAAATTATTTATGAAGCTGTGGGGTTCAGCATCAAGTAGAGAGAGGGGAAATCACTCAAGGAAATCTCAAAGGATTTCAAATTTGGCAAATGTTCCTGTGTGTGTGTGTGTGTGTGTGTGTGTGTGTGTGTGTTTGGAAAAGAAACTGGGAAATGTACTCTCAGCTGAGGAGATGCAGGAAAATATAGATGATCTTAGAACAATTAATATCAGGGCTAGAAAGGACATTAAAGAATATTCAGTCCAACTTTCATCAAAATATTTTGAATTAAGTACCATTTATTTTCTCACCTTCTTACCTCTGTGCAACCCATCCCATTTTGAAAAAACAAACCAAAATCCAAATATATAGAGACATGCAAATTTTCACATTGCCCATGTATAAAAATGTGTATCTTATTCCATATAATTTTCCATAATTTTTTTTACCAATTCTTTATTATGGTTTGCCATTGTATTGATCAGCAGACTTCAGTCTTTTAAAGTTGTTTGTCTTTAAAATGTTGTCTAACTTTACATTTCATATATGAGGAAACTTGAGGTTCAAATAGGTAAAAATAACTTGTACATTATCACCATTTTTAGAGGCAAAGCCAGAACTGGAAAGTAGGTCTCTTGACTTCCGTCTGCTATTTTTCAATCAATCAACAAGCATATATTAAATGCCTACTATAGCCTCTGGGGATCAAGAGACAAAAATGAAATAACCACTGTCATCAAGAAGCTAATTTTGTAGGGAGAATGTTTTACAAAATATATAGCATGTATGCATAAAATGATGGGCATATATGTTTGTCCAGAATACCACACTCCTTTTCCCTCTCTGGTGTGTTTGTGCTAGGTATTCTCTCTGTCTCTGTATCTCTTTTGTCTCTCTCTGTCTCTATGTCTTTCTGTTTCTGTTCCTCTGTCTTTCTTGTACACACACACACATACACATACCCCTACAAATGTGCAACAAGTAGTGAACTTTGTAATGGAGTTAGTGTAACTAACTATAGAGTTCAGAAGGCACAAATTCTGGCTAATAAAAATCATAGAACTAATAGAACTTTATTGAATATTTTCAATCTTTTATCATTGAAGTGTTTATTTTCTACAATCAAAACCTCTTTTTCTAGGACCAGTTACCATGACAATGCTGAGCCTTTCTTTATAGCACTTTCGCAACACATCCTAAATGTATAGTTTACTGACAAGTAGTAATATATTTTAAAAAATGTTCCATTGGTCTCTCTAATTTCTCTATACTCCCTATTAATGTTTGCTTGCATTATGTTTCCCTTCTAAGATTTTTTTACTTGTAGATCCTATTTTTCTTGTACAGCAAGATAACTGTATAAATATATATACACATATTCGATTTGTCAAGTATTTTAACATAATTAACATATATTAGACTTCCTGCCATCTAGGGGAGGGGGTGGGGGGAAAAAGGAAAAATTTTGTAACAGAAAGCTTTGCAAGGGTCAGTGATGAAAAATTATCCTTACATATGTTTTGCAAATAAAAAGCTTTAATAAAAAAATAAAGAAATAAAGAAATTAATTCTTAAGAGCAAAACTCCAAGGATATGAGTTTTTCTAAAATATGATTTTTAATCAAAGAGAAAGTGAATATGTGATTAGGAGATAGAATAGGGAGACCATTTTAGGCTTAATGAGTTTTGGTTTTATTTCTATTTTATTTTAGATTCTGAATCTCTCTATCTTGCCCAGGCTGAAGTATAGTGGTTATTCACAAGTTGATCCCATTAATGATAAGCCTAATAACTTTTACAATTTTTTAAATTTTATTTTTAGTTCAAAATTTTCTGTACTCTCCCCCACTGAGAAGGCAATATGTATATAGATATGTTTATATCTATATCTCTATATCTGTATATGTAAATATATATACATACATTTATACATATATAATCATACAAAACAAATTTCCACGTTAGTCATACTGAAGAAAAAGAGAGAAAGAAAGAAAGAGAGAAAGACAGAGAGAGAAAGAAAGGAAGAAAGAAAAAGAAAAAGAAAGAAATGAAGAAAGAGAGGGAAGGAAGAAAATAAGAGGGAAGGAGGGAGAGGCAGAGAAGAAGGAAAGAAGGAAGAGAAAAGAAAAAAAAGCTGTAGTCTTCACTGTCGAGTCTATGACCTCTCTTTGGTTTCTTGTTTTTTTCTGATGGTTTTAAGTAGATATTACTAATCATTTTAAGGAAAAGCTCATTTATTCAGTGTTTTTAATAGGAATGGGTGTTGGATTTTATCAAAGGCTTTTTCTTCATCTATTGAGATAATCATATGGTTTTTGTTAATTTGGTTATTAATATAATTGATTATGCTAATAGTTTTCCTAATATTGAACCAGCCCTGCATTCCTGGTATAAATCCTACTTGGTCATGGTGTATTATCCTGGTGATAACTTTCTGTAATCTCATTGCTAATATCTTATTTAAAATTTTTGCATCAATATTCATTAGGGAAATGGGTCTATAGTTTTCTTTCTCAGTTTTCTTCCTACCTGGTTTAGCTATCAGCACCATATCTGTGTCATAGAAGGAATTTGGTAGTACACCTTCTTTCCCTATTTTTTCAAATAGTTTATATAGTATTGGGGTTAATTGTTCTTTGAATGTTTGGTAGAATTCACATGTAAATCTATCTGGCCCTGGAGATTTTTTCTTAGGGAGTTGATTAATAGCTTGTTCTATTTCTTTTTCCAAAATGGGGCTATTTAAATAATTTATTTCCTCTTCTGTAAACCTAGGCAATCTATATTTTTTTAGATATTCCTCCATTTCATTTACATTATCAAATTTATTGGCATAAAGTTGGGCAAAGAAACTCCCAATTATTACTCTAATTTCCTCTTCATTGGAGGAAACTTCTCCCTTATCATTTTTGAGACTAACAATTTGATTTTCCTCTTTCCTTTTTCTAATCAAGTTAACTAAAGGCTTATCTATTTTGTTGGTTTTTTCATAAAACCAACTCTTAGTTTTATTTATTAATTCAATAGTTTTCTTATTTTCAATTTTATTAATCTCACCTTTTATTTTCAGAATTTCCAATTTGGTATTTAATTGAGGGTTTTTAATTTGGTCTTTTTCTAACTTTTTTAATTGTAAGCCCAGTTCATTGATCTTCTCTTTCTCTATTTTTGCAAGTAAGCATCTAGAGATATAAAATTACCCTTTATAACCGCTTTAGCCGTGTCCCAAAAATTTTGGTATGTTGTCTCATTATTGTCATTCTCCTGAATGGAATTATCGATTGTGTCTATAATTTGCTCTTTCACCCATTCATTCTTCAGGATTAAATTATTTAATTTCCAATTAACTTGTGGTCTGTTTTCTCCTGGCCTTATATTACATGTGAATTTTATTGCATCATGATCTGAAAAGGATGCATTTACTATTTCTGCTTTTCTGCACTTGATTTTGAGGTTTTTATGCCCTAACACATGATCAATTATCATATAAGTTCCATGAACGCCTGAGAAAAAAGTATACTCCCTTCATCACCATTCAATTTCCTCCAGAGATCTATCATACCTAACTTTTCTAGCCTTTTATTTACCTCCATAACTTCTTTCTTATTTATTTTGTGATTTGATTTATCTAATTCTGAGAGAGCAAGGTTGAGATCCCCCATTAGTATAGGTTTACTGTCTATTGCTCCTTGCATCTCTGTTAGTTTCTCCTCTAGGAATTTGGATGCTATACCACTTGGTACATATATGTTTAGTATTGATACTGCTTCATTATCTATGGTACCCTTTAGTAAAATATAGTTTCCTTCCTTATCTCTTTTAATTAGATCTATTTTTGCTTTTACTTGATCTGAGATAAAGATTGCTACCCCTGCCTTTCTTTGTTCACCTGAAGCATAGAAGATTCTGCTCCAGCCCTTTACCTTCACTCTGTAAGTATCTCTATGTTTTAGATGTGTTTCTTGTAAACAACATATTGTAGGATTCTGTCTTTTAATCCAGTCTGCTACCCACTTCCTTTTTATGGGAGAGTTCATCCCATTCACATTCACAGTTAAAATAACTATATCTGTATTTCCTGCCATCTTATTTACCCCGAATTATGATTTTCTCTTCTCTTTCCCCTCTCTCCCTTTCCCTTCCCCAGTACTTTATTTTTGATGAACACCTCCCTCCAACAGTCCTCCTCCCTTTAGAACCTCTCCTTCCCCTTTACACCTTTCCCCTGATCCTTCTATTAGTCTATCCCTTTCCTTTCCTCCTTTCCCTCCCACCTTCCAACAAGGAGGGTCAGGCCTTTCTTTGAAGCCAAATGTGTCTGATATACTCTCTTAGAGCCCAATCTAATGAGAGTAAGGTTTGCACAATACTCATCTCCCTCTCTGCTTTCCCTCCATTAGATCTTCTGTGTCTCTTTATGAGATTTTGCCTTATTTTACCTCCTTTATTTTTACTTTATTTTGCCTCCTTTCCCCTTTTTTTTCAGTATGATATCCCTTCCACCTCTAATTTCTTTTCCATTATTATCAAAGAAAAATCAAATTATACCTCCATTCTTTAAGGATACCCATAGTAGAAATATAGTACTGAAGAGTTCTTTCCTTTTTACCTTTTTATGCTTCTCTTGAGTTCTGTATTTGTAGGTCAAATTTTTTGTTCATATCTGGTCTTTTCATTAGAAATAGGTGAAATTCTCCTGTATCATTGAATGACCATCTTCTTCCCTGGAAGATGATGCTCATTCTAGCTGGATAACTTATTTTTGGCTGCAATCCAAATTCTTTTGCGTTTTGGAATATCTGATTCCAGGCCCTTTGATCCTTTAATGTGGAAGCTGATAGATCTTGTGTAATTCTAATGACAGCTCCTCGGTATTTGAACTGTTTCTTTCTAGCTGCTTGCAATATCCTTTCCTTGGTGTGATAGTCCTGAAATTTGGCCACAGTGTTCCTTGGGGTTTTAATTTTGGGGTCTCTTTCAGGAGGTGATCGGTGAATTCTTTCAATGCCAATTTTGCCTTCTGATTCTGAAACATCAGAGCAATTCTCTTTCATGATTTCCTGGAAGATAGCATCAAGGTTCTTTTTTTTATCGTGGCTTTCAGGGAGTCCGATTATCCTTAGATTGTCTCTCCTGGATCTGTTTTCCAAGTCAGTTGTTTTTCCTAGGAGATATTTCATATTTTCTTCTATTTTTTCATTTTTTTGTTTTTGTTTGACTGATTCTTGAAGCCTTATTGAGTCATTTACTTCTATTTGTTCAATTTTAATTTTTAAAGTATTATTTCCTTCAGTTATCTTTTTAAGCTCCTTTTGTAGCTGGCCAGTTGCATTTCTTGGTTCAATGCATTCTTTTTCCATTTTGCCAATTTTGTTTTTGAGTGAATTGTTGTCTTTTTCCAATTCACTACTTTTGTTTTTCAGTGAATTGTTGTCTTTTTCCAATTCACCAGTCTTTTTTTCCAGTTTTTCACATCTCTGTGTAGGGCATTATTTTCTTCTTACACTGATCTCAATGCATTTCCCCATTTTTTTCTAGCTGTCTTTTGAGATTCTTTATGCAATCTTCCAGGCAAGCTTTCTGAAAAGGAGACCAGCTCATGGCCACCTTTGTGACTTCATCCGGGATTGTTTTCAGAATCTCAGGATCTGGGGACTGCCCTACTTTCTCTCCATAGAAGCTGTCTATGGTGAGAACTCTCTTCTGCTTCTTGCTTATGTTTTTGAGCTGAGGAACAAGCGCCAGACCGGTAGCTGTTTCTTTCTTTTTTTTTTTTTATGTGGAAGTTTTTGTAAATAATTTATTTCTTAATTTACATATCAGGTAAAAAAGACTTTCTAAAATTATAACAGAGAGACAGAAACAGAAATAGAGACAGAGACAGAGACAGTCACACAGACATACAGAGAAAGAGACACAGAGAGAGAAATTAGTGTAACTTTAGACCTTAGTTCAATTATGTACTTTTTTTTATAAAGCTTTTTATTTACAAAATATATGAGTGACCTTTCAACATTGACCTTTGCAAAAAAACTTTTTTTCCCAAGCTTTTCCTT
>JAJPUD010001345.1:0-77753 GCA_023553655.1 Myrmecobius fasciatus
AAGAAAAAATCCCCAGGACCAGATGGATTTACATGTGAATTCTACCAAACATTTAAAGAACAATTAACTCCAATATTATATAAACTATTCGAAAAAATAGGGAATGAAGGACTCCTACCAAACTCCTTTTATGATACAGACATGGTACTGATACCTAAACCAGGTAAAACAAAAACAGAAAAAGAAAATTATAGACTAATCTCTTTAATGAATATTGATGCAAAAATCTTAAATAAAATATTAGCAAAGAGATTACAGAAAATTATTCCCAGAATAATACACCATGACCAAGTAGGATTTATATCACGAATGCAGGGATGGTTCAATATTAGGAAAACTGTTAACATAATTGACTATATTAATAACCAAATGAACAAAAAACACATGATAATCTCAATAGATGCAGAAAAAGCATTTGATAAAATCCAACATCCATTCCTATTAAAAACATTAGAGAGTATAGGAATTAATGGACTTTTCCTTAAAATACTTGGTAGCATCTATTTAAAACCATCAGCTAGCATCATATGTAATGGTGATAAACTGGAACCCTTCCCAATAAGATCAGGCATGAAACAAGGTTGCCCATTATCACCATTACTATTCAATATTGTATTAGAAATGCTAGCCTTGGCAATAAGACAAGAAAAAGAAATTAAATGAATTAGAGTAGGTCATGAGGAAACCAAATTATCACTCTTTGCAGATGATATGATGGTCTACTTAGAGAACCCTAGAGAATCAACTAAAAAACTATTAGAATTAATCCACAACTTTAGCAAAGTTGCAGGATACAAAATAAATCCACATAAATCATCAGCATTTTTATACAACACCAACAAAATGCAACAGCAAGAGATACAAAGAGAAATTCCATTCAAAATAACTATCGATAGTATAAAATATTTGGGAATCTATCTGCCAAGGGAAAGTCAGGATCTATATGAGCAAAACTACAAAACACTCTCAATGCTAATAAAGTCAGATCTAAACAATTGGAAAAACATCAAGTGCTCTTGGATAGGTCGAGCAAATATAATAAAGATGGCAATACTACCTAAACTAATCTATCTATTTAGTGCTATACCAAAGTCCCAAGAGATTATTTAACTGACCTAGAAAAAATAACAACAAAATTCATCTGGAAAAACAAAAGGTCAAGAATTTCAAGGGAATTAATGAAAAAAAATGCAAATGAGGGTGGCCTAGCTGTACCAGATCTAAAACTATATTATAAAGCAGTGGTCACCAAAACCATTTGGTACTGGATAAGAAATAGAGTAGTGGATCAGTGGAATAGGTTAGGTTCACAGGACAAAATACTCAATGACAACAGTAATCTAGTGTTTGATAAACCCAAAGACCCCAGTTTTGGGGATAAAAACTCACTATTTGACAAAAACTGCTGGGATAATTGGAAACTAGTATGAAAGAAATTAGGCATTGACCCACACCTAACACCATATACCAAGATAAGGTCAAAATGGATTCATGATCTAGGCATAAAGAATGATATTATAAACAAATTAGAACAATGTAGGATGGTTTACCTCTCAGACCTGTGGAGGGGGAAGGAATTTGTGACCAAAGAAGAACTAGAGGTCATCATTAATCACAAAATAGATAAGTTTGACTATATCAAGTTAAAAAGTTTTTGTACAAACAAAATGAATGCAGACAAGATTAGAAGGGTAGCAGTAAACTGGGAAAATATTTTTACATCGAAAGGTTCTGATAAAGGCCTCATTTCTAAAATATATAGAGAATTGACTCAAATATATAAGAATTCAAGCCATTCTCCAATGGATAAATGGTCAAAAGATATGAACAGACAATTTTCAGATGAAGAAATTGAAACTATTTCTGGTCACATGAAAAGGTGCTCCAAGTCACTATTGATCAGAGAAATGCAAATTAAGATAACTTTGAGATACCACTACACACCTGTCAGATTGGCTAAAATGACAGGAAATGATAATGATAACTGTTGGAGGGGATGTGGGAAAACTGGGACACTGATACATTGTTGGTGGAACTGTGAAAGGATCCAACCATTCTGGAGAGCAATTTGGAACTATGCTCAAAAAGTTATCAAACTGTGCATACCATTTGACCCAGCAGTGTTTCTACTGGGCCTATATCCCAAAGAGATTTTAAAGGAGGGAAAGGGACCCACATGTGCAAAAATGTTTGTGGCAGCCCTTTTTGTAGTAGCAAGAAACTGGAAATTGAAAGGATGCCCATCAATTGGAGAATGGCTGAATAAATTATGGTATATGAATGTTATGGAATATTATTGTTCTGTAAGAAACGACCAACAGGAGGATTTCAGAGAGGCCTGGAGAGACTTGCATGAACTGATGCTGAGTGAAATCAGCAGAACCAGAAGAATATTATACACAGCAACAAGACTATACGATGATCAATTCTGATGCACATGGTTCTCTTCAACAATGATGTGATTCAAACCAGTTGTTCAGGGATGAAGATAGTCATATACGTCCAGAGAGAGGCCTGTGGGAACTGAGTGTGAACCACAACACAGCATGTTAACGCTTTCTGTGAATATTTCCATGCATTTTGTTTTCCTTCTTAGGTTGTTTTTTCTTCTTCTCTTTCTAGATCTGATGTTTCTTGTGCAGTAAGATAACTGTATAGATATGCATACATGTATTGGATTTGTCACATAATTTATCCTATTTAGCATGTATTAGATTACCTGTCATCTGGGGGTGGGGGGAAGGAGGGGAAAAGCTTGGGAAAAAAAAAGTTTTTGTTTTTTTTTTTTTGCAAAGGTCAATGTAGAAAAATCACTCATGTTTTGTAAATAAAAAGCTTTATATAAAAAAATAAAATAAAATATATAGAGAATTGTCTCATATATATATAAGAATTCAAGCCACTCTTCAATAGATAAGTGGTCAAGGGATATGAACAGACAATTTTCAGATGATGAAATTAAAACCATCTCTAATCATTTGAAAAGTTGCTCCAAATCACTATTGATCAGAGAAATGCAAATTAAGACATCTCTGAGGTACCACTACACACCTGTCAGATTGGCTAAAGACAGGAAAAGATAACGATGAATGTTGGAGGGGATGTGGGAAAAGTGGGACACTAATACATTGTTGGTGGAACTGTGAACAGATCCAACCATTCTGGAGAGCAATTTGGAGCTATGCTCAAAAAGTTGTCAAACTGTGCATACCCTTTGACCCAGCAGTGTTTCTACTGGGCCTATATCCCAAAGAGATCTTAGAGGAGGGAAAGGGAGCCACCTGTGCAAGAATGTTTGGGGCAGCCCTTTTTGTAGTGGCTAGAAACTGGAAACTGAATGGATGCTCATCAATTGGAGAGTGGCTGAATAAATTATGGTATATGAATGTTATGGAATATTATTGCTCTGTAAGAAACGACCAGCAGGACGATTTCAGAGAGGCCTGGAGAGACTTGCATGAACTGATGCTGAGTGAAACGAGCAGAACCAGGAGATCATCATACACAGCAACAACAGTATTACATGATGATCAATTCTGATGGACATGGCTCTCTGCAACAAAGAATTGTCTCAAACCAGTTCCAATTGTTCACTGAAGAAAACCATATACACCCTGAGAGAGGGAAATGAAATATGGACCACAACATAACATTTTCATGATCTCTATTGATACTTGCTTGTATTGTGTTGCCTTTCTCTGATTTTCTTTTTTTTCTTGTATATAGGATTTTTCTTGCATAACTTTTCAAGTATTTCAACATTATTAACATGTAATGGACTTCCTGCCCTCTAGGGGAAGGGAGGGGACTGGGGGTAAAATTTGCCATGGAAAGCTTTGTAAAGATCAATGCTGGGGAACTACCCATACATATGTTATACAAATAAAAAGCTTTAATAAAAAAAAAAAGAAGGGCATGGAAAACAAAATGGGTATATATATGTTGCTGAGTGTTCAGCACTGTGGATAATTCTGATTGACAGCTAAGCTAGATAAGTTAAACTAGTTAAAAATAAGTTAAGTTGTGATGAGGGCAGACTAAAAAAAATTAGGGTCTTTATTCTGGAATGAAGAAGGGCAATATAATAGAACCTAGTGATTAGATTGGATGTGGGGAAGAGAAAGAGAAGGAAGAATAAAAAAAAACTGATTTTAATCTTTTACATTTATGGGAATGGAAAAATGGGAAAGTCAGAAAGAAGGGACATAGTTTGGGAAAAGGAGATGTTGACTTTGGTTTGGAACAAACTGAATTAGGTCTACATTATCAGAATTGCTGGAGTGGGCTTTAGCCATAATTTACACTCTCTTCTAGTCAATACTGAACACCATTACCTGATTAATTTTCCTTCAACATTACTTTTATCATGTCACATCCTTTGTCAAGAATCCACTTGAGCACAATGATAAGTTTGGAAATATGTATACATATATTCGATTTGCCAATATTTTAACATAATTAACATGTAGTGGATATCCTGCCATCTAGGGGAGGGGTGGGGAAGTTGGGGGGAAAAATTTGTAACCGAAAGCTATGTAAGGGTTATTGTTGAAGAATTACCCACACATATGTTATGCAAATAAAATAAAATTAAAAAAAAAAAAAAGAATCCACTTGAGTTTCCTACCACTTATTTAATCAAATCTAAATTTCTCAGTTATCTAGAATTTAAGGGCCTTGAGTGTCTGGAACTATCTTATTATGATAATACTCCATTATTCCACAATAGGAATCATTTGCCCTAGTCAGATTCATACCTTTATTGAATTCCCCACAAATATCATGCTTATTACATATTCTTGCTCATAGTCTTACTGTCACCCAGAATTTCCTGCCTATACTTTGAGGATCAACTCACTTTGCACCTCTATTGTGAAGCTTTTTCTAGGATTCTTCTTAAACACTGATTTCTCTATTCTCTGAACAATCAATGTGCTGGTAATTAGTACCACATAATTTGGTACTTTATCATGTATATATATATATATATATATATATATATGTATAATATTGATTTAGTTCATGGGTCTAAATCAACAATTATATGCCTTTGTGAATAGAAGATATTATGTTGGGGCAGCTAGATGGTGCAGTGGATAGAGCACCAGCCCTGAAGTCATGAGGACCTGAGTTCAAATCTGGTATCAGACACTTAACACTTCCTGGATGTGTGACCCCGGGGCAAGTCACTTATCCCCAACTACCTGGGGGGGGGGGAAGAAATTATGTTTTATATTTCATTAGTATTGTCTATAACAATAGGCATTTACCAGATAATTCACTGATTGATAAATACATGACAATTGATTACCCAGGGTCCAGTATATCACAGATAGGTAGGAATTAGCAGATCTAGATCTAAACTCATTTTCCTGGACTCCATTATATTACAAAACTTCCTGAGTTCACTTAAAGGTCATTGAGGCTTAAAGCACTATCAATTATAAGCCAATCAGAAATGAAGAAGACACATCTGAAATAAATGGGAAAATAATTTGATTTTTAAAATACCAGTTATTTATGTATCTGTTCACTATTTTAGGTAGATTCTCTCTGGAAAGACATTGACAAGTGTTATACAGGCTATCAATGTAAACCGAATGGGTTCTGATCAGCACCAGTGAAATAAGTGCCCAAATTGAAGAGAGATCCCAAATCCACTGAGGCACTGACATACACTTATCCTTTCTATATACTTAAGGTACTTATGTATAGTCAAACAGAAATGCAACTAAATTAAAAGCAGGTCACAGCTGATTTCTTTTTTTTTTTTTCCTTTGCTTTTTGCTGAGGTAATTGAGGTTAAGTGACTTGCCCACGGTCACACAACTAGGGAATGTTAAGTGTCTGAGATCAAATTTGAACTCAGGTCCTCCTGAATTCAGGGTTGGTGCTCTATCCACTGCGCCACCTAGCTGCCCCACAGTTGATTTCTAAAAAGTACTGTCCTATTGATAGATTCTGCCACAGTGGGCACACATTTGGGAAAATGATTCAATAGGATAGAGTCAAACCCCACCAAATCATTTATATCATTGTCATAACGTGATTGGAGGTGGATTCCCCATATGTTGAGTCATCTAGAATTATTTGTACTTTGGGGCTTTATTACTTGGAATACTAAATAAAACTGATTTGAAAATATCCACTTAGTCCCTGTTCAGATTTATTCAAAAGAAAAAACCATGGCAGTGGTTAATTTGCAAATTAAGTGTTTACTTCCGGCATCCATTGTTAACATTTACTCAGCACAGATGCAGAAAAACACCAACAGCTCTCTCAAATCCACCAAGTTTTCTTATCAACAAGAGGTGATAATAATTGCTGTTTTCAGTTTGTGAGACATAGAAATACTTTAAAGAAAAGTCAATTGGAATTTCAGGGACTTCTTGCATTGCTTGAGAAAGATAAAAGGATTTCCAAATAGGTCTTTAAGGCAGTATCTTATGCTAGTTATGTTGAATAACCAAAATCTTTTGGATAGTAGGGTCTCAGGAAGAAAAGTGGATCATAAAGTAAGGGAATTCATATTTTACTAATTTCCTATTGAATCTGTATGAAAAACTAAATGTAATTAGGTGGCTAACCGACAAAAGCAGACTGATGCTTGAAACAGATTTAGGATTCCTAAGCATGACTCCTTTTATTTGTAGGGCCCACAATTTTTTTTTCTATAAAAATATATCCTTAAAATAATAATAGAATTCAGTTGGGAACATGTTTTGATCTTCCTTAAACTATTCACTTTACACACAACTTTTTCCAGGCATGCTTAAAAACAAGGCCAACCAATAATTTTAAAGAAATTGTGTTTGGGGAAATGGATAGAATATGACTGTGCTTTATACAAATGGCTATTTATACTTTTCTCATTATATATATATATATATACATATATTTGTGTTATACACACCCCATATATATTATACACACACACACACAAAATGGATGTATATGTATATAATAAATAGCCACTTTTTGATTTCTATATTAAGGAACCATAGACAAGTCACTATGCTCTAAGTGTCCTCTATCAATAACCACCCTAATGGAAAACTGTGGAGTAGCACTTCAGATCACTGACAAGAAGAATGGAACCTTGAAACCTATCATTTAAACTTCTGATGATAGCTCTGATGCAAGATGGCATTGAGAAATTTACACTCTGAGGCAGGGTTTGTGTGTGGGAAATGTAGAATTATTCTCTAGGCTGCCTTTTAAAAATGCCATTTCCCTTCATGTGTCCTTTCTTAGCATTTATTTGGGGACAGTCCCCTAATTGAGTCACTGATTTAGTCTGTCTACTATTCTTTTATTCTGAGAGACATTTGGAGGGGCTGTGATTTGTGTTAGTAGAAAGAGAAAAGGAGCTCACACTGGTGAAAGAACAGATCTTTTTAAACAGTGGAGCATAAGAAGTTTCACTAGTGTGGAAAAATAAAGCCCAAAAGGTATTAATATAAATCTTCCTGGCTACTAATATACAATGTATGTAATTAAAATAACATATATTATAGAAAAAACCCAGAATTTTCAATACATTGTATTTTCTGTTAAGAAGCTAATTTAGCCAATGTGAAATTCTATAACATGGCAGAGAAAGAGTCACTAGTTCAGTAATTTAGAAAGTCAATTATATGTCACTGTTTCATATCAGGTTAATTACTTTATTTGCATTTTCAGAATTTTAAAATAGTACATGAAAGAGGGTAGATTGACAATACTTATACTGGTTTTCTTTGACTAATGTTATTATTGTACACTATTTCATTAAGTGAGAGGAAGAGTGGTGTAGTGAACAGAAAGCTGACCTCAAAACCAGGAAGATGTGAGTTGAAGTGCTGCTGCCTTCTCACTTCTCACATACACTAGTTGTATGACTCTAGGCAAGTCCAGTAACTTCTGACTGCTCTAGACTCAAATTGGAGAAGGACCTCCTATTCATGGTTGGAGGGAATTCCTTATATTAATGAAATCATAAGTTTAGTTCCTATTACCTACTCCACTTTTGCTGAGCATTAACAATATGAAAAACATCTATAAAACCCAGAATTAGATGTAGGTTTCACCAAATAGTGATGCACATAAAATAATCAGATATGACATAAAGATATAAAAATAAGAAGGGTAACCATTAGTCAGTTATAGGTACTTCTAGGAAGAAAAGAAAAAAAAATTCATAAAAGTGAATAAAGGTGGCACTTGAAACAGAAGTTATTGAACTGCCAGATAATCTTTGTGAATTCATATAAAAGAGAAAGGAAGGAACATGGAGAAAGGGAAAAACGAAAATAGTGGCAAAAGAGATACACATTTGGATAGAGTCAAAGGACTTGATATATAATAAAGGGAATGTGAGGGAAGATACGAAGGACAGCAATAAAGTCTATTATCAGGAATATAACACATAAAG
Source organism: Myrmecobius fasciatus (assembly GCA_023553655.1). Lineage (NCBI taxonomy): Eukaryota > Metazoa > Chordata > Mammalia > Dasyuromorphia > Myrmecobiidae > Myrmecobius > Myrmecobius fasciatus. Next base: position 8,414 of record JAJPUD010001345.1, read on the forward strand.
ACAATATGCCTGAAAGAGAAGACACAGTAATGAGAAACATATGGCTCTCTTTCATGAACCATAATGTACCAGGACTTTTATTTTTATTTTTTGCTGAGGCAATTGGGGTTAAATGACTTCCCCAGAGTCACACAGCCAGGACATGGTAAGAGACTGAGGTCACTTAGGTCCTTCTGACTTCAGGATTGGTGCTCTATCTACTACACCAAGTAGCTGCCCCTAAATCACCAATTCTTAAAAAGTTATTCCTACTCTTTCTAGGAGCATATCTACAAATGTTTCTAGAATTGAGGTCATTAAAGGACAGAAATATTATAAGATACTGGGCATGTCCTTAAGTCTTTACTTTTCTCTATCTGCTCTTTCTTTGGGTGTTTTCATTGACTCTCATAAATTCAATTATTTTTTGCTAAGTAGATAATTCTCAAATCTATATGTCTATTCCTTCTAGTCTATATCTTATATCACATCTGAACATTTCTAACAAAATATCTTGCAGGCCAAACTACTCAACATGTTAAAAATTGAACTCATTTTCCCTCCCAAATTGTTTTCTATAATTATATCTTCTCTATTTCTGTTAACACCATCATTCTTCCAGTTATCAGGGTTCAGAAGCTTGGAGTTACCCTCAATTCTTCCCTGTTCCTCACCTCCTGTATGAGATTACTAATAATGTTGCTAATACTGTTTTGATATGCCTTTTGCATTTTGTATACTCAAATGATTATCTTTCTAGTTTAGGTTTTCATTATCTGCTCCCTAGACAGTTACTGATAATTGCCATTTACTTGGTCTCTGCTGCCACATCTGCAATCTCTCTTCCATGCAATTGTTAAGTTGATGATCTGACTATAACTCCTTTGCTCAAGAAATTCCAGAGGTACCTGATTGCCTTCTAGGACAGACTACAAACCTCTCTTGCATTAAAATATTCAAAATCTGGCTCTAGTATTCCTTTCTAGCCTTACTTTATATTACTTAATTTTACATATTATAAGTTCCAGTCAAATTGTCAATATCCAACACTCAATCTCTTGCCTCTTGGTTCTTCAGGCCTAGAATGTATTATTTTTTCAAATTTGTTTCAGAGAATTCCTAGCTTCCTTCAAGGTTCAACTTCTATAAGAGCCTTATCATAATTCCCCCAATTACCTTATATTTACTTGCCTTTACATATCTGTATCATCACTCCTTTCTTACTCCTCAGAAAAGAATGGAAGATGATTGAGAGCAAGGAAGTATTGCTTCATTTTCATTCTGGATCTTGAGTACCTGGCACTTTAGAAATGCTCGCTGAATTGCCAATTCAGAGTAACTATTGCCCATAGTTGTTAAAGACTACTCAAGCTAAAAATCAATTAAATTAATCCAATGATAGAGATAAGTTCTGTTGATTTTAAAACTTTCATTTTGAAGAATAAGACTAGATACCAGCAAAAATGCAGTTGTTTATTTCCAGGGCTACCTGTTCATTCTTTCATATGTACTGAAAATACAGAAACTCTTATTTCAAACCATTAATTCAACATTTTAAGAATCCTTATCTTTCTCCCACTGATGCATATTTGCATCTGATTCCAACTTATTAAGAAATGCCCATGAGTTGCTGTGGCCAACAAAACAAAACAAAACAAAACAAAACAAAACAAAACAAAACAAAACAAAATGTTCCCTGGTAGCTCTTTTTGCAATGTGATTCTTTCTAGGCCCTTCTTCTGAAAAGAGCTGCACATTCCATCAATATAATTATGGACTTTCTAGTTTGATAGTGTTATCTGTGTGCCACAATAAGGCATCAGAAGAGGCAGCTAGGTGGCGCAGTGGATAGAGTACCAGCCGTGAAGTCGGAAGACCTGAGTTCAAATTTGAACTCAGACACTTAACACTTCCTAGCTGTGTGACCCTGGGCAAGTCATTTAACCCCAATTGCCTCAGGAAAAAAGCAAAAAAAAAAAAAAAAAAAGGGATCAGAATATGACTTCAGTGAAGTTGATAATTTTATAACTTATTAAAAATTACTAAAATATTCTAACATGTAAACATATACTCTATTACTTTTTAATGTAAATGTAAGTTTGTTCCCCCCCATAATAATACTGGTCAGTAATGATTTTTATATTTGAAAATTTGGGATTATAACTTGCTTTGTTTATATATACAAAAATGGACTAACCATTCTGACTTTTATCAGTTTGATTATATTTGTTCATGTTCAACAACACTTGAAAATAAAAGAGAAAATATTCATCTTTGTCACAAATGGCCAAACTGCTGAAATTTAATAGTGAACAAATCATTCCAACTAATGAAAATCTTATTTATATGTTTCCTGAAGGTTCTGGTTCTGAAAAGATACATGAAAACAGGCTTTCCCATTCCAAAGCAAAACTGGGTAGATAGCACAGTTTTGTACTCAAGATAGTAACAACAACAAAAACAATAACAACAAAATTCCAAATGTGCTCAAATCTCTTCAAAAACTGTTGAAAAATATCCCTGACACAATGAAGCTTGTGTGTGTGTGTGTGCACATGCACACGCATGCGTGTGTTTTCTTGGTCTTCTCTTAAGACCCTTAGGAAGCAATCTCCAAGACCTTTTCTGCCAGTTTCTTCCTTTTCTACAGACATGGCGGCCTTCGCATTAACACTACTTTCCTTTGGCTTGAGGTAATAAACGATTAGCTACAGCATAGAAGTGTGATGGTCATGTTATTCTTTGCTGTTCTACACAAAGCCAATGTCTCAAAAATTAATGCAAGTATATCAGGATCTGAAATTAACTTTTTATAGCCAAAAGCAACATCCTGCTAGGAGGGGAAAAACCTATTATAACTGTGCTGGCATCTGATTACTTGTAGATGGTTGGTACCAGGAAAATAACATTTCAAATTATAAAATGTTGAATATAGCAAAAGCTGGCCCATATTGATTAATCAGTCCTTTGCTTATGAACTGATAAGCATAACTAGGTGATGCCTGTTCTTGTTAAATGACAGATCCATTACTAAAGATCAGGTAAAAAGTTAAATTGTCCAAGACTACTGCTATTATATAAAATAATTAGAAAAACTACATATACTAAAAATGGTGAGTTTTCTCTTGGAAGACTGTATTAAATTTTAATACTATTTTAGTATATTGTAGCCACCTAATTACTTTGAAAGAATAATTAAAATATATGAATTCCAATAGTTATAATATAAAAATCACTTAGAAAAATTAAATAAGGAAGAACAAGAAACTGGATTTATATTATGTACATATACACACATACATCTAGGTTTATTTGTGGGTACTATCTCAACCCACACATAGAATATCTTATTTGGAAATGTTTCTTTTTATAGAAACAAATACTGTTTGAAATTGAGTCTGGATGAATATGTGTGTGTGTGTGTGTGTGTGTGTGTATGTATAGTTTATATTTTAAAATGACTAAATTTTATACTAATCTCATTTTAACAACTTTGCTAACAAAATTTTTTTGTTTTATTTTAAAATATAATTGTTACCACATAAACTGTAAAAAAAAAAAAGGTAAAACTTTTTAAGTCATAAAAAAAGTCAGCAGTGCTAAAGGACAGGGTAAAATCAGGCTGTCTATAGAAGGAATATGAAATATTATCAGGTCTGACCCAGAACTAGAATAGAGGAAAGTTTCTGCATATAGTTTTAGAAGAGATGCCTTTCATTTTGAATTGCTTTGAACCAAGAAAACAACTATACATTTTTAAGTATCTGCATTTTATTAATAATAACTAGCATTTTAAATGTTATTAGTTCATATCAATCATTACAAATTACAGTATAAATAATTTATAAGGAGCATTTAGGCTTAGTTAGGACATAAATGACTTAGAGTATATATTCATGTTTTACATTAAGAAAAAATGAGCCAGTCTATATTTGTGAATCAGAAATGTTTAGTTATTCAACTTTATTGCCAATTTCTCTCTTTACCAAACTGTTGCCATGGATACAGGCTGTAAACATAATTATGAATGGAATAAAACATATACATATTTGAGTATACTTATTTTTCAATGATTAGCTGAAATAAAGGAAAAAGATAAATATGTTTAAAATGTTTTGAAACATTTCATTAGGTGTATCATTTTTATAACTCATACCATAATTTTTACTACTGAAAACTGATAATAAGCACCAACACAAAATTTAAAGGAAAATCTATAAATTATTAATTCTCATACTTCCTGTTCTTGTCCTCTGCCTATCTTTCTCTTGACCTTTGTTCAAGTGAATCACACTAACTCTTCAATGCTTTCTCTCACTTGCTTTCTAAAGCTGTTCATCACACTTGCTGGCGAGAAGCACAGCTGGCAAGGGATCTAAACCTCATCACTGGGCAAACTTAGCCTTCTGTCTTTGCCAAGAATGACATTTCAAATGAAAAAAAAAAAAAGTTACTGTATGGGACACTGGATACTGTTTGTAAGAGCAAATAGCTCCACACCACAATGCTGGCACTGCATGTAGGCATGAGAATAAAAACCAAATAACAATGAATTAAATAGTCTTGAGTTTTTAAAAAATTCAATTGTTAATTAAAATAAGATCACAAAATCAGCAGTTTGTTTTACTCACTTTTCCTGAAGAGAGATACAACTAAGGATAAGCAGTGCCCCCTAGTGTCAATAACAACAGACAAAAATTTATAGGGAAGTTGATCACATGTATAGAGGTCCTCATGTAAGATTAAATATCTAAGAAATGTATGTGTACGTGTGGAGTAATTATAAATTCATAAATATTCAAATATCTATCCAGGCCTATATTTAGGCACACCATAAAATTACAGCCATGTGTAGAGTCCTATCCATACTATACCACATGCACATATTATATACTGTACACAGATTGACATGGCCAAGATGTCTTTAATGTTCCAGGCAGCTCAGGAAAAAAAAATCCACACAGAATAGTAGGCCATGCATGAAAGCGGGTGTCAGAAAGCCCAGCAGAATCACTCACTGTGAAGATGTCTAATAGGAATTGCTGAATACACAATACAGGCAGGATGGGCTGAATGACTAAATTGAAATGGCCAGGACACAGTCAGAACGTTTCAAATCCATCAGAAATTGTAATTAAACCTGTAATGAGTGTTTGGACAATTCCCCCCCCCCTTTATTTGGGGTAGTAGTTGTGGTAATAGGAGGTTAACATATTTAGCCAATTATTAGCATCTGATGCTGTAACTTCTACTGTAGATATTCTAGAAATCCCTAAAATTAAAAAAAAGAAATACAATACAACTGATTTAAACAAAAATCATATAATTATATTCTTCATAGATATAGAAAAATTGTTAATGCATTCTCCATTTTGGGGAAAGAGCCTTCCTGGGCTAATTTGACAGATACACCAAAAAAAAAAAAAAAAAAAAAAAGATTGTTCCTTTCTGTAAAGGCAGTATGACAAAGAAATAGTTATCTCTTTTATTAATTATAGTTCTTGCTATATGTTTATCAAGCAACAGTTTTTTAACATATGATGCAAGAAATGGAAAAATTAAATGAGAAGCAAACAAAACAAGAGCCCTTCCCAATAAGAGAATAAACAACCAAATATTGCAAGAAACAACCTAGATATTGAAAAAAAAATATGTTTATATGCCTGGTAATAATGAAAAACAAACTAATAAAAGACTAAACAGATAAATTTTATTTGCGCAAATGATTTTTAAGGGTTCTACCTATTTAAAATACATTTATATATAAATATTTATATTCAATTTGTTTCTATAAAGAAATGATGCATTTGCCATTGTTGTTATGTTTTAAAAATGATGTTCGCAATGAGGCTTTTATAAAACAACCTAATAGATACATATATGTACATATATTTTAAAATGTTTCATCTCTAAAATGATAAAAAAAAATGCCAATACTTTAGTTCACAAAATAATCAGATATCCAACGCTCAGAATGGCAGTCGATGGGCATTTAAACAATCTATAGTAATTGCTAGGAAAATGATGGTCAATATCTTTGTTACTTCTATTCTATTAAAAGGTTACATACTTATTATGAGTATCTACTACAAATTCAACATTAGGAGATTTAAAACTATCTAATTTTAAAATGTCAAAATATGTTTTCTCTATAAATTAGGATAAACTTTCTCATAAATTAGGATCAAATTTCATCCAATTAGAAGTTTGTTTTTCTCTTTTATTCATTTTAAATTGAGATTTTGTTTAAATTTAATTGCATCAAAATTAATCACTTTATGGTGAATATTTTCCATATATTAATTCTCCCTTTGTATGCATCAACAACATTACAATTTCCAGCAGTTTAAACTGGCACATACCTGGTTAGGTAGAGTGAAAGTGAACACAAAGTTATGAATTTAATCAGTCAAATCATGAAGAGACCTCTCGCTTTCCATGTAGAAAACAGTCATGAAATGCTAACTTCAATTGACAGCAAAGAACTAGTATCATGCTTGGCACTAACTATCAAATAATTTCTGGCAACTCTTCAACAGGAGCAAACATTATAAATGATTAGCTGGCACAGTCTTTTCTGTCAAGCAGACAGTCCTGCAAATTTCCGTTTTAATGGAAACTTTTGTCACCTTTAATTCAACTGTGAGACCTCTGATGATTACTTATTAAAGTGTTTGTAAAGTGATAGTTTAAGTCCCTTGTCAGAGAAAAAAGAAAAACAAGTTCTACAGTCAGGGAGGCAATAAAACACAATTAAGAATCACAGAATATTAGAGTACCCCTAGTACAGCCCCTCATTTTACAGATAAGGAAATGAAAGCCTGAAGGTGAATAATGACTTGTTCAAGGACACAGAGCTAACAAATGGCTGGAGGGGGATTTGAATCCAGGGCTTCTGATTCCAGGTTCAGTACTTTTCTCACTCTCTGAAGAAGAGATTTGGAATCTGTGTGTTGGGAGGGGGGAGGGGGAGGGATACACATTTAAAATGTATTTTTATTGACATTCCAGAATGCATGTGTACTGTTTTAAAGTGTGGAGAGGGAGAGAGAGTGGCTAAGAAGTATACATGAACATTAGGATGAACTTTTCTTGGGCAAAACAAAAAGACAAGAAAAGTAAGAAACAAGAGTTGGTCATTACTAAAACATTTAAAAGTGTAATGTTTGATGAGATTCAACTGAGTAGAAAGAGTGAATGAAAAGCAGTAGACCATCACACCTAGAATGTCAATAGAAATAAGAAAATTCTGGAATTTCTTTCTTTTGTTATAAGCATCAATGCAGTTATGATTACACTTGATTTGGGCTACTAAAACTGCCAAAGATGAGAGAGATCAATAATATATGCATATGGATATACAATAAAAAAATTTATTTCAAAGTTGATCAGATCCTATGCAGTATATAGAAAGGATCTAAATTCATGTATGTATATATACATATGCATACACAGTGGGATAATAAAGTAGAACAAGTGTCTTTAAATGTTTTAGGTAAAATGGTAATGATAAAAAAAAATTGAAAAGCAAGGTATCTCCTTAACATATGTGTATTCATTACAGTATCTGAGAAATGTATGCCCTTTGTATACATATAATAGTTGTAAACATTATTTCCTAAGTTTTCATATATTTAGGACAATACCCATATGTGTTATATAATTAAGTATAGTAAAATCTTTAATCACAGACTTTTATTAAAGCAAAATTACAAGATCACAGCCCTAAACTGACCTACATCTATAGGAAAGCTTGGAAAAAATAACTTCTTTTTCTACCTTTTCCTGAAAAAGAAAAAAAAAAACTTTTGAAGGAAAAAAGGTACATTTGTTTCATTTTAGTTTCCACTGAATGAAAGACCTCATTTTTACTACTGATTTTCTGATGATAAAGAAAATTTAAAACAAATATATACATGTGTACACACATGTGCATATAAATATAGAGGTAAATACTGATATTTTAAGTTAACCATGAATTCCAATTAAATGAAAAAAAAAACTAATCGATATAGCCAAGTAATATTGACTAGTAAGATATATATATATATATATACACACACATATATATGTATTATCTGGACATTGATATTAAAAATATCCTCAGAGTCATGGTAAAATCATGGAATTTATATATTTTTGCATATGTCTGCTTTTATAAAAGGAAAGTTTTTCAACATATAATAATTTTTATTACAAAGCCATTGGATCATGATGGAAAATTATCAGAGAGAAGATGATAATTCAGTGTCTGATTACAATAGGTTTAAGATAAATGATTTGTAGGGGTATCACAATCATAAATGCAAGAAGTTTCAGAAAAGTAAAATGAGAAAATGTGAAATGAAATTAATAAACTTTTCCTACATTACTTAAAAATTATCACTGAAAACAATCAGTTCCAAAGATTTGGAACAATACTTTATTTCACTATTAAATATTCAAAAAGATTAATGAATTTCATTGGATAAATTTTTACCAGCTGCTTTACCTTCTTCCCAAGTTTCACAATAAAGTTTCTTTACTTTTCCCAATTTCCCTTAAAATATTTTATAGAGACTCTACCCATAGTGAGTAAACTTCAAAGATTTTCTTTCAATGAACATAAATTCCCCTGTACCTCTGAGGGCAGCTTAAAGAAAATGCAGGCTTCCAGTTTGAAGTTCAGGTTATTACCTATGTACTAATAAAAACAGCAATCATTCTACTGCATCATGGTAATTACAATGGGGATTATTTTTTTTCTCCCCACCAAATATCAAAAAATTTATTTTGCCTTTATTCAAGATGTAATTAAGTGGTATAAACTTTGGAGGCAAGGGGAACTATGACAATTATAACTGAATTAAATAATAGATTAAAATCAAGTTAGTTCAAATATGAAATGAAGTATTTTTCTCTTCAATTCAATAGTTTTTAACCACTTTGGTTTAATTATCAGTACTAAATAATGTTTTGTTTTTTTAAAAGATATCCTGAAGCACTGTATATTTGTGTGCTCTTATTGTTGTTTGTAAACAACAGTTCAACCACAAAGATAAGAAACAGCATTTTTTTCATCTGAATTGGCTTATTTGATCATGGATTGCTATGAAATATAGAATCATCTGATACTCTCCTTCACTCATGACGATACTCTAAAACTAGCAGAGGACCAGCATATATTCTTCATTTATTCAAATATAGCAAGTCTTTCTGCTTCATTTTAAGTGGAACATATATATGTGTATATATATATGTATGTGTGCATATATTATGTATGTATATATATGTTATACACATATTCATCATACAATTACACTATTAATAAAAGAATACTTACAATGTACTTTTAAATTTTAAATTTTAAATACTGAAGTATTTTTTAAAAGAACTTTGATTGCAATACTGTTATACATGTATTTCTCTGTTTTTGTTTACCAATTAAACTCAGACTAAATCCTGATTATGCACTCAGGTCACTATGCTTGTCCTAATATGTTTATGATTCATGCCTAATGACGATGAACAATTTTCAGCATTTCAGTTAAGCTTCAATTATTTACAAATCTTATTTGTCTAATATGAGGTCATGTCTCCTCATATGCATTATTTACTTTAATAATGTCCCATGCTTACTGAAATTTCCATTTTATGAATAAATACCACATACCTGACACTAGTTAGGAAATAGGGATTAAATTGTAGCACACTTGATTCTGAAGCACTGATGTTGTCACTTTCAAAGGATATTTTTTAAAAGTTTAGTGACATCATGTAAGATTTATCATTTCTGTCACTCTGCAAAAAAAAGACATTTCATCAATTCCAGCTTTGGTTTTGCTGTAGAAATCCTAGCTTCTCTAGAATAACCAAAAGGAATACATACCAAATTATAAGTCAATAATTTGTAAAAAGTTTAAAAGCCATTCTTATGGAACACAATAGAATAAGAGATTATTAATAAATGAAATAATTTTGTTAACTTTAATGTTTACATTATAATGATACATCACAAAACATATTGATTTTTTAAATGGAAACATGATGATAGCAAGACCTTTTTGTGTTAAATCTGCTAAATAAGTTTTACAAATTTATTTGGGGAATTATTATGACAATGTTAAAGTAACAGCAATAAAGTAAACAAATTTAATTATGGCATTTTTAAGACTTAGAAATGGTGCTCTATATCTCTCTCACTTTACCTTGACAGAAGAGTTATTAACCTATTTGGTTACTAGAAATATATGATACATTGGGGGTAATGGCCATTTCCTTGAAAAGTAGCTCTGAAGGTCAATATCTTTTTCATAGTGAGCATAAATGTGGATTTAGAGACCAGCCAATAATGAAGGCTAAATTTCAAAATATTCACTGCCCAGTTCCATAGAGATTAAGCTAGAAGCTTAGTCTTAAACCACATTCCCTAAGACACCAAATAACATCCTACCACTATAAAAGTTATGCTACAATGGAATACATTTTCCCCATAATCAACATACAGCTGATCAATCTGTACTTATTTGACAAGTTATACATATTATAAACACTGATGTCAAGAACCAGAAAAGCAATATTGGCCTATTGCTTAATTGTGAAATTAATATGATTAATTTTCTTATGCACAAAAATAAGACTATTTTAATCAAAATGAAGGAATTATAAAGTTAGTAAACAGAGGTGGTAACTTAAGCACAAACACCAACAAACTTTAGTGTAAATTTAGACTTGAGACATCATCTTTAAAAAGAATTAATGGTTTTGACCTGGGAGCTAAATACATTTTTTTTTAAAACAAAAATAGCACAAGCTAAGTGGCATTCATTCTGGCAATTTTCTTTAACATTCCTTTTTCAAATAAAAATCTAACCTACAGAGCACTCAAACTGCAGTAGCATCCACACTAGGAAAAAAAAAAAAAGATACTTATCCTTATAAAAGGGCTTATACTCAAAGGAACATCTGAATAAAATTGAGACATCTGCAGTAAAGTTTTACCTTCTCCCTAGAATGTTTGAGATGAACTCAGTGTAACACTGTCTTCCAAGAAAAGACAAAGTGATCAATGCAAGAACACATCAGGCTCCCTTGGACAGGCCAATCAATGCAAGAAAGAACCTTGCCCAGGGCCTTATGCAAATAGAAGCACGGCTTGCAACCTAGGGAGGGAACATGCGCAATAGATCAATGGAATCTAAAAAAACTTACAGCTATATCAGCCTCAGACAGTAAATATATACTGATGAATCCCTCAGCTTTCAGTGAATTCTTAAACTGGCTTATTTTCAACAGCTGGCTATAAATTTTTCTAGGATTGTACAGAATAACACAGAAGAAAAGGGGGTGGATGGGATTGGGGAAAACTATGGAGGAAAACTCAACATTATTTTTAAAACTATGAGAATAAAATTTTAACATCTGAAAATACCACAAGAAATATGAATCAATTTTAATTCCTGAACATTAAACTTTAAACTTGTTTATTTCCACAAGAAGAAAATCAAATTCTAAAAAAAAAAAAAAAAAAAAAATTATCTGCACTAGGTCTTCCATAGAAAAAGAAAGAAAGAAAGAAAGAAAAAAAGAAAGAAAGAAAAAGTTACCAAAGGGGAGTATCTCACATTAGGCAAAATAGACAACATAAGCAATATTCTCTTAGTTGAAAAAAATTAACCCTGTAATCCCACAATATCTAATATTTATTCAAGAACATATAGCTCATAAATTCAGCAAAGGTTTTTTTTGTTATTTCAATTTTTGTATAATTTTCAACATAATATCAAAGAACATATAATCAGCTGCAAAATAGTTCTTAAATTGGATTGAAATTTGGTATGATACACAAAAGAATATCCCTCTGTACAAGATCATGAAGATATGTCAGGTGCTTTATAAGCCTATGTCCAAAATGCTAAAATAATGTCTTAAAGGAAATACTGGTAAACAAATTATTCCATATATATATGTATGTATGTATGTATTCTAAGGTTGTGTTTCCCTAGCTCAAGTATTAAAAATGACTTTTATAATTTTATAGAATACCAAAGTATTTCTGTCAAACAGCAAGAGCCGTATCATGTAAAGATACAATTTGGATAAAGACAAGTTATGTAAGAGAACTTTATTTGATAGATAATACCTATATCTAGATAAGAATATAGCATACATCCTATATCTTAACATGCATTACATTATCACTAAGAAACTTTAGAACTTTAAATAAAATAACAATATACTGTTTAATTTAAGAGCACTTTCCCCTCAATTTTTAATATTTCAGTATCCCACACAAAATGTAGAATATTTCTACATATGCACACAGTCACCAAATACATGATGAAGTACAGTGTTTAAATATATTTTTACAGATCTTAGAAGGATCTGGAATACACTTTAAGGAAGTGGGATACTAAGCCATTTATGTTATAAAGAGAAATCTAAAATAAAGTGTCAATACAACTTTTATTTTCTCCATTTTAGAGTTCTCACTATTTGTCTTTTATTTATTCAAATAAATTATAAAATTACTACATTTGCTATGGCCTTTCTTAAATTTGCTCTTCTTCACAGACAAGATTAAATTTACATTATTAAAAAAAACCTATTAAATTAACTATAAAGTACTTTTGAAGGTCCTAGAGTTGTATATTATCAGATACTTCTCCTCTGCCCCTCCACCTCATCATGAAAGGTCAGGTTAAAAAAAGGGGGGACAATAGCCCCTCTCCCTAATTTTCATTTTGACTATAAGAATTTGAAAAGTTTGATATAATCAAAATACCACAAAATATCAAAATATTAGTTGATTTAAATTTGGTAATATTTATTGCATGAATAACTAAGATAAAGCACACTATTATACTTAATGATATAGGCTTTCTGTAAGAAAACTGAATAACCAAAATTCAAGATTTTTAAAATAAATAAGAATATATTTATTCTCATTAAAATATTAATACAGAATTACTTTCAATAACAAGCATTCTCAGTTCATTAAAAAATCTGAGCCTAAAGTCCCACATTCCTGTTTTAAAACTCTGTCTTTTCTCTTGTGATTCCATGGGCCTTCAAAGTACAAAAATTTAAAGGAGACAAGGGTTATTGTTAGGTAAAATAGTGCTGTGAGGTAGGGGATGAATCCTGCATTTATCAAGGAGTTTGAATATTGACTCTACTATCTCTGTGACTCTGAGAAAGTCGCTTATGAAATCAGTGGGTTAGAAGAGGTGATCTCTCAACTCTTCCATTTCTTAATCCTATTAGTCGAACAGAATTTGTGTTCTATCTCCTGGAGTTCTTGAGAGTGGGAAAAACCGGCCCTGAGCCCTGTTAATGTTCCATTCAGACTCATCTTAGAACTGAGGCCCTCCTGCAGCTTAGCTTACACTGATCAGATGCTACTCCAATCTCTCCTCACTGCAGCACCCACCTCCCCTTTAGCCAGCCTTCCCCCTGGCATAGTTTCATACTCTGGTCCTTTTCCAAACACCTTCCAACATTAAAATTTACTAGTCAAAACCCTCTGGGATATATACTCTCTACTTAACAGTTTAGCTAATCTGATAAGCAAATATCCTACTATTAACAGCTGTTTTTGTGTTATATCTCCTAAGCAGCAGATAGATTTGATTATTTTTTTTTAAACAAGGGCTCAGGGGGAACAATTCCTTGACCTAAAGGAGTAACTCCAGTGATTGAAATTTCATATAAATGAGGGAAATAACCAAATTTGTCCAAATACAGGTTATACTTCTCTCCTAAAACTTTCCTATATAAAGCCTGAACATTAACCTTATTTAAATATACTGTGAGAAAATAAATGAATATAACAAAGATAAAGTCAACAGGGATAATAAAAAATGAATAAAATGTCCATATATGAAAGAAAGAAAAGAGAGGTTTGCAATTCTTGGGAATGGAAAACTAATTTTTCGTAGCCTGGTAGGAGCAGTGACTACTGGTTGAAGATCAGATGCACATACATGATATGAGGGAGAGAATGTTAGTGGGACTGGCTGTCAGGCTAACTACCTGTAAAAATTGAGGGGGGGATGCTCACTGTTCCAATTCTCCACTTGCCTGAAATATCAACAGATACAGGTACTTTAAGCCGATAATCCAAGCTAGCAGCCAACCTGCAAGGATTCGTTTTTAAGTCCAGTGGTACTCAGCACTGCAATTATATTAATTCTCTATGGGAGATCATATATCTGCTTAGTTGGCATCCACCTTTCTGATAGCGCTAGACTACTCTGATGGTGATATGAAATAAGGGATCAAAAGAAATGAAAGGGGAATTCATATGTTAAAACACATATATGTATGTTCTAGTAGAGATATGAATGGAACTGTTAAAAGGGAATTTGGAAACAGACTTGATAGGGCACTCAACTTGGAATCAAGAAGACGAGTTCAAATTCAATTACAGATACTCTCACTATGTGAACTTTGGTAGGTCACTTAACTCTGTTTTCCTTAATACCTTTATCTACAAAATGGGGATAATAATAGCACCTCACTTCCAACATTGTTGTGAAGATTAAATGAAATAACTTTTTAAAAGTACTTTGCAAGTCTCAAAATGCTCTATAAATAATAGTAACGATTGAAGATGATGATGAACAGGCAGCAACACTGGGAGGAACAAAGATACGTTCCAATATACTTTAGGTTCTCTCCAACTAGTTATAAAAATATATATACTAGATAATGGACCCTGATATATCATGCAGAGAAAAGGATAGAAGAGAAATGAGAAATTAATTAATGTTCTATAGTCAAGGTTAAAATGGTCAGGTATTCCATGAGATTAAAAATTTTTTCTAGTGGAATGATTGTGCTACCTCTGTGACTGTGTTGAGTCTGGCATGGGGAAGAAATTGGTACACATTATCTTCAATATACTCTACATGATCTTGAGGGTACAAATACTATTTTTCTATTTGAATATGAGTTTCTTGAGGGCAGGGATAGTGTTTTTATCTTTATATCATCCGCATTTAGCAAAATGCCTGATAATATACTAAATGCTTAATAAATGCTTGTTGATTCATGATACCCTAACATGATAATAAAGGAAATCTAAGGTTATGTCATGTTCAAATAGATAAAGCTGCTCTTGGCTGAGTTATAGATTATACATGAAATTATCCAATATCATATCATGTAGGACATGAGGTCACCAAATATTCTAGATAAACATTTCTATTTACATATTCTGTATCTCTCTATAGTTGGCTGTCAGCCTGCTGTGGCAGAGCTTGTATAGCATATTGGATTTGAGAACAGAAAACCTATGCTCCAATCCCATTTATTCTATTTACCAGCTGTGTGATCTTGAGAACAATTCTCTGGCCTCAGTTTCCTTATATGTAAAATGAAAGGGTTGGAGCAGAATATCTCTGAGGTCCCTTCTAAGTCTAAATCTATGTATGACCTAATACTCCTATTTCTTCTTCTTGTCTACTGCAGTTCTGGATAAGCATGGAAGAGAATGCGAACATGAAGATAACAGGAGATAGAACATTAATAAAGGGCTCTAGGAGGAACATAAAAGATTATTCAAACATACATGGTAATGGGACTGGGCCATATTGCTGCTCTTGCTGCCAGTGAATTTAGAAAGGACTTCAAAATAAGCTACAACATCAAAGGTTGTTAGAATAATGTTAGATAAGCCTTAATAGGAAACAAACCAAAAAATCAAATAAACAAACAAAAACCTAAGAAGGGAATCTATTGAAACAGTGGTGGAAAACAGAATCTCTTTACTATCCAAGTAGGTATTAAGACTTTCTTCCCAGTTAATTTGGGATGAATTACTAAAAATGCAATACATGAATCTCTACAGTAGTGACTTCCAAATTTTTTTTTTCCGCACTCATAAGATTACATATTTGGGGCTGTAAGAGAGTTCAGAACCATCTAGTTCAGCTCTCTCATTTTACAAATGATTAAGCTGAACCTCAAAGAAGTTAAATGACTTCTCAAGGTCACACAGAAAAGTGAGTTACAGAGTCAGGATCTGAAGCCAGATTCTTTGACTTCAGACAATGCTTTTTCTCCATCTATCTCACTAAGTTGCCATATATTTATTGCTATAACCAATATGTAAGGCATATTTATTTTTGACAATTAAAGTATGCTTAAACAAATAATTGTTTTGAGAATTTTACAATATTTCTTAAGAAAATTGGAAACATGGGATGGGGTGGGGAAAGGCTACTAAAAGGAAAGTTGGAAAATTGTTGTAAGAGAAGGAAGTCTTGCATAGTGACTTTATTTTGTAAAGAAAACATCTAGATCTTTTCTTGGCCAAATGAATGATTGAAATTGCAAATAAATGCTTAAGGCTCTTGGGGCAAGGAAAAATTCCAGAAATCATAATAATTATGATAAATGTTCTTAAATTTATAAAGATATGACACAGTGAATTAACTTGCTGAATAACAAGGTTTTGCTGGATTCTCTAATGCTTTTAAAAATGAGAATAAAATTCAAATAAGATATTTAAAACAAAGAAAAAAATCTGAATATATCAGAATATTTAAACTAATTTCTAAAAGAAGCTGAGATAGTATCGCATTGTTTTTCAAGAAAAAGTACTTTGGAGGCTAACCACCATAAATGGAAAGGGAAAGCAATTTTCAAATTAGAAGTCATCTTTCAATCCTCTATATTAACAAAAGAAACAGTAGAATAAATAAAATATACATGAATATACAGACATATAGATTTATATAGGCTGTTTTTATTCTTTGGTTTTGAATGTGTTTGCTAGACCTTTCAGTGATCTGCAACATTTTAGGCAAAAAATAATTAATTCATACTATGGGAATCTAAAAAGTTGTAGTTACTTCCTTGTGCACCGGAATCGAGACCTCCCTTTTGTTCATGCTAAGATATGAGAGACAGTCTTGCCCCTCAATTGATGATGATACATGATGTCTTATTTCTTAACTTGCTGTCTGCTTCACAACTTTACTGAGCTATTTAAAGAAGCAATTAACTGTTTGAGTTTAAAAGGTCTTTCTTGATAACTGGACAAGAAATCCCTTCCACAAACAGTAATAAAACTGTTCACACTAGAAAGATTTAGTTCTAGATAACATATATATCTAATGATGCCCTTTGACTAAATGAAATCTTTTTTGTATTTGTGTATTAATGTCTTTGAAGCTATCTGTTCAGCTGGAAAGTGATTGCTACAATATTTAACAACTCAATTATCAGAAAACTGCTTGTCTCTCCCTTTCTCCTTTTCCCTCTCCCTCTTCCCTTCTCCCCTCCCCCTTCCCATCACTCTTCCTCCCTTTCTCTCCCTCCCCACCCCTTTCTTTCTCTCTCCCTCTCCGCAACTTATAACCATTTCCCTCTATTTGTTCTCAGTATAGCTGGAAGTAATCACTAACCTCCAATAATCCTTCATCTTTTTTGAAGTCTGTGCTTAAATCACCACTCAGAATTCTCTTTCTCTTGTCTTGAAAGGTGTGACATTTCAACCTTAGACACTAAAGCTAGCAAGGTCTAGTGCAAACCAGAATTTAGGAGGCTTTGCCAATTACTGAATCACTGAAATTCAGCACAAGCTCAAATCATTAACCTACCCTATGAAAGAGTTTCAAACTTAATACTGACATGTCTCAAAAGCTGAGGAAAGATCACTCACTGCCTGACCTAGCTTGTTTGCCTAGTTCGCAAGGCTCCACAATCATACTATTGAACCTTATTTTTCTATTATATCCTCACTCAGAACTTCTCCAGACATGTCTGCCCTTCCTAATGCAACTTATCTTCTCATTCTCTTTTCTTCTAAATTCAGGTGAATTACAAATTCTACCCATCCCAAAGTCTTTATAAACAGCTATATTATCTTACTATTTTCATTATAAATGTATTCTTTTCAATTAACAAACATTTATTTTCTCTCCCTCCTCCATTATCCTAAAAAGGAAAAAAAATCCTTTGTGATAAATGTACATAATCAACAAAATAAATGCCCGCATTGGCCATGTCCGAAAACTTGTGTCTTATTTGCATGTTTAGTCTTTCACCATTCTCTCAGGAGATAGGTAGCATTGTTTATCACTGATCTTCTGGAATTATGGCTAGTCACTGCATTGATCAAATTTATTAAATCTTTGAAGGCTTTCCTTTTTACAGTGTCATTTTTATAGTATAAATTATTCTCCTGATTCTGCTCACCTTACTCTGCATCAATTCATACAAGTATCCCAAAGTTTCTCTGACATCGTCCTTCTTCACTGTTTCTTATTCTCAAAATAATATTCTATTATGTTCAAATATCATTTGTTCATCCATTTCCTAATTGATGGGACTATATTTTCCAATCCTTTGTCACCACCAAAAGAGTTGCTATAAATATTTTTGTATGTCTGGGTCTTTCCTTTCTTTCTTTGATCTCATTGAGGTTATAGACCTAATGGTCATATTTCTGGGTCAATGGGTATGCACAGTTTAGTAACTTTGGGCAGAGTTCCAAATTACTTTCCAGAATGGCTAAGTCAGTTCATAGTTATACCAGCAATGCATAAATATGTCTATAACTTTGCCAATATTTAATTGTCTTTGTACCTCCTTTTGTGGTTAGGAGGTTTACAGGATCATTAGCACACAGATTCAGAGCCATAAAGGACTTTAGAGCACATCCAACCTTCTCATTTATTTTATGGAGAAAACTGAGGCACAGATGGGTTAAAAGTGATTAGCTTCAGTCAGCTAGTAAGTGTCTGAAGCAGAATTTGATCTTACATTTTCTTGACATAATAAATGCTTAAAAAACATTGAATTAATTAATCTGTCGATACTCAGATTAAACTCTAGCTCCTCCATATAGCCTTGAGATTTTTTTTTCCTTGATGCCTTTTGTATCTAATTTCATTCTCTAATTACATCACAAAAATTAACACTTTAACAAACAGCACAGGTAAATTCTCATACTGCTCCTTTTCAGAAGTATAAGCCTAATCTTTATTAGACTATAAGCATGTGGAAAATATTTCTTATACTTTTGTATTCTTTGAAGCATTATGTATATTTTGCTATATATGTTTACATTTTCCAAGTGCTATTAAATAAAATTTGCTGAATGCTCAATCAACTTTGAAGCCCACTGAGACAAACAGTCTAGAAAATAATTGTTAAAACTAAGAACTCATGCTCTACCAACACAGTCAATATGCAGATCATTTTGACTGCTAACCTCTGAATTAGGTTGTAAACATAAATTATAGTAATACAGGTTATTCAATAGCATTTAGAATTCCTTTCAAAATTTCTATTTCATTTTTAATTTATGAATTAAGTCAAATATTTCTATAACGTAGTATAGTTTAAAAAAAGATGATTGCACATAAAACCATAAAACTATTATGTACAAACTTGTTTTCCCTTTTAAATATATAACAAAGTTATTGCATAAATTTATTTTTTTTCCTTCCCTCTCCGAGATGGTTACCGTTATACAAATAAAAATGTGTGTGTGTATATGAACATGGATATATATGTAAAGTCATTCCATATATACTTTATTTTATAAATTCTTTCCCTAGGTGCAAATAGTGTCTTCCTTAATGTGTCCTTTGTATTTAATTTGGGTATTTATAATAGACAAAAAGACTTTTTTGCTTAAAATTGTTATTACAATTTTAAAATTGTTAAAACAATATTGCTGTTACTATATACAATATTCTCTTGGTTCTGTTCATTTTGCTGTTCATTATTTTGTGCAAGTTTATCCATATTTTTCTGAGATCATCAAATTCATCATTTCTTATGGTATTTTGTCCCAATCATTTACCATAACTTGTTCAGCTATTCTTAATTGATAGGTATTCCTATAATTCTCAGTTCTTTGCTACCCTAAAGAGAGCTGCTATAAATATTTTAGGACATATAAGTTCTTTTTCTTTTTCCCTAATTATCCCTAAGTACTAGGAATACTAGTAATATTAGTATTAGTGGGTTAGAGGGTATAGGCAGTTTAATAACTCTTTGGGCATAATTCCTGATTACTCTTCAAAATAGCTCGATCAGTTTGCAATTCTACCAACAATGAATAAGCATTCTAATTTTTCCACAGCCCCTCCAACATTTGCTGCTTTCCCCTTTCAAACATTTTAACTAATCTGATAAGTGTAAAATGATATTTCAAAGTTTTATTGATTATTGATTATTCTAATCAATAATGATTCAGGGCATTCTTTATATGACTACAAATTGTTTTGATGTCTTTATCTAATTCCTATCTAATAATAGGTTTTTTCCCCATCATTACTATCTTGGGAAATATTTGTTCAAGAAAACAAATTTATAGTATATTCATGGTCATCATTTCACTTTTGCTAAACCCCGAGGTGTCAAATGAAGGCTGCTAAGCTGAATACCATTCTATTCTTTCTCAAACCTATCTTGATATTCTACACTTAAGACTCATTCCTGAAGTTCTGCTCTCTCCCCTAAGGTTTTTTAATACCTCTTATTAGAGTGGCTAGATTCCTAGATTCCTAGACCCCTTGAATTAAAAACTGTGCTAAAATGTATCTATTAGATCCTTCCTGATAGCCAGATTACTGATTCTGGCCCTTCCTGGTCTGCCCTCTCTTATTGCAATCCAAGACCAGGTATAGTAGGTAGAGTTGATCTACATGCCTTCCAGTTCTCAGAAAACCTCCCTGCTGCTCCACCCAATCCTCTATCTCTCCCCCCCCCCTCCATTTTGCAAATATAGCTGCTTAACTCTCAGCTCTGAATTTAGCTTCAGATCAGTATCTGAAATCAATCTTGGCATTAGGCTGGGGAAATATACTAAAACTAATAATAATAGTAATAGCTTAGCATCAGCATTCATTCTGTTGCTAGTCCCATTCTAATCATGGTTCTTTAGCAAATGACTTCTTGTCTTTTTGCTCTGTGTCAGACCTACATTTATCCCTTAAAACAAAAGCTGTATTTAATCTCTACATATACAATGTAAACTCTGTGAAGGCAAGAATTGTTTTATTTTGGTTGTGTTATTTCCAGAGCAATGCCTGGCAATTAGTAGGCACTTTAAAATGCTTATTGTTTTATTCATTCCTCTATAATCACGGATATTCTTGCTATTCAATTTTCCAAGAAACTAGATTGTTGCTTTGTGGTTTTACCACTGAGTCCATGTTTTACATTCTAGTATCTCTAGGTATTGGATTTCCTACTTTTGAACTCTAGACTCTTCAAGATGAGTCCCTTACTACCCACTCAGTCTATTTGCCTGCCCATACCTCTAACAATGGACCACTCTGGCCTTTCTGGAATAAAGAGTTTCTATCATTGGCTAATTACAGTTATTAATATCTCATTCATTTTTCCTCTTATAGACTGACCTCATATTTCACATTAAAATTCCTCAATGATAAGCCTAACTTCAAAAGTTCAACACAACAGCACAACTCCACACATGAGGTCAGAGGATCACATTTTTTAAGCTGAAAGGTGCATGAAATATCTTCTAGTCTAACTTTCTCATTTAATAGCTCAGGAAACAGAGCCTCTCTCTGCTCCAGTCCATCTTACATGTTGCTTCTTTAATCAAAGATCACATGACTCCTCTACTCAACTAGCTCCCTGGACTTCCTACAGTCTCTAGGATAAAATATAAACTCCACTGTTTAGCTTTTTAAAGTACCCTACAACCTGTTCCCAATCTAACTTTCCAACCTTGGTAGACAAAAACTGTCTTGTCCACACTGTGATCCAGTCAAATCCACCTTCTTGCCTTCCTTACATATAACACTCCTATCTCCTATTGCGTATCATTCCTGGAAGAGTGTGTACTCCCTTCTTTATTCACAGACACTCTTTTCTTCCTTTAAGATGCAGCTCAAGGATATTAACTTCTGCAGAAGTGCCTTAGATTTGAAACATCATTGTATTTAACTACTATGCACTGATTTACATCTACCATTCTATATTTATGTTTTATATTGCATGTACTTGTTGCCTCTTACACCAGAATGTAAGCTCCTCCTGTACAATAGGGATTGCTTCATTCAGGCCTAGTATCTTGCACAGTGTATGGCATATAGACAATGCTTAATAAATATTTGTTAAATAAGTGATTGATTTAATTCCCAAACTTACACACAGGCAGTAAAATGGCAAAGTCTATGTCCTTCGACCTCAAATAGACAGTTTTTGTTTTGTTTTGTTTTGTTTTTTAATTCCAAGTTGCATCTTGCTGTCTAAACCATCAGTTTTAGTCTTTCTAAGTCTGGCCTGGCTACTGCTGCCTGATCTACAATCATGACATAAAATATATGAACATCTAGATCAATTTAACCAATCAGTCAAAAAAGTATTTATTGACTATCTATTAATTAGGCGAAACAGGGTGTATATGAGAAATATCAAGCATGGGCTTTGCCATTTTAATCTAGCTGGGGGCAAAGTAGTCTCCTATGCAAAAAATTAAAATTTAAAGAGTATAAAAGATATACAATCAAATGCTAAATTCTATGCTATAGAATATCTATACCCTAGATAAGGACATGCCTGAGAGTACTTGTAGGTTTCAAAGAGAAAAGGCACAGCTAGAATCTTACCTCTTACAGTATCCCACCACCTACCAATGAAAGCCAAAATTCCTTTGCTTGACATTCAGGGTTTTCTAGAATCTGGCTCCAGTCTAGTTGCGCAGATTTATCTTGCACTATTCTCCTTTCCACCATTCACATTCAAGCCAAACTATGTGCTACTTGCTATTCCTTGAACTCATTGCTTAATTTCAAAGTATTATAGGATTCCACAGCTGTAAAAAAACAAAAATCTCACCAATCCCCTCATTTTTAAAACTTTTTTTGTGTTTAGAACCACGTTACATGCACTATGCTAAATGCTTTAGAATATTATCTCATTTGATCCTCAAAACAATCCTGGGAGGTAAATGTTACATATTATTTTAAAACTGAGAAAACAGGTAGACAGAGAGTGTGCCCAGGGCCACAGCTAGTTAGTATTTGAGGCTAAAACTGAACTCAAGCCTTCCTGATTCTAGGCCTCTCTTCTATCCACTGTACCACCTATCTCTACAGCATTCTCAACAAATGGAAATCCACTATTCCTTTAAAAACTTGCAGAGCCAAAAACAAACAAACAAACAAAAAAAAATCACTAACTAATGAGGCAGTTAATCATACCTCTGGATAGTTCTGTTAGTAGGAAGGTTTCCTAAACACTAAGCTGAAGTCAGTATTTCTCTAATTTCTATAGAACCAGGGATATGAGGAATAGTCACATCTCCTTTATCCCATACTTACTACAGTTTATTTCTTCAACCAAGTGCAAGTGAAAGTATCCCTTATTAAATTCTGATA
The DNA here is from genome assembly GCA_023553655.1 of Myrmecobius fasciatus. NCBI lineage: Eukaryota > Metazoa > Chordata > Mammalia > Dasyuromorphia > Myrmecobiidae > Myrmecobius > Myrmecobius fasciatus. Next base: position 31,747 of record JAJPUD010001345.1, read on the forward strand.
TATATATATATGTATATATATATATATATATGTACATATATGTATATGTGTATGCATATGTGTATATATATATGTATATGTATGTGTGTGTGCACATATGTGTGAATATATATGTCTTATTGTTCTGGACTGCCAAGTCCTTGAATCATAAAGCCAAATAACTGATAGTACTCCCTGTTTTGGATCATATGGAAATTTGGTAAGCTAGCCACTTTTATCTAAATTCAGTTCATTGATAATGTTGAACAGAACAAAGGCAAAAACAGAGCCTTGGAGTATTCCACTAGAGATTTCTCCAGGTTAACATTAATCTATTAAAACCCATTCACAAGGTGATATTTAGTCTAACCCCTTCATTTCATAGAAGTTAAACAACTTTGTTAATGGTTATTCACATGGAGACAGGATTCAAATCTAGCTCATTTAAGTGCAAATCTATCATTCTCTCCATGACACCATTCCATCAGTTATAAACTTGGCTAACAATTTCGTTGTCTAGTATGCAACTTTATACTCAATCCACAAAGATAGGATGACAGGTTGTGTTATTTCTTAGTAAAATTTTAATTCAACTCATCAACTACACATGTGCTATTTGCAAAACTGTAAAATTCAAGCATAGTGTCTACCATATTTCCTTGACCTAGTCCAAAAAAGGAAAGGAAAGGAAAGAGAAAAGGAAAGGGAAAAGGAAAGGGAAGAAAAAGGGAAAGGAAAAGGAAAAGAAAAAGGAAAGGGAAAGGGAAACAGAAAGGAAGAAAAAAAGAAAAAGGAAGAAGTAAAAGAAAAGAAAATGCTGTGATCCTGGAATACTATGTTTCTAACAAACCCAGTCATTTATAGTGATTGCTATTCCCATTTCTAAGAGCTCACAAACCATCCCTTTAATAAATCATTTGAAGATTTTGTCAAGAACCTACCTCAAACTAAGAAGAACTCACCTCCTTTTCCTCTTGAAAAGTTCCATTTTATATGTTGTCTTGTGCATTTTTAAATGCTTTCTTTCTCCTCAAATTATACTGTATTTAACTTATGTGTTTACATTTTGTGGCCCTTAGGAAACAGCAAACTTTCAATGATCAAGGTCTTTTTTTTCCCCTTTCTTTCTATCTAGCACATTGTTCAAAACAGGAAATTAACAAAGGCTTGTTGAGCTGAAATCTCTAGAATAAGAATCCTCACACTTTTCAAAAAGGGGAATAAGGTGATTCCTTCTAACTATAAGCCAATGACCTTGATGTATATTTCTGGCAAATTGATTTTAACACCCTGGGAGAAATTTCTCAGGGCTAGATAATTTGAACTGTTGAATGAAGTCAGATGTTTTTTTTACTATTATCTAACTCATCTTGGTTTTCAATTCCCTCTTAATCATTTTTGTTCTAAACTTCACTATCTGAACATCATTGTCCTTAAGAAAGAAAACAAAAAGAAAATAGAAATTCAGTTAGTTCAATTCCCTTCAATAATGAGAGAACTGTTGACAATAACATTTATAGAACCTTGATAATCCAAATCAACAATCATTTATTAAGTGTCTACTCAGAACAAGACTCAGCACTGAAATCTAAGGTTATAAAGAAAAAAACAAAAAAATCCTTGTCCTCACTGAGTTTATATTCTACTGGGGAATATAACATAGAATCAAGTAAGAAAATACTAGAGAAGATTAACAACTAAAAAGATCAATAAATAATGCCTATAAGAAGTAGAATTTGAACTGAGCCTGTAAAAAAGCTAAGAATTTTAAGAGACAGATGAAAAAAAAATCTTTTAAGAGGCTATTGCAATAGTCTAAGCAACTGCACGTAAATGCCTAAACTCTGATAGTAGCAGTGGGAACCCATTATTCTCTTCATATTCACTGCCAAGAAGCAGTTCTATCATTTCTTTGCTCTTTCTTTTGTCTTCAACAAAACAAAACAAAACATATTGCTGTTCGCCTCCTAGAACATACTTCTAGTCTCCTAGGCAATTGTAGCCTACTAGACATTTTTCTTCAAGGGTCATATCATTCCTTTTGTATTCTTCCTCAGTTATGTGTCTTTATCTTCACCTTCTATATGTGCCCTTCCAAATTTAAGATTGTTAAGAGGCAGAGCCAAGATGGCAGAGTAAAGTCAGGAAGTCTCCTGAGCTTTCACCCAAACCTCTCCAAATACCTTTAAATAATGATTCTAAACAAAATCTAAAGCATTAGAATACACAAAAAGATAATGTGAAACAATTACCCAGCTGAAGGCAAGAAACAATAAAATAAAACCTAAAAAATGAAAAAAATAGTATATAATGTAAAATATTTCATTGGAAAACTACTGAACTGGAAAATAAATTCAGGAGAGATAATTTTAAAATTATTGGACTGCTTGAAAGTCATGATCAAAAAAGAAATTTCAAGAAATTATCAGGAAAACTGTCCTGATATTATAGAAATAGAGAGTAAAATAGAAATTAAAAGATTCCACCTATCACCTCCTGAAAGAGATCCCAAAATGAAAACTCCTAGCAATATTACAGCCAATTCCAGAACTCCCAAGGCAAGGAGAAAATATTGCAAACATCCAAAAAGAAACAATTCAAATATGGTGGAACCTTATTTGGGATAACAAAGATTTAGCAACTACATTAAAGGACTGAAGAACTTGGAATATGATATTCAAAAGAGCACTGGAACTAGGATTACAACCAAGAATCACCTATCCAGCAAAACTGAGTATAATCCTTCGGGGGAAAAGATGGATATTTAATGAAATAGAAGACTTTCAAGCATTCATGATGAGACCAGAGCTGAATAGAAAATCTGACTCTCAAATTCAAGACTCAAGAGAAGCATAAAGGGGTAATCAGATAAAGGGAAATTATAAGAGACTTAATAAGGTTAATCTGTTTGCATTTCTACATGGGAAGATAATACTTGTAACTCAAAAACTTTCTCATTTATTAAGGCAGCTGGAAGTATATACAGATGGCAGGCACATGTGTGAGTTGAATATAAAGGAATGATGTTAAAAAAATAAAACTAAATTAAGGGGTGAGAAAGCTATATACTGAGAGAAAGAGAAAGGAAGAGGTAAAATGGTGTAAATTATCTGCCATAAGAGAAGCAAGAAAAAAACTTTTATAGTGGAAGGGAAGAGGAGAAAGGAAGGAAAAGTGAGTGAATCTTACTCTCATCAAAACTAGCTCAAAGAAGGAATAATATACACACTCAATTGGGTATAGACATCTATCTTACCCTGCACGAAAGTAGGAGGGGAAGAGAATATGAGAAAGGGTAGAATGATAGAAAGGAGGGCATTTTTAGGAGAGGGGTAGTCAGAAGAAAAACTCTTTTGAAGAGGGACAGCTGAAAAGAGGGAGAGAATAAAATACATGAAGGGAAATACAGTTAGCAACAGTAACTGTAAAAAGAATTTTGAAGCAAATTTCTCTCATAAAGGTATCATTTCTGTTTTTTTTTTATTTTTTTTATTTGCAAAACATATGTATGGGTAATACTTCAACATTAACCTTTACAAAGATTTTTGTTACAAATTTTCCCCCCTACTCCCCAACCCTCCCCTAGATGCCAGGATATCCACTACATGTTAATTATGTTAAAATACTTGACAAATCGAATATATGTATACATATTTCCACACTTATTGTTGCGCAAGAAAACTCGTATCTATAAGAAAGAAAAATCAGATAAAGGAAACACAATGCAAGCAAACATCAATCGAGAGCATGAAAATGTCATGTTGTGGTCCACATTTCACATCCCTCTCTTTGGGTGTATATGGCTTTCCTCACTGAACAATTCGAAGTGGTTTGAAACATTTCATTGTTGAAGAGAGCCATGTCCATCAGAATTGATCGTCATATAGTATTGCTGTTGCTGTGTATAATGATCTCCTGGTTCTGCTCATTTCACTCAGCATCAGTTCATGCAAGTCTCTCCAGGCCTCTCTAAAATCATCCTGCTGGTTGTTTCTCACAGAACAATAATATTCCATGACATTCATATACCATAATTTGTTCAGCCATTCCGCAATTGATGGGCATCCATTCAGTTTCCAGTTTCTAGACACTACAAAAAGGGCTGCCAAAAGGTATTGTTTCTCAAACATACAAGGAACTGAATCAAATCTATTAAAAAAAAATGAGAGCCAATCTCCAACTGACAAATGATCAAAATATATGAATGGTTTTCAGATGAAGTAATCAAGCTATTTTTAGCCATATTAAAAATAATTCAACTTGCTACTGATTGGAGAAATCCAAATTAAAATAATTCTGAGGTACTACTTCATATCTATTAGATTGGCTGATAGTTCAGAGAAGGAAAATGACAAATGTTGGAGGGAATGTGGGAAAAATGAGACACTAATGCATTGTTATTAAGATTGTGAACTGATTCAACCATTCTGTGGAGCAATTAGGAGCTATGCCCAAAGAGCTATAGAACCATAAATACCCTTTGACCTAACAATAACACTGCTAGGTATGTATTCCAAAAAAGAATTAAAAAAAAAAGACAAAGGAGCTATATGAACAAAAATATTTATCACAATTGTGGCAAAGATTTGGAAAATAAGGAAATACCCATCAATTGGGGAATGTCATTTCAAATTTTGGTATGTGATTATAATGGAATACTACTGTTCTGTGAGAAAGGATGAACAAGATGCTTTCAGAAAAACCTGGAAGCCCTGCATGAGCTCATGCAAAGTGAAATGCACTGTGTACAAAGTAACAGCATTATTTTAAGATGATCAGCTGTAAATGATTTTACTATTTTCAGCAATATAGTGATCCAAGAATTCTGAAAGGCTTATGATTAAAAAAAAAATGCTATCAATACATAGAGAAAAAACTGATTTGTATCTGCATACAGATTGATGCATACTTTTATTTATTTTATTTTTCTTGAGGTTTTTTTGGGGGGAAGGGAATCTTTGTTTTCTTTCATAACACAACTTTTATGGAAATGTTTTGCGTAACTTCATATGCACCTTCTCACTGGGGGAGGGAGAGGCAGGAAGTGAGAGAATTTGGAATTCAAAGTTTTAAAAGCAAATGTTTTAAAAATTGTTTTACATGTAACTGGGGAAAAATAAAATTTTAAATAAAAATTTAAAAAAATCTAAGGTTGTTGAGGAGCTCCTAATAGTGCAGGGAGCTCTTCCAAAGTAGTTTTCATTATTTTCCCTTTCATTTTTCATTTAAGTAATTTATATTTATGTCATAATCTTGCTTTGAAAAACAACAAATGTTCTTCATCATCTGAATTAACCTTTTAACCAGATCATGGGCCCTTACCTATTTCTTTTGTCAATACTTTGAAATTCATGCATCTAGGATCAAGGAAAGCCAACAGAATATGTTCATCATTCACCTCCTTATAGCAGATATAAACTTTAGAATGACATGACTACTTCTTTATGGAATTTTGTCATTTCCATTTTCTCAACCAATTCCTTCTTAATGGTAGGAATTAATTTTTCTTAAATATGACTTAAAAGCTCTCTGAGTTTCCTCCTCTAGGTTATCAATGTCATTGTCCCTCCCTAAATGTGATGCTCATAGCCCAAAACAATACTTTAGATGTAGTCTTATAAGGGCACATATATGGGGACCATCATAGCTTTTGTTCCTTCAGAAGTTATGACTATTTTGAGTATTTTAATAAAGACCAAAATCACATTTGCTTTTTGGGAGGGAAGGAGGAAGAAAGGGAGGGTTGCTCTATCACATTCCTGTGTAATATTGAGCTTGCAGTCCATTAAAATTTAAATCTTTTTGATGAAAATTGGTGTGTAATAAAGTTTTCCTATCTTATAATTGTGAAGTTAATTCTTGAAAACAAGTGTAAGACTTTAACTGTATCCCTATTAAATTTCATCTGATTAGATTCAGCTCAATAGTCTAGCTATAAATGCCTTTATCCACAACATTGATAGAAAAATGTTAAAGAGCATGGGATCAAACACAGATCCCTGTGGCACTCCCACTATAGAACTCTTTTCAACTTGGCATTGAACCACTGAGGACTACTCTTTGATTCTGACTATTCAACCACTTCCAAATTCACTGAACTATTCTATCCCCTAAATATCACTTCATCTTTTCCAAAAACATAGCATGAGACATTCTTTCACACACTTTTGCTTTATATAGGTAATGTAGGTAATAGATAAATTATATCTATTGCATTTCCTAGTTCACCAGGTTAGTAACCTTGTCCAGGAAAAAAAAAATGCTACAGTCTGGTGTAATCGATTACTGATGAAGTTATTCTGTCTCTTTTCGATCAGCACTTCCTTTTTTGGATGTTTATTAACCATCTCATTATTAATATATTGTAGAATTTTATCAGGAAAAGAGATCAATCTCATTAGCCTATTGTTTGCAGATTCCATATTCTTTTTCTCTTTTGAAAATTGGCATAATGAGTTGTGGTACAAACTGGACTTTTACTTTAGTGAGAAAAGGCACAGACTTATAAAGCTTCACTTTGGAAATTACTGCAACTATATTTTAGGAGAATATTCAGAAGAGACTGATCTCTGGCCTCTAAAAATCAATGCCTCAAACTCAGAATACTGCTATATCTCCAACTAATTAAGATATCCAAATTCTTCAACAGAAAGATTTAGAAACCAAAGAATCAAGAATCAGCACCATGTTTCCCCATCAAATTACAATGCTGAAAGCACCAAAATGGAGATTGAGAATTGGAGAGTCAGAGATAGTACTTCTGAAGCAGACTTCCTAATGAATAAAGAAAGGAAGACTGAACTACTCTACACACTATCCTTTCCCATAGACATTTCATTGTTTCTGTTAGTATTGGGATTACAAAAAACCTAAAAGAGATGTACCCCCTGGGAAAAAATGGAAAAGCATGCATTGTGGGGTCAAAGACAGCCATATCTCACCCCAATTAAGGACTGGTCATCTGTGAAGAATGAATCCTGGATAAATTGCTGAATAAAAATAAAACCAAGGGTACACATGGATATGCATTATTTTTATTCCTGTGCTGAAGAGCAGCAAGATGTTTTACTGAGGTAAAGACTTCAGAGGAGGGAGGAACTGATCTCCCTGTATACACTGGCAAGAGTGAGCGTAATGCCTGCTTTCTATCATGCAACAGACTCTTGCCAACCCTAAACAGCTTTGCATAAAGTTGGCACCTAATAAATGGCTGATGAATTGAATTGTTGAGAGAGGTAAAACTTGGCTTAGGGCTTTGAAGGACAGGAAGGATTTTGCTGGATGAAAAGGTAGGAAGATCTGCATTGGCAATGAGCAAGATAAACATGAGATGGGCTATAAAGAAATAGGTCTGGCTAGAACTGACTAAAATATGAACCATTATAAGGAAGAGGCTGGAGATAAGGAGATTAGTTAGGAAGCTGTTATTAAAATCTAGGCATAAAATGATAATGCCTGGACTGAATTATTAGAAGAAAAGGACAGACTTGAGGGACATTTCAAAGGAAGACTCAATAAGACTAAGTGACTAATTGGGAGAAAATGATGGAGAGAAACAAAAAATACTTAGGGTATAATTTAGATTTCAAAAGGAATTTAGTAGGATTCCTTTAGGTTATGAGGTCTTTCCTACATATCTAAAATATGAGTTCTAAAATTAAATTTTTACTTTTTAGGAATACATCTATTGTATAAAGTTAGTCATGCATACATATTTGTTCATTAGGTAGATGTTACTTCTTTGTTTTTATTCTGATCTTTCTAGAATTACTTCAAACTGACATTATCATTAAATCAATGTCCACATTTACTTAGTATCCATTATATATAAACACTGTACAAAAGGTCCTATGTCTTTAGAGATTAACTGTTAATTGTTTTCATATATTCACTGTGCACATGATAACCCACTTTCCTTGTCCCCAGTGATATCTCATTGTTTTACTGAGTCCAATGGGAATTGAGGTTGCTTGAGAAGGTGAAAATGGCAAGGTAGAATGGTCACCACAAAAAAAGAGTTGCTTATAAAGATTTTTGTACAAATAGGTTCTTTTCCGTTTCCTTTGATCTCTTTGGGATATAGACCTGATAGTGGTATGCTGGGTCCTTTGGACATAATTCTGAATTGTTAAGAAGTGACATAAACAGATCTGAAAGAAACTAGGTACTCTATGAAATGGAGGTGAGAAGGAAATGTAGGTACTATAGGTCTGAAAGGGGACCTAGGGCAAAGCACAGAGATAGAGTAATACTTACAGAGAACAAAGAAGGCTAACTAATCAGTGAAGACATTTTAAAGTCATAGGAGTTTATTTTCTATTATTGAGGCAAGAGGGAAACACTGTAATTTTTGAGGAGGGAAGTGAATAACATGGTCAGACCTAAGCATTTTGGCAACTGTGTGGAAAACAGATTAGGGATGAGACATGGGATGAGACATGGAACTCAGGCTGCTTCATCAAGGGGCTACTTCAATCAATATTTACTAAGGAGTTATTTGGGGCCAGGCACCGAGAATACAAAACCAAGTGAAAATAGCCTCTTCCTCAAGGAAATTACATTTTAATGAGGGAGCCAATGGGTACAACATAAAAATATATACAGAATATCCAAAATGAATATAAGGTATCTTTGGGCTTAGGGGCAGCAGCAGCTGAGGGGAGGGGAGGGACATCATGAAAGATTCATGGAGGACATGGTATTTCTTCCCTGGTGGTCCTCCAGAGCTGAAATGCCCTTTCCTCCCTGGCTTTCTTTAAGTCCCAACTAAATCCTACTTTCTACAGGAAGCCAGTTCCTCAAATACAGGGCTTTCCTTTTTAAAATTATTTCCTATTTATTCTGCATATAACTTGTTTTGTCTGGATTTGTTTAGTAGCTGTCTCCCCCATAGAGCTGAAAGATCCTTGAAGGCAGGGACTATCTTTTACATCTTTTTGTTATCTCCAGAGCTTAATATAAAGTAGGTGCTTAATAAATGTTGATTGGTTGATTAAAACAAGGAATTGCAAAAAAGAGAAAACTTATTAAGTGCAACTAACATTCCAGCAGGAGAACAGCCAGTGTCAAGGTCTAGATATAGAAGCATGAGTAGGGTGTGTGTGTGTGTGTGTGTGTGTGTGTGTGTGTGTGTGTGTGTGTGTGTATGTGCCAAGGATGGGATAGACAAAAAATGACAATTATTTGAGATGAGAAAGAGTAAAGATTTTAGGATGTTTCCAAGTTTGCTAAATGGAGTGAGTGGACAGACATGGGGGTCCTCAATAAAAATGGGGAATTTTAAAAGAGGGAAGGTATTGGAAGAAAGATAATAGATTCTGTTTTGCACTTCTTTAGTAGAAAATGCATAAGAAGATTAAGTTAGAGATTTAAGAGTTGGCACTATGGGGTTGGGGCTCAAGAACAAGACACCCTACAAAATGCTGGGCTGGACATCATAAAGAAGAAATTTAGATGTTATAGTGGGGTGGAAGAATAATGGAACTGGAACCAAAAGAATCTGATTCTAGTCATAGTTAAATAGAACGGAGGTTCTTAATCTTTTTTTGTGTCACAGACCCTGTTGGCAATCTGGTGAAGACTGTGGACTCATCCTCAGAATAATGCTTTAAAAGTAGAAAATCAGATACATGATATTACAAAGGAAACTTAAATTATATTGAAAAGCAATTGTCAAAATACAAGTGCACAAACCCCCAAGTTAAGAATCTCTGGTAGAGACTAACTGTCATTTAATCTGGCTGAGTCTCAATCTTTTCATCTGTACAAATTGAGTGTGTTGGGCTGTAGGCTCTCCGAAGTCCTGAAAGGTGACAAATTTGATTGGAAAAAGGTATTCATATAGACAAAAATCAATTAATGAACATGATAGATTTACATATAATAGCCTTATATTTATACAATGAGCTGCTAATTTCTTAAGGTTAAAAAAAAGCAAAGTCATTCAGGTTTTTAAAAATATATATAAAATTACTTAAATTATCTAGATTTTAAAAGTGGTTTCTCCATTAATTATTCTAATAATTGGCTCAAATTCTACAATGCTTCTTTGACTTTCATTCTCTTTAATTCTATCTCTTCTCTATACTATAGATGTATTTGTTATATGATATCACATTTAACTGTCACAGTGGCATACAAACACACACTATTCATAAACACACATATATATATACACACATACACATTACTTAGCTTGGCTATTTATAATGATCATATTAAGCAGAAACTCACTAATTATTCACTTCACTTGGTTCTTTGTAGTCACAATTAAATATTAATTGTTTTAAGACTATATCTCTCTTCTCTCTCTACAGGTAAAAATATTCTCCCCTTTGTTCCCCATTTTAGTTAACTTCAGCTTTTGCTTTAGTAGAAATGCAAATGACAATATAGGCAATTTTGAAAAACTGACTCATAGTTGACTAAAGCAATGTGTCTTCACACAACTATGGCCAGAAAATGGTCCTCCATTTTTATACTAAAGGGCAGATTAGGCTGCTGGAGGCCAGGGATCACAGTACAGAACAATGACACTAAAAGAGTTCCCTCAAGTCCTTGATTCACATGCAAGTGAGGTGCCAATCAAGTGCTGACAAGCATGAAGAAAACCAAATCAAAAGTGGATAGAGATACACTTTAAAAAGGGGCAGTTTTCACACATTTTTCAAAAAAAAATGAATTGGGGCCATTTGTTTGTAAAAACACCACAGAGGGGGGAAAATTGATGAAACTGATAAAATCCTTATTTTAGGTAATTTGCACCACCCCCTTAAGCTCAGAATTTAAAGGAGGGATCATGGACTAAGAAAAAAATTCACTAACTGCTAAGATGGCATATAAACCTTAACTTATTTTTTTATTAAATTCATTTCTACAAACTGAGAATATATTAAGATTATTTGATTTTGTCAAACAGAACAGCTTACTGCTAAAAAGAGGGCAGGGCACCCAGAAACGGCAAACAACAGGGGGGCTGTCCTATCAAATAGAGATAAACTACAATTGTACTGGCTTCTACTTAATCAAAGTTACTTATTTCTGTTGAGTGAACATCTATTTTCAGCTACTAATCCAAGGAAAAAGCTACTTGTAAGGCAATAAATGTCCCTGATTAATTTGGAAATTGTGCTTAAGTGGTATAATTTATTCCTATGACAATTTGTTTTTCCAAGACAAAAATATTTTTTTTTTTACTGCCGGACATTCAAAGCAAAAACATAGGACTAATTATGGTTAACATTTCATTATGTATGAAACTGAAATCAGAAAATCATGGCTTCTGAACTGATTTAAGAGTTTTTTTTTTTAATTAAAATACTATATCTAGGCATTATCTGAGAATTCAGAAAAGAACCCAAGAGCTAGGATGAGAGTTGGAAAGGACCTTCAGCCATCTTTATCAATACACTATGACTTAAGGTTTATCATTATCTTTTGGTTAACAGCTCATCTCCTTGCCTTTGAAGACCTATAATTAGATTTAAGAGAGAAATGGATGCTCTCCATGAGCTGTCTCATCAACAGTCATTTTCACTAACAACACTAAAAGTTTTAGAAATTTGAATTTAGGAATGTGAAATGTGAGTAGTTGTTACCTGGTGAGAATAAAAACATTGAGTGGCATACTCTCTACCTCAATTTTTTATTATAGCAAACTGCATAAAGTTTTTATGAGCTTGGAGCTGAACAAGCACCATAATTTACCTTCACAAACGGAATGCTGCTTTTGAAAATAAATCTTGAGCTACAATACACTCTGTTTTAGGGAAATTTCACAACATGAGACAAAAGATATGTTCAACAATGATTTCAGTTTTCAAAAGCAGCAATTAGGAAAATGCAGTAAGATCTATGGTTATGATTATGCTCTCTATTTAAAAAGCAATTCACCTTTAGGCATCTCTTACCTGATTATTTGTTTTTATACTACATGCAATTTTAGCTGGGAAATGAAAAGATAGATTTTAGCAACAAACCTATTAGTATCTGTAATTCAAATTATAAACAATATAATTAATTACATTTATGTTGAAATTTTACTTCTTATATATTTTGAATCACTTTTAATAATTTCTATTGCAATCCACAGCCTAGAAATGCAAGGGAAATGTGCACTTATGCAGCCCTAGTAGGAAAACTTTCATGTATTCAGACACTAAAGCATAAATATATATTGTATTTCATAAAGAATATGCACATAACATAAAAGCTTTAGATATGAGTAAAATTCTACAGACTTAAAAATCTTTCATAGCACTATTTTCTTGAGAAAGACATGACTTCATAATCATTTAAGCAATTTATGGTCTAATTTTGTTGGTAAGCTACTAAGTCACATATCTAAAACAAGCCCCAAGAACATTTATATTGTAATGTTCAAAACTAATTTTATTCCACAAATGAAACTTCAACATTTGAACCTATATAAAGGAATTTCCTATATTATTCCACCCCTAAAATAACAAAAACAAAAACAAAAACAAAACAAAATAAAAGAAATCACAGGATAAAAACTATTTTCAACAGTTCAAATGCACTTTGTTTCTACTGATATTGAGAAAATGAAAAAATATTCTTTAATTTTTTTATCTAAGAGTTTTTTTTAAGTTCAAAACTCTTTACACTATTATTTATTTAGGAGGCACATTCTTTTATAAAGTATCCTTCTATTCAGTTATTATTAGGATCCATTTCTTCAATCTCTGGCAAAGTCTGGTTTAAAACACATAAAGATGAAACTGGGATGATCATCACTAAAAATTTTTAAAGATAAACAAGGCATATTTCATTAAATATACTTCTCAGCCTTCATTTTGCATGACAGATATGTGATGTGCCAGTGGTTATATTATATTCTTCCTCCCATGCATGCACCTCCTGCCGGGACAGCAGACTACAGAAGCTGACCCTTACTGAGACCATCTTGTCTCTTTGACAAAGCTCCTTTTTAACTTCTTACTTACTGGTTACTTCCTGTGATGGAGAAAAACTTTAGCTCAGCTTGTGATAATTTCACAGGCCCTGAGGACCCTGACCTTAATAGCCTCAAGGTCAAAAGTCAAGTCTTGTACTGAAACATCTGTGTGCTTTATATTAAAGTAGAACAAAAGTAGAGAAATATCCACCAGTGTGACGAGAGAGACAGAAAAATAGGAATGACACATTCATCATCTGTTACCATTGCCATGGTAGATCTGTTATTAAAATTTATCCCAAATAGACTAAATTTAGAAATAATCTGTACATAGGGTTTTGGGTTGTTTTTTTTTTTTTTTTTTAAGTCTTAAGGCTATCTTGAATACAAACCAAAAGATTTAAAAAGAGAATTTAAGCTTTTTTGAGATTTGGATGTTTTATTAACTTTGCAGGTTCAGATGCATATGTTAACTACAATTGAATGGAATTTGGTTTTTTTGGCACTATTTTAAAAAACTGACTGCCAGATTATAAAAAGGAAAGAAAAAGAATATAATATTTGTACTAAACATTATATGAACCATTTGAAAATATATTAATATAATAAAATCACTGCATAAAAAATATGGTTTTTTAAAACGCAATGTTGCTTATGTCAATACATGTTATAATATACAGATTTGTGACACTAAAAGTGCTTGGAAATAAATAGTAATTTAAATAATTTTTAGATATAAAAACTCATAAATTAATGACTGCTATAAATTGAAATTTTTTACATCGAAGTTCACTTACATAGATATCAATGTTACATTAGTATAATTTTAATAGTGATATTACTTTAAACATATGCATATAAAGAGACTGCCACATTCAGCATAAAATTGGTCCTCATAACATTACAACACTGGATATGATTCAGAAATTTTGTAAAATGTTTTTACGTAGTAGATAATACCTTTAACAAAGTGGATAATACCAAAAGAATCAGATTATTTTTAATGCAAAATTATTATGGCAAATTTCCATGGGCTCACTGTAATTCTATCAAATATAATTCAATTCAATTATTTTAATGTTTTTTGGATTCTGATTAATTTGAAGAGAAATGACTAATTAGCTGCGAAATCCTATTAGTTTTTAAGGATCATGAAATATTTATCAATATTCAAGGAGTTTTGGGCATTTTAAAACATCATAGAGGGTTTGTTTTGTTTTTGCTAAGATCAATGATTTAATTTCTATAAGGAATATATCTGTGGAACCTTCCTTCTCTAATGTACATTAGTGACCTAAGTATCTTCAAGAGTAGTTTGGAGAATTTAGGTGTTAAATTACTTGCTCAGGGTCATACAGTATGTGTCAGAGGTAGCAACTGAATCCAAATCTTGCTTGAGAAAGTCTCTCACTCTGCTATGCTACACTACCTATCATATAAATTATATATGAGTAAAAAGCATGCATATAAAATATATTGTAAAACACATAGAAACATTGTAATGTAGAAAACAGTTAATTCATGTAAAAGAAAATTATTAGAATGTGTTTTCTAAAATGTGATGGTGTATTAGTTATCTGAAATGTTCACAAAATTCTATGCTTTGTAAAATATTTTAAAGAAACAGATTCCTTAAATAAAATACATAGAAATTATGAATAAAATTTGAGTATATGCTTACCAGCTCAACAAAGGCAAGTCCCCCATAGCTATGAGCAACAAAAAATGTGTTCTCAGCTGCAGAATGAGTTATGAAGTGATCCCATACATAGATTAAATGTTCTTCAGGAGAGCCATTGTCCTAAACAGGGAATATGGATATGATTACAGATGTTGTCCAACTACTAACACAGTATTCTAAAAGTAGGTGTATGTTAGTCTAATTATTTGTTTATACATATTGTTCAAAGAAAGTAGAAATACACTAAACTGTAGAATAATAAAAATCTAAGTAATGGAAAAATAACAGCTGTCTGGAGAAAATGTAATCAATTTATTGTTACATGGCATAAAATATGATAGTTATAATCCATTCAAAACTATGATGATAAAATAAACAAGTATTAAAATTTAAATGAAAGGATTAATTTTACCTAAATTGTTTTATATTACTATTTTAATTTTAAGCTCTTTCAACTATTATTCATTATTAGGGCCTCTGTCTTTTACAAAACAAAGCATTCTATTCAAATTATGAGGATCCAGTTTTTCTAGGCCCATGCTAAAGTTGGAGAAAATAACAAAGTTATATTGGTGAGGAAATCCGTAGGAGCTTTTTCTAAATGTACAAAATTGTAAAGGATTAGTCAAGAGAAAATGGTATTTTTGATATGTAGTATTTAAAAGAAACATAATAGCAACTATTAATTTCTGTCTAACTTCTATAAGAAAAACCAGTTTAACATTACAAGTTTAGCAATATTTTTACTTTGCTATCTAAAAAGAGGTTTGTTTTTGAACTCCATTGAAAACTATATGGTTAACATATATTCCATTTTGATTATGTTTAAAATAACATTCTTTCTTAAATAATTTTCTAAATAAAACTTCATTTAAAAAAAAAATAGAAGCCTGGAGCAGCTAGGTAGTGCAGAGGATAGAGCACCAGCCCTGCAGAAAGGAGGACCTGAGTTCACATCTGACCTCAGATCTGAACACTTAACACTTCCTAGCTGAGTGACCCTGGGTGAGTCACTTAACCCCAATTGCCTCAGCGAAAAAAAAAATCAATTTACATGTCATTTTAGGGATTTATAATCATCTCCCCATCTCATTGCCATATAATAGAATTTATTTAACTATGGGAATTTTCTATAGTACATTTTTCTTATTGTTATTTCTATTTTAATATAAAACACCTACATTTACATATTATGATTATCACCCCAAATTAGGTAATATAGCAAAGAGCTTGTTAATAGTTAACTTGTAAAAATTGCCAAGAACTGAAGCAAAATATGATGAAATTCTGTTCTAAATATTATCTGGGTAACTTTAAAATTAACTAACCAAAAAAATGAACTGCTAATTTCCTGGATATATTTTATTTGGCACCAGCCACCTTTGGAATGTAGATGTGATATACTTTTTTTTTTTAAACTTTGAATATTCGGTACAGCACATATGCAGTGTACTATCTATAAACAGGGTGATTAGCCTTTTCAAATGTAAAAAAATGGTTATTAAAATGAAATATATGAGGCATATTTAAATAATGCTTAAAGATTTATGTAACACGTTTGCATACTTCTATGATGCATTATACTGTTGTTGTAATTTTACTGAAGAAGGAATACAAAAATAAACAGATCCTGTCCTCAAGTAGTTTATATTTTATTTGGAAGGACAATGATATGTGTATCCATTTGCATACATTCATGTGTATCCACAACATATATACAAAATAAATAGCAGGCAACTGACAAGAAGGAATTAGCAGATGGGACTAAGAAAGGCCTCATATATATTCATATAGAATAGGCATAATGCAAATAATAATTTATCTACTAATACAAAAGCCCAATACATGAAATCATAAAAACAGTACTTAAGAATTTGATTTTGGGAAGTTAAAACATCTTTCTGCCTAAACAGGGTAACAATCTGAAGCCAGGGCTAACAATCCTTTAAATGGCTCTAAATAATCTGAAATGTTTTTATGGATTTGAGCAGATCCTCAAATCTATGATGATGCAGCCATAAATGAAACTTCAGGATCAGCCAGCAGAGAGATCATTCATTTTACAAATGACAAAATTGAGGCTTAGAGAAATGAAACACCTTGCTTAGGGTCATAATGATATTAAGTAGCAAAACTGGGATTGAAATCCAGGTCTTCTCATTTCAAATTCAGCCCTTTTTTCATCATACCATCTCACAAAAAGATTTGATAGCACCATCAGTAATTAATTATGGGCTCTAAAATATGATAACTAATAGTAGGATCTATAACATTAAAATACAGCTCACAATGACTCTATAAATTATATTCCTAAAAATCTGTGTCTCTGTATTGAGATAATTTTGTAGACATCAATATGTTAGTAATATAAAAAACAGACCATATCAGAAATGATAGTCTGGTGAAATCTTGTTAAGGACCACAGAGTCTTTCTTATATACCTCAATCATCCCTGAAAATACTACAACATTAAAACAGTACAACAATTAATGTTCATAATGATGATCTAGAGTCATTAAATTATTTTCTTTTTTTTATTAAAAGCTTTTTATTTACAAAACATATGAATGATTTTTCTACATTGACCTTTGCAAAAAACTTTTTTCCCCAAGCTTTTCCCCTCCTTCCCCCTACCCCCCACCCCTAGATGACAGGTGATCTAATACATGCTAAATATGATAAATTATATGACAACTCCAATATATGTATACATATCTATACAGTTATCTTACTGCACAAGAAACATCAGATCTAAAAAGAGAAGAAAAAAAAACAACCTAGAAGGAAAACAAAATGCATGGAAATATTCACAGAAAGCATTAAAATGCTGTGTTGTGGTCCACACTCAGCTCCCACAGGCCTCTCTCTGGATGTATATAACTATCTTCATCGCTGAACAATAGGAACTGGTTTGAATCACATCATTGTTGAAGAGAACCATGTCCATCAGAATTGATCATCGTATAGTCTTGTTGCTGTGTATAATGTTCTCCTGGTTCTGCTGATTTCACTCAGCATCAGTTCATGTAGGTCTCTCCAGGCCTCTCTGAAATCATCCTGCTGGTCGTTTCTTATAGAACAATAATATTCCATAACATTCATATACCATAATTTATTCAGCCACTCTCCAATTGATGGGCATCCTTTCAATTTCCAGTTTCTAGCCACTACAAAAAGAGCTGCCACAAACATTCTTGCACATGTGGGTCCCTTTCCCTCCTTTAAAATCTCTTTGGGATATAGGCCCAGTAGAAACACTGCTGGGTCAAATGGTATGCACAGTTTGATAACTTTTTGAGCATAGTTCCAAATTGCTCTCCAGAATTATTTTTAATATACTACATTTTAAGAAGGCATGGAAATGTATAATATGGATTAGGGATTCTCATCTAAAATACCTAAATTTTTTATTATAAGTTTTGATACCTGAGATAAACCCTCAGCTAACGAGAAAACCTGAAGAGCCAGAAAGCTCCAATCCCCCCAGGAGATTCTATATTTATTCCATTATACTTATTTCATTTACACTTCAACGTGAATCAGTTAAGTCTGTCTTTCTAAGCAATCATAATTTTTCTATTTTCCCACCTTTAATAATTAAATATTTTAAACAAATGTTTAAATTGGTGTATAATTGTTTATCAGAGTACAAATTTAAATTTCACATCTCTCAAATATAGTTTACACTTTTAAATTTTACATCCCTTGTTCTGAGAACAAAAATACATAAAGTATCTAATTTAAGTATACATATATATGTATATATGTGTATATTAAAGCACTCACATAAATTTAAATCAATACTACTACTGTACTGGAAAGACAATGTACCATTCTTTGCCTCCACAATCCTGATGATTCCCTCTTTTCTAGACACCATCCTCTAAGAGTGTTATATTCCCCTTTCAGAATGTAAGATGCTGGAGGGTAGCATGAATTTCTCTTTTGTATTTGTACTCCTAGCACAGTGTCTGGTACATAGTAGGTACTTAATAAATGCTGAGTGATTGCTTGATTTGTCCTCATAGCATATAGATGTTCTAAAAAGTTATATGCCAAAAGAGTATAAGCCATGGTGCTAATAAGCTTTTAAGACATAAGTTATAAGCCCAGTGATGGAAAGAATGTCTGTTGCATTAGCACTAGCCTAATTATCTTCAGAAATAACCAGATTGGCCACAGAATGATTTTTTTTTATAATAGCAAGACTTGAAAAACAAATATCTACTAAATCTTTGAGGGAATGGGATTTGCATCAGTGATGATGCACTTACACTGACAAAAAAAAATCAATATTATTAAATTACTACCAGAAAAAATTTTTCTGACAAAAGTAGATTTCAATACAGAAAAAACCACATCTTGCTTACAGCAAATATATAGAATCTATCCTTTAAGGATTGCATATGGATTTATTTACATGGTAGTGATTTTATTTAGATTAATTTTATATCTAAAGTGAGATTATTTCAGAATAATACAAATGCAAATATAAATAATATTGAAGAATCCAAGACTAATACTGGGGCATACTGATACTAAATTGCATGGAGGATTTAAAAGAGTGGAATTCTGATGACTTCAGAGGGCAGGTTGAATTTACTAATGTATGATTGTCATCATTAATGGTTAAATACCAGAGCAGAAGTGATTCAGTAACCAAAGCCTTATCAACTCTACCAGATTCTAACATTCTAGCATTGCAAGGTCTGCATTTATGATGGACTACCTGAGCTGATAACACATGGAATTATCTAAACAACATTTGCATATTTGTGTAATTATTTTCTAAGGTTAATTAGCTCCTGTAAAGCAGTCCGCCCTTTGAGACTGCTTTCAGTGACAGGTTCACATATTTTTTTGAACTAATGCCAAATTTGACAGATTTTCTTCTGCTAACTTGTTGCTGTAAAGTTATAAAATGACTACTGCCACAAGACTTTATAAGCCTCTTTACACTTCTAAATGATCTTAGAAAAAATTAAACTGAAAATAAAATCAATTTAAATTTTTCTGTGTCCATTTTTAAAGCTGGTATTCCAAGATTACTTTCTCTTACAGAATTATCTATGTTTAAAGAAAGACTGGTAGGCCTAATAATTAGCAAAGTGTATTTATGTATAAAGAAATCTGAGACTGATACTTCCATGGCTCTAGACCAGAGGACATCTGTTTAATTGTGTCACTAATTTTCAGTTACATCCTACAAAAATTTCTTTTCTTCTTTTTTAATTGTATATTTTTTTAGATTCAAAGTAGAGAAGCAGGGAATGAATACTTCATATGAAATATAGGGAGGAAATACCTTTTTGGAATATCAGAATAATAGTTAAATTATAATAATTTAATGATTAGGTATAAAGGCATGAAAAATTATTGCTTCCTGATTTTTTAAAGATGATTTTACCAAACTGCAATGAGGTAGGAGGTATAATAAACTGTGAGGAAAATTGAAATTGTCAGAGTATCAGAGATTTAGAAATGAAAGGGAATCTTAAAGATCAAAAGGTCATTGGTTCTGATTCTCTTTATTCTAC
Source organism: Myrmecobius fasciatus (assembly GCA_023553655.1). Taxonomy (NCBI): domain Eukaryota; kingdom Metazoa; phylum Chordata; class Mammalia; order Dasyuromorphia; family Myrmecobiidae; genus Myrmecobius; species Myrmecobius fasciatus. Next base: position 51,860 of record JAJPUD010001345.1, read on the forward strand.
AAAAGAGGAAAACTGAGGTGCAAAAAAGTTAAATGACTTGCCTAGAGTCACAGAGTTATTAAATATCTGAGGTGGGATTTGAACCAGGTTTTCCTGCTTCCATGCTGTCTTTTTTTTTTTTTTTCACTTAAGAGTATTTTTTTCCAATTACATGTAAAAAAATTTTGGTAACATTTTGAGTTCTAAATTTTTCTCCCTTCTTCTCTTCCTTCTCCCCTCTCTCCTCTCCAAGAAAGCAAGCAATCTGATACAGGCTACCATGCCTATATCAATGTTAGCCATATTGTGAAAGAAGAATTAGAACCAAAGGAAAAAAAAAACACAGGAAAGAAAAAACAAAAGCAAATTTTAAAATATCGAAAATAGTATACTTCAATCTGCATTCAGATTCCATAGTACTTTCCCTGGATATGAATGGCATTTTCCATCACAAATCTTTTGGAATTGTCTTAAAACACTGTATTGCTGAGAAGACATTATTGTTGATCATCAATGCTGCTCTTACTAGATACAATGCTCTCCTGGTTTTGTTCACTTCACTCAACATATGCATCTTATTTTCTAAACCTTTAGTGAATTTAATCTGGGCACTTAATGAATACAATTGATCTTAAATCATATTATCTAGTAGGAATAATTGGCATGTTCTTAGACCAAGATTAGCAAAAATAAAATAGAAATGAGGAAAATAGTACAGGGTAGTTAGGAGTGTGCCACTTGCTTATGTCCTATAATATATGACCAACAATTTTCTAGGCAACTTCATCTGATGGCCCTGCCAGATAGTTAAATCAAGAAGTGAAGATGAGACCCTGGAGTCTTAGTGGCTAAGGGTGTCAGGAGTTTTAATCCTTCATTATATTAAATGGGATAATGAGGGTATTTGTATCAATAACACAAAACTGTATATCTAACTCCCTGATCTACCGACCAAAATAGAGAAAAATGTTTTGTAGCTACAGATTAAAGACTAAATCTCAGCCTGCTGTCTCTCAAATGTGCTTATAGTTGAACTTAATGCATCATGCAACCCAACTAAGGAATTACGTGCCAGAGATAGGGCAATTGTCCCTATTTCTACACAAAGGGAAAACAAGAAGCTCCAAAAGGTAAGTTTCATGAATGAACAGTGGAGAACATTAATCCTTAATATATTCACTCAGCAACCCCTTACCCCAACCAATCAATTTCACACCTAAGTAAAGTGTACAGAATGTCTCACCAGCTTCAACTTTGGAAACCAGTCAGGAATTTTCCTCCTTTCAGTCTCTACTTTCCAGAAGAGCACAAAATGTCAAAAAACAAAATCAAAAACTGAACATCCAAGAAATAATATAAAAAAGACTAGCTGGGACTTCAATCTACAGATTGCTTCCAAAAAACCCAAAACTAAACCAAAGAAAAACCCTTTGTTTTGAACTCCAATACACAATTTAACAACGCTAAGGACAATCGACAAATTCTGTAAATGACTAGTAGAAAAACTTTCAAATATAAAGGGAAGGAAATTGAAAGAACACCCACCAGAAACTACAAAAGGGAATGGGGCAACATGATACAAATAGCAAAGGAACTCAAGATGCTACTCAAAATAACATAGCTGGCAAACCTGAACTTAATTAATAATAATAATAAAAGAGGTGTATATTCAATAAGATAGAAGTATTTGAAGCTTCAACAATAACAAAAAATGTGAGATGGCTAAAATACAAAAAAAGTAAATATACAAAAAAAGGTAAATAAATAAAAGGTAAAGGAAAAAATACAATAATAAAATAAATTACCCCATCTCTAGAGACTATTAAGAGAAAAGAAAAAGTAGAAAGACAACTCTTTTTAAAAAGAAACAATAATGTGGGGTCCATTAAGAGATTTCTTTCTAAAAGTATTCAAGAGAATAAACACAAAAAGTAGAATTTAAGGAAATGGGAGAAGGGATAGTGGAATAGGCCTAAGATAGCTTGGACTAAATCTTTCCTCCTTCCCCCCTTTCCCACTGTGAATTACTTTATTATATCACACTAAATTGTAGAATTAGAGTACATATAAGGGTATGGAGAAGGAGAGAATAGAGGTAAAGTTTAAGGTGCCCTAATCAAGTACACAGTGATAAATGAAAGAAAGATAACTGATGCAGCATCTCAGCAAAAAGTAGGGCCATGGGACAAAGACTAAGTTAGCAAAGGAAAAGAAGTGAGGAAATCTTCATTCAGTGGTAGTATAATTCTATTGAAAAACACTCCCATGGGGGTTAAGAGGTGGCAAGAGGAAGGGAAGATTTATCTTGTAATGAGAGATGGAAACCTTAAAATGGATCTAATTTACAGGGATTTAGTGCACAGAAAGGGTATATCCTGTGAGAAACAGGAAAAAAAATCATGCTAGAGTGCTGCTTTTCTCTATTGACATTATCTTGCCTTAGGAGAAGAGTAATCAGAGTCGTAGACAGTAACTAGAATTCATGATGGGGAGGGAATAGACCTAGAAAGAAGAATGAATGGAGAATGGAAAGTAAAATAATCATGGGAAAGGTAGGAGATAAAATTGGACAGGATGATTTGGAATATAGGCAAATTTCTACCGTGAAGCAATGCTTCCGTTAATTCCTTTAGAAATTAATAAGTCCTTAGGAATGATTAATTCTAAGAGATCTAGTAGAAAAAAATGGAAAGGGGCCAAAAATCTACAAGATAATAAAATGTAAATTGATTAGAACTGATTAGAAGAGGGAAAATTTAAAAAAAGATACTTTAATTTCATAAAGATACAAAGAGAAAAGAAGAAATAAATAAGGTAACGAAAAGGAAATAAAAGTTAAAATAGACAGAAAAGGAAGAGATTTCATAAAGACATGGTAAAGAAATACCTTTTATGGGGCAGCTAGGTGGTGGAGTGGATAGAGCACCAGTCTTGAAGTCAGGAGGACCTGAGTTCAAATGTGATCTCAGATACTTAACATTCCCTAGCTGTGTGACCCTGGGCAAGTCATTTAACCTCAATTGCCTCAGCAAAAAGAAAGAAAGAAATCCCTTTTAGAAAAAGGCACAGAAAAAAACTAATTAAAAAAAATCTGAATTAACCATTTAACTAATAAGACAAACAGTGAGCAGTTGGCAGAAGAAAGTGAGAATTAGATAACTAAATGGATTTTCTATTTATTTTTCACTTAACTTTTTGATTAAGTAAATTAAGTAAAATACCAAAACTAGGAAAAGGGTTGAAAATTAGGAATAGGAAGTATTTGAAGGTAAGGGGGAAAGAGCCTTGGAAGTAAGATTTCCTTAAAGTAGATTAAACAAAACTAATCATAAGAATTATCTTAACAGAGGAAAGGGGGAAAAGATACCAATTGAAAATTTTCAAAGGGTAGATTGAACACTTTGTGCGAGTAAAATCCATGAAAAAAAAAAAAAAAACCTCAAATTGCAAAGGGTATTGTGGATGAATCAACAGTATAATCTTCAAATACCCATTACATTTAATTTTAGGAAATATTAAAAACAGATTACTATTGTTTAATCAGATTCTGGCTGGGTAAAAAATGGCATCCTATTGTATAATAGCAATAAGAATGAGATAGTAGATAATTAGAATATATTACTAAGTGAGGGTTTGTGTCAAAATCAGTGTGCATTTCTAAATATATTCAGTGTTCAGTGTATGATAATCTAAATCTCAACATAAAAGGACTTAAATTTTGGCTTTAGTTTACATCTGTTGCCCTGCCTGATTTCAATTCCCCAGAACAAGATATATTCATGCCAGATACTAATTAGTGTCCCAACCCATCCATTTCTAACTCCTTTTGTATGTTGTTTCCCCCTTTAGGATTGTAAACTCACTAAGGGCAGGAGCTATCTTGGCTTTTTTTTTTTTTTTAAATTAATTGTAACCTCAGCACTTAGCACAATGTGTGAAACCTTATGGACACTTGGATTGGATAAAAAGTGAAAAATAAAATGATAATATGAAATATATTTTTCCCTTTTAGTACAAGAAAGGCAATCACACTATATTAAAAAGGTATAAAAACAGGAAAACTTTCCTTATAGCAGAATTTTTCCATTCTTCACCTATTAACCACACATACAGGTGTGTATATATATATATTTATACGCATACACATATATATGTATATGACTTATATATAAGAGATATTAAAAAATACCTGCAGTAAGAGAGGGAGGGGTGAAATCTGGTTTTGAAAAATCACCAGTTGCACAAAGATTAAAAGAGCTGATTTGCACATAATCTTAAGGTGACTTTGGGTCAAAAAAAAAAAAAAAGGCTTTGGGTCTTTGTGTGGATCCATATAAACATTTTGATTCATTTAACATTCCAGAGAACTACTATTTTCCCTTTTCCTAAAATTCAACACAATAAGTTATACATAGATAGGGAAAATAAAGTGTCCTGTCATAGGAAAGGAAATCCATTTACTTGGAAGAGGAGGAAGAAGAGAAAGAAGGGCAGAAGGAGGTAGCACCATTTGAGTCACTGCACATGTTATAGTAGTAGCAGTAACAATAATAATAATTCTTCAGTTGCTTTTCAGATATGCCCATTATTGAAAACCCATTTGAATTTTCTTGGCTGACGCTAGACTAATATGCCATTTCCTTTTGCAGTTCATTTTACTGATGAGGAAATTTAGATGAGCACAGTTAAGTAACTTGCACAGGGTCATACAATTAGTTAAGTATCTGATCCTACAGGTCTTCTTAACTCCAGGTCAGGCATTCTCTGGATTGTATCACCTAACTGCCTTAGAAAACAGGCGTAAGTAATACTATGACCTTTTTAGACTGACCTGCTTAACTCAAGAGCAGTTTCTTTAAGCTATGGCTAGTACAACTGTAAACTAAGTAGAATATCTTCCTTATTAGCATCAATACTAAAAATGTTTCTCATTTTTTTTAGAACGTTAATTCACAAGTTCTTTTAAGTTTGAAGTATTACAAAGGGTAATTACAGTTTTTAAATGGTAAATACAACTTGGGTTTTTTCCAAGTTTGCTTGATTTTTTTAAAGGCCAAATGAGGTAGGTAGGAGTTGAGATGGAGCTTTATAATATAACTGAGTCTTGAATATTTTAATTTGTAAAAAATGCTTCTCTTCTTATGTTAGGTTGAAACTACAAAGCTTTGACCTCCTTATCTCCCATTACTTCCAATTCTACTGCGCCACAGATATCCAGGAGGAAGTGTGGTAGAATGGAAAAAAAAATTTTTTTAATAATTTTTTTTGTTTTTTTAATTTGCAAAACATATGTATGGGTAATTCCTAAACATTAACCCTTACAAAGCTTTCTGTTACAAATTTTCTTCCCCTACTCCCCACTCCTCCCCTAGATGGCAGGATATCTACTACATGATAATTATGTTAGAATACTTAAGAAATCGAATATATGTATAGTTATTGCATCATTTTTTGTGCAGGAGAAATCGTATCTACAAGAAAGAATAACTGGATAAAGGAAATACAATGCAGGCAAACCTCAATAGAGAACATGAAAATGTTATGTTGTGGGCCACATTTCACATCCCTCTCTCTGGGTGTATATGGCTTTCTTCACCGAACAATTGGAACTGGTTTGAAGCATTTCATTGTTGAAGAGAGCCATGTCCATCAGAATTGATCGTCATATAGTATTGTTGTTGCTATGTATAATGATCTCCTGGTTCTGCTCGTTTCACTCAGCATCAGTTCATGCAAGTCTCTCCAGGCCTCTCTGAAATCGTCCTGCTTGCTGGTCGTTTCTTACAGAGCAATAATATGAATGTAAAAAGTTTTGACTGGAGTGGAGGACCAGAGTTCATATTCTATTTCTGATGCTTAGTAACCACCCTATGACCTAAGTAAATTCATTTTTCCCGTGTTTCATTTTCCTCATAGACTAAAAGGTATTAGATTATAGATTACCCACAAAGGCTCTTTCAGCAATAGATCTCTGATACCCCATCACTTCTAATATTTGGAACCTTCATGTTTTCTATTAATAATAGTTGCAGGGCCTCCAGCCCTCTCTTTCCCTGCTTCACATTTCCTGAGCCAATTCTTTGCTCTAATTACTATCTCCTCTAGATCACCAGGTGTATTCACCTCCTTCTCTCTAATCATTTCTAAAAAACAAAACAAACAAACAAACAAAAAAACAACCCACCTCTCCTCCATAGAATTTATCAGCCTCTCTGAAATAGCTGGGAATCCTGCTTTGCTAATCACAAAACTCAAGTTATCTCTTTACACACATCCTCCACCTCCCAGGCCTTCTCCAAAATACTCAATGTGGTGCTCTATGATGCAGCACAATCTTATTAAATCATCTAAAGTGTTTATTTCAGACTTTTTCTCTCTCTCAAGGCCCATCAAAATACTTAGAACATCTTTGTCTTCAAACTAATTCCTTCACTTTTGTCCTTAATCCCACACTATTTCATTTTTTTCTAGGCCCTCATTCTGCCTATAATTTACCACCTCTCACAATGCTGGCCTCCAGGTTTCTTCCCTTCTGTCTAAAACCACTATCCTTCTGAGTCTATTCCTGTCCATTCAAATGTAATCAGTTGCCAAGTCTGGTTAAATATACTTTCATGTTTCCTGTATCCCTCCCTATTACCCTATACATACTTTCACCAATCTGGCTAAGACTCTCATCATCTCTAGCCTGGATTATTAGAATAATCTCCAATTGGTCTGTTTGTATTCAGTCTCTTCTCTAAGATATTCTTTTCATGGATGCCAAAATAATTTTCATAATGTACAGGTCTGAACATTACTTTCTTTCACTAAACAACAATAACAACAACAACAATAATAGCAACAATGAATTTAGATGGAAAAAATATTATTTAGCCTAGAATTTAAGGTATTTCTATTATATGGCTCCAAGTGACTTTTCCAGTCTTAATTCCTCACTAGTTTCTTTTATGCAAGCTACCTTCCAGTCAAATCAATTTACTAGTTCTTCTCTGAATATCTCCAGTACATCCCCACCTCTGTGCATTTATGCAGGTTTTAACCATCATTAGGCTGCATTTCCCTGCATTTATTCAGGCTTTAACCATGGCTAGACGACATTCCCACCTCATCTCTACCTGTGAAAAATCCTTCTTTTCATGGAAGGCCCAGCTCTACTATTACTTCTCCCACAATGCCTTTCCTGATAACCTCAAATTTAAAATATTCTCTTTTTTCCTGAATTGTTCTGTTTGGATTTTTCCTTTGTTCTTATCATAGTGTATATTATACTTATAATTATGTGTGTGCTATATCCCTAATGTGGAGCAATTATCTACTTGAGGGCAGAAACTGTGTGTCCTTTTCATCTTTGTTTTCCCAAGGCATGGAAGCCTGGAAACTTAATATACACACACAAAAAAATGTGCATTAAATTGAATATCTGGCTTCTTCTTAATTTAAAAGGTCCAGTAAAATATTCTGAAGCCAACAGATTAGAGGCAAAATTTTCACGTAAAAATATCCAACAAACTCTATGACAAATTGTAATATAGATGTTTATAAATCAAAGAACATTCTTTTTAAAATATTAAACCTGCTTCTTGTCATTTCACAAAAAGCAGAACTTTCAAGTCTGAAAAAGTTTTCAGTATACAAACATTAATATAATTGTCTTTGTCCCCATCAATTGTAGGGTACTGTGTGTGTGTGTGTGTGTGTGTGTGTGTGTGTGCTTTTATGTACATGTATATACATTTTCAGAAATTGACTAATGATAATCTCTCAAAGGAAATTTAAGGAAAATCAATTATGGATATAATCCAGGAAGAAAGAGGCACTCAGATACAAAGAATTTTTCTAGGGTTAAATTTGAATCTTTTAGCTAATTTTTAAATGTAATTTCTTTGTAAATTGATAACTATATACATATTACTTGGAAGTTTATGTGGGAAATATAACATGTCATATGGCAAGCAATTTTATTTTAATTTTCTTTTTTTTCACTTTATTAAAGCTTTTTATTTGCAAAACATATGTATGGGTAATTTTTCAACATTGATCCTTGCAAAGCTTTCTGTTACAAATTTTCCCCCCTAACCCCCACCCCACCCCTTCCCTAGATGGCAGAAAGTCTATATATTAATTATGTTAAAATACTTGACAAATCGAACATATGTATATATATTTTTACAGTTATCTTGCTGTGCAAGAAAAATCGGATCTACAAGAAAATAATCTGAGAAGGGAAACAATGCAAGCAAACATCAATAGAGAGCATGAAAATGTTATGTTGTGGTCCACATTTCATATTCCTCTCTCTGGGTGTATATGGCTTTGTTCAACACTGAACAATTGGAACTGGTTTGAAACATTTTATTGTTGAAGAGAACCACATCCTTCAGAATTAATCATTTAGTCTTGTTGCCATATATAATGATCTGGTTTTCTCATTTCACTCAGCATCAGTTCACATAAGTCTTTCCAGGCCTTTCTGAAATCATCCTGCTGATCGTTTCTTACAGAACAATAATATTCCATGACATTCATATACCATAATTTATTCAGCCACTCTCCAATTGATGGACATCCATTCAGTTTCCAGTTTCTAGACACAACAAAAAGGGCTGCCACAAACATTTTTGCACATGTGGGTCCCTTTCCTTCCTTTAAGATCTCTTTGGGATATAAGCCAAATAACACTGTTGGGTCAAAGGGTATGCACAGTTTGATACCTTTTTAAGCACAGTTCCAAATAAGCAATTTTATTTTAAACCTGCTTATTTTATTATAAAGTATCACTGGTCTTAAAAGGTTATAAATTTCAATTTCTGAAATATTTTCATTTACAACCTTTTGAAAAAGCATACATGTGTTTCTACTTAATTATTCAAGGTCTATTCAACAAAACATAACTGGATATATAGCCTATTAATTATAAGACCAATTAAAATGTTTACCTTTGTTTAGGTGTAAAGAAGTGATATAATATCATAGAAAAAAAATTAGAAGATGGCAGCAAAATATTTTATTTTATTTTTAATTTTATTTTATTTGCATAACATATGTGTGGGTAATTCTTCAACAATAACCCTTACATAGCTTTCCGTTAGAAATTTTTCCCCCCAACTTCCCCACCCCTCCCCTAGATGGCAGGATATCCACTACATGTTAATTATGTTAAAATATTGGCAAATCGAATATATGTATACATATTTCCAAACTTATCATTGTTGTGCAAGAAAAATCTTATCTACACAAACGATATATCAGATAAAGGAAACACAATGTAAGCAAACATCAATCAAGGAGTATGAGAATGTTATGTTGTGGTCCACATTTCGCATCCCTCTCTCTGGGTGTATATGGCTTTCTTCAGTGAACAATTGGAGGTGGTTTGAAACATATCATTGTTGAAGAGAGCCATGTCCATCAGAATTAATCGTCATATAGTACTGTTGTTGCCGTGTATAATGATCTCCTGGTTCTGCTCATTTCACTCAGCATCAGTTCATGTAAGTCTCTCCAAGCCTCTCTGAAATCGTCTTGCTGGTCATTTCTTACAGAACAATAATATTCCATAATATTCATATACCATAATTTATTCAGCCATTCTCCAATTGAAGGGCATCTATTCAATTTCCAGTTTCTAGCCACTACAAAAAGGGCTGCCACAAACATTCTTGCACATGTGGGGCCTTTTCCTTTCTTTATGATTTCTTTGGGATATAAGCCCAATAGAAATGCTGCTGGGTCAAAGGGTATGCACAGTTTGATAACTTTTTGAGCATAGCTCCAAATTGTTCTCCAGAATGGCTGTATCCGTTCACAGCTCCACCAACAATGCATCAGTGTCCCAGCCCCCCCTCAACCCCTCCAACATTCATCATTAACTTTTCCTGTCATTTTAGCCAATCTGACAGGTGTGAAGTGGTACCTCAGGGTTGTCTTGATTTGCATTTCTCTGATCAACAGTGATTTGGAGCACCTTTTCATATGACTATAAATAGTTTTAATTTCATCCTCTGAAAATTGTCTGTTCATATCCTTTGACCATTTATTGATTGGAGAATGGCTTGAATTTTTATAAATATGAGACAATTCTCTATATATTTTAGAGATGAGACCTTTATCAGAACCCTTGAATGTAAAGAGGATTTCCCAGTTTATTACTTCCCTCCTAATCTTGTCTGCATTGATTTTGTTTGTACAAAAACTTTTTAACTTAATATAGTCAAAGTTATCTATCTGGTTTTCAATTAAGAGTTCCAGTTCTTCTTTGGACATAAATTTATTCCATCTCCAAAGGTCTGAGAGGTAAACTATATTACATTCCTCTAATTTACTTATAGTATCACTCTTTATATCCAGATCATGAACCCATTTAGATCTTAGCTTGGTATGTGGTGTTAGATGTGGGTCAATCCCTAATTTCTTCCACACTAGTTTCCAGTTTTCCCAGCAGTTTTTGTCAAATAGTGAATACTTATCCCAAAAGCTGGGGTCTTTGGGTTTATCAAAAACCAAATTGCAGCAAAATATTTTAAAAACCATATTTGAAAGACTGAAGATTGCAAATAGTTTTATATCTTAAAAGAGTTTCAAAATGATATTAACTGTCATGTTTAAATTTTGCTTACTATATTTAAATTGTGAAGTTATGACTAGTTAAATTTCAGTTTTATAAATAAATATGCTCTACATATCACTGGAATTGAAAAAATAAAAAAGAAAAAGATAATTTGAGATATTATATACACAGATTATTGAAAATCTAAACCACTGTTATTTGTATGGGACATCTCATACCTATAGAACAGGGTAACTGAAGACCAAAAGGGGCAATAGGGAGCAGTGAAATGAATAAGGCGGTGGAAATCAAGAGATCTCAGTTCCAGTTCTAGCTATGTCAATAACCTCTCAAAGCTTAAGCCCTTAACCTTTCTTTATTCCAATATTTTTATTTGTTTATTTATTTGTGAGGGTGGAGATCAATATTTTCTCTAGCATCTTTTCAGTTCTATGAAACCTACTCAAGAAAATATCTGGAACTGGTAGTAGACATAATCTGCTTCAGAAGGAAATCACCTTTTAGGGTAAAAAACACAAGGAGCTAACAACTGTGGCAAAAAAATATAATTCTTTTTAAAACTTCATATGCACAATTTTAGAAGATGTCTCAAGTACTAACAGAGCATTATTTGAAGCTTTTTGAATAATAAATATATTCCCTAAATCATCATGCCGCACAATAGTTTGGGCTAAAAATATAGAATGGAACACTTCTCCTAAGTTGTTTCCCCTTTCAAAAAGACAGCTGAATTAGTGTGCAGTCATCTTGTAACAACAAGTAACAATAACAATGAGGACAACAACAACCACAACAACAATAATTAATTTTAAGCAGTTCTAGCAATAGTCCAGGTATGAGGCATGAATGCTAGGAACTAAGAATGAAAAGGAAAAGACAGATACAAGAAAACCTCTGAAGGAAGAAAAATCAATAGAATTTTGAATTTGATTGTATTGGGGCAGCTGTGAGTGAGTCTAAGATAAGTCTAAGGTTTTGAGCCTTGGTAATATTAACAGAAGCAAGAATAAGTCAAGACGAGATGAATTGTGGGAAAATATTGAACCTAAAATTCTGACCAAGTAGAAATGCTTAATAATCAGTAGGATTGTTTTATAGGAAAGAAATCATGGATGAAGCTGCATATTGGAGCTTTATGTGCTTAAGATTATAGCAGAAGTTGTGGAAACAGGTGAAATCTCTCCAAAGAGGAAAGAGAAAAGAGAAAAGGAAAATAGGTGTGGAAAATATGCCAAAGGAAGAAAGAATCATTAAAGTAGAAAAGGTAAAACACTAAGAGAAGTAAGAACTATTATTGTCTTATCTCATGTAAGCCAAAGGGAAAGAAAGAAGTGGTATGAAAGCATGTTTATTTTAAAAGTTTCACATAATGATATATTGTTATGCTGGGAATTTATTCTAAAAAAAAGTTTATTCAGGGGCAGCTAGGTGGTGCAGTGGATAGAGCACCAGCCCTGAAGTCAGGAGGACCTGAGTTCAAATGTGATCTCAGACACTTCCTAGCTGTGTGACCCTGGGCAAGTCACTTAACCCCAATTGCCTCAGCAAAAAGCAAAAAAATAAAATAAAAAAATAAAAATAAAATAAAAATAAAAAAGTTTATTCAAATGAACTTTTAAGTAGAATTTTATTTTCTGTCAGGGTCCCCAAAATCTCAGACAATTTTCCTGAAACCTTAGTCACTAACAACCTATCACTTAAATCTTGATTCTGACTTTTACTCCTAATATTTTCCATGTTAAAGAATATACCACAAAACGTATAGTGAGAGATGACTTTTTTTTATTAGTCTTTATGTACTATGGGACTAAAAGCTAAATATGGTAGAAGTAAATTTTAGCATTACATTTATTTCTTATAGGAATATCTGATAATCAGGTCATCTGTTCTGGGTGCTGCAAAATAGCAGCTGTGGGAAATAATATTGAATATAAAAATCAAGCAAAAAACTCAAAAGTTGGGTAATCTCCTGGCCAATAATTCACAAAATCCCTGGAAGCCTTAAGAAATGGAAAGATTATTAATTCACATAATGGACCAGATTCCTCTCACTACTAATAATACTCAGTGTATTAGAAGAGCCAAGTAACTAAAGGCTACCTGGAAATAAAGATTTATTACAAAAATGAGGCAAGGTATTATGAATATAGAAAATAAAAAAGGACACAGAAACAATTCACTATAACCATCATCCTCCAAAATCAGCTTATCATCAGTTACCATAATCTTCTATAATCAGTCCATCATCAGTCACCACAATCATCAAGTCCTCATCACTCTGTACTTACTATCTTTGGAGATTTACTATATTATATGTCTGATATATTTCCTGCCTTCCCGGAGTTCAGATTATAAAACATATGTATTAAAATGGGCACAAAGTATTTGGCTCAGATGAGATTCTAATAGTCATTAAGATACTAACTGATAAATGATGCTTATAATTTTTTAATAACCCTCAAATTAAATGTGACAATCCAAAAAAGCAAAATCACAAATTTATAAAGAAAATATCTAGAAAAAATTTTTGAAATATATTTTATATTTTTCATCTTCTGTTGAACACATATAGATGATCTCATGTAGGTTTCCAACTTCTAGAATGATCACCAACTATTTCTAATTTCTAATATACAAATAATTATGCATGTGTGTATTCATTTTTTGAGGATAAAATCCTTAAAATTAAATTTAGGATTAATCATTCATGTGCCTAAGATGAAAGATGGCTAGGATATTGGGTTGTTACATGTATGGGAGAAAAAAATTATAGCCCAAATATTTGACTAGTAAGTCAGCAATGAGTTTATATTTCACATGTTATAAAAGCAAAAGCAATAGGAGATCTCCAGCAGGGACAAGAATGGCTGTATTAAATATTAACAATCATATACTTTGCTTCCTTATTTGCTTCCTAAATTTTGTTAGGGACCCATTGTATAGATCAACTGTGTTGAGCATGGTAACTTGCCAAGGCTTATAATAAAGAGGATATCCTTTTTATCCTTGAATTAATTGGGATAGTGAAGGGCCCTGAAGTATACACCTTTAAGAGAGTGTCGGATGAAAAGTACAACTGAAAAGGCAAATTTCCTAAGTCATAAAAGAGAACAATAAACTACTGTCTATCCTTCTCTTTCCACAGGCATTTCATGCCTTCTATTGGCATATATATATATATATATATATATATATATATATATATATATATATATATATATCTCGGAAAGAACTGAATAAAACATGCTGGAAGCAGCCACATTTATCCTATTTAAAGCCAGTCTTGAATGGTGTATGAAAATGTGTATGAAAATAAGTTTTTTAAAACTTATTTTATTTTTAATTCATGGATGATATCATTATGGGAAATGTTTAAAAAAAGTGAAATCAAATTTATTTAAATAAATTTTGGCATTGAGAAAAGTGTTTTTGTGGTGGACGAGACAAATTATTCCTTAGTGAAACCTGTGTATAAAGCACCTGTTCACTCTGGTGTAACTTTTGGCCAGTCTAATATCCTAAAAACTTGACATTTCCTTACTTTATTCCAACTTTGAATTATAGAGATTACAGTAATAGTAACCCTAATTAATACCGCAATTGATTAACAAGAAGGGCTTAATATGGGAAAATAATTTTATAATTATTACAAATACTATTATAGATTCAGTCCTATAGATAGAAAAAGCAAACTGATTGCAATGGTACATAAATTATATTTTTATGAGTCTTCCATTATATGGATCTTGTCATTTACAGTATTAGTATGACATATCTGGCCATAGGACACCCCAAAGGTCTCCATCTTGGGATAAGACGTGGGAAAAAAATAAAAAATAAAAGCTGCCAAGATTCTTTTTTTCTATAAAGATACTCCTGAGTAGCTACAATAAAGGGGAAGGCCTACAATCCCTTCCTCAGTATTATGGCAAAAAAAAATAAAATATGGCAAGAAAAAATTTTAAAAATAAACAAAATAAAAAGATTTAGGTTCATATTTTAATTCCATAGTTACCATGAGTGACATTTTCATCTTTAAGAAATGGTATTTCAGCTATAACTTCCAGTTTTACTTCCTCCTATGAGTCAAATCTTAATTTGAATTAAATGCAGGCTTTCCACTGTCAGGAGATCATGCAATGCAAACATATTGATACTCAAACAATATAAGCTAGCTTCACTTCTATCTAGACATATGGCTTAAAATGAGTAGTCCAGCAAATAGCCAGGTTCCCATTTAAGAATTCAGGATTTAAGAACTGAATTTAAGGATTAGGAATTGAAACATTCAGCACAGGCTATACATTATAGAGCACATATAAACAAAAGTCACTCTGCTTCAAAGAAAGAATTTGCATTATAAAAGTGCTGATTGTTCTTCCTTTCCCCAAATAGCTACAGAACCAGCAAGAAGAAATAGAGCCTGACTTCAAATCCCCATTTACAACTTCCTAGCCTTAATTTATCTACACAAGACAACAAATACTTATAAAAACCAAAGCTTTCCTGTCACTGAAGACAAGATTCTGGTTTAATATCAAAGCCAGTGGTCCCAGCTGCATTCTGATGTGCAGGGTTGATCTCAATTGAGGAAATTCTGGACTTTGTAACTATCTATTAGTTTCTAGGATGTCAAGTGATCTCTCAAGCCTGCATAGGATATGAAAGATTAAAACAAAACAAAACAAAACAAAAAACACATTTGTAAGCACAAATGAAACTGGCAAAAAGATTTTTTAAAATATAGAGTAAGGGTTATTATTTTGGAATCTATGAACTTTTTTTTATTTTGGATAACTCTTTTAATATAATTGGTTTCCTTTGTAATGCTACGTATTTTTTTTTTAATGCACTTAAAAACATTATTCTGAAGGGGGCCCATAGGTTTCACCAATCTGCTAAAAAGGACCATGACACAAAAAAGGCTAAGGATTGTTTACATAGAAGTTTAAGCAAAATGAAAATTCCTTCTCTTTCATGTGAAAACAGAACCCATCCTATATATATGTGTGTGTGTGTGTGTGTGTGTGTGTGTGTGTATCCATATATATATATATGTACATATATATATATATAAACACAATAAAAAGTCATTTCTATTTAGTTGTGAAACTTTTACTTGTGAATTTACACTGGCAAATTTAGAGCACCAGAATTTTTCCAATTCATATGTAAATTTTCAGTCTAGGAGTTTAGCATCCTGATGTCATAAGGATCATATCTGATAAATACAGTAAAGGTAAAACCCACATCTTTCTTATTTCCAATGCATTAATACCATTAAACTGTGCTAGATAATGTCATAAAAGAGATGAATCCTAGGCAATGAAGTGAACTTCTATCTAGACTCTATAATAATACTTATGTAGTATTCTTATTTTTTTTCCTAAGCTTAAATACCAAAAAAGAGAGAATATGTCCACATATATGAAATACGAAAAAAAGTTATGTATATGAACTTATGAAGCTCTATTTCATGCCAATGCTTTTTTTAAGTATACAAAATTCTATATATTATATTCAAAATATCTGCTTGTCTATGTCTCATTCTGTTCTCTAATCCTGGGAAGAACATCTTGTTCTGTGAAGGTGAAACTAGGAAGAGCAGGCACAGTGGAGTGAGCCCCCAAACTACACTTGTTTGTTTCAAGAATGAAATGTCTCTTTGTATCTTGCTGTCTATCCAGAAGATGACTCTCTTCTCATGTTTGGGGGACAATATGAAAGAGAGAATCTGTAAATTGCTTTAGCAACTTTAAGATTACCATTTTGTCAATATTCCATATTTCATGTTTCTTTGCGATCAGAACTCTCAGCCACCTAGAAGAACGCACTTTCTCTGAACATCTTTTATCATTGCAGATAGGACCATATTTCTTGTCAAGATTTTTCTTCTTATATCAATGATAACTTCTAGCATTGAGCAGTTTCTTTTCCTGTTCAGAATTTCGGACACTGGTCATTATTCACATGTCAATAAACATAAAGACCTCAGCTACTGGGAAAAGAACTCACTACTTGACAAAACCTGGGAAAGCTGAAAAGCAGTCTGACAAAATAAGGTTTAGCTTAGCACCTTACACTATATACAAAGAAATACTCCAAATGGATATGTGACCTAGACAGAAAAGGTGACATAAATAAAAGGATCAAAGAAGAAATTACCTTTCAGATCTCTGAATAGGGAAAAAAAATCATGACTAAATATCAGTGGAGAGAATCATTATATAAAATGTATAATTTTAATTATATAAAGTTGAATAGCTTTTGCACCAACAACTCTAATATAGTTAAAATTAGGAGGGAAACAAGTAGATGGGAAACATCTTTGCAATAAGTTTCTGTGACAAATTTGTTATTTCCATGATGTATAAAGAACGGATTCTAATTTATAATACTAAAAGCCATTCCCCAATTGAAAGATGATCAAAGGGTATGAAAAGTTTTCAAAGGAAGAAATCTAAGCTGTCATCAAACAAATAACAAAATGCTCTAAATCAGAGGTGCCAAACCAGCCACATGTGGACCATAACATTCCTGTGTGGCCAGCACAGATTAAAATGTAATTGGAAAATATTTAACCAAATAAATAAAAATACAATGAAACATAAAAAAAATATTGCATTTTAAAACTATGTCAACATGCAGTTTTTATATACCACATAAGGGTTCCTTATATACCACATAAGGGTTCCTTATGTATCAGATGAAAAATAGAGTGAGCTTAGAGTCCAGTTTCTGCCCTTGGTAAAGGAAGGCATTAGGAAGAGTTTGATATTCCATTCTCTAGCCCTCCAATCAGAGGGAAGAGAGAAGAGTAAAGGCAGTGGTGTCACTCAAGGCTTGAGTTAGATGCATGATGATGAGATTAATAGTATCCCCAGAATTTAGGACACTGCTTAGCACATTGTAAGCACTCAATACATGTATATTGAATTCTTAGCTTGGCTTGTGCTCAAATAATAAAGTAAAATAAAAATAAATAAAAATAAAATAAATAAAATAGCAGTAATAAACTTGTCTACAAAAGCATAAAAATCTGGGTTCTAGTCCTGCCTCTCTGCCTTTGGGCATGTCCCCTTTCTTCCCTGGGCCAAATGAGTTAAGATCCCTTGCAGATTGGAAATTCTGCATTTCCTATATGTATTGATGGGACGGCTAATCAGCCATAAGAAACATAAGAGTTTTGGAATCAGAAAGATTTCATTAGTTTAATCCACTTGAATAAGAACACAGTTCTTAAATCTTTTCTATTAACATTAATGCAGAGGGAGAGAAGAACCAAAACAATACCTGCCTTCAAGGGTTTATACTTTCTTTGAGACTTTATCAAATGCTTTGCTAAACTCTAAGAATAATATTAATATGTCCCTAATTTACTAGTCTAGTAATCTCTTTGCCAAAATTGCTTTCATCAAGAGACAAGATTGTTTTTAATGAACTCATGCTGGCTTGAAGAGATAATTGCTTCTTTAAAGAAGAACTCATAAATATAGAATTTTATCAGGAATTGAAGTTGAGTGCATCATCAACTTATAGTTAGGTGAATCTACCCTGCCCTTAATAAATCTCAAGAACACAGGAAGAGAAAGAGAGAGTATAGAAAAAGAAGTTGATCCTCATCTTTGACATTGTTAGTGAGTTACTAAAGTTTCCAGTGGAGGAAGAAATCAGCCTCAGGTTTACTTAAAAGCTCAAATAATATTCTAGCAAAATAATTTGAGGATCTCTAAAAGGACAAAACAAGAGGTAATAAAGGTTTCTTTCTACCAATAGTTTTTTAAATCATTGTCCAACATATTTATATAATCCCCAATTAGATGTTTTTTGAAAAAAAAATAATTTTAGTATAGTCATTTTACAAATGAGAACATTAAGGCAGAGAAAAAGTAAATTGTTCAAAGTTAAATTGAAAATCGATGGTAGAACCTAAAACAACCTCTCAAATTCTAGGACTGGTAAATTGTCACCTAGTTTGTTTATTTTTCCCATTATACTCAAATTAGATTAATTTTTTTTATTAATATTCATTTTTATATAGCTTTCATTTCTGACTATATTCCTCTTAGTTTCCTTATTCAGATCCATCCCTTTTAACAAAGAATAAATAAAAAAGTAAGGAAAAAGAAGGTCAACAAAAATAATCAATATATCAGTTATGTCTGGTTGTTGAAATAGTATTGCATATTCACAGTCCCTTCCCTCTCCCCACCTCTGCAAAGAGAGACGCATTTTCTTATTTCATTGATTTATTTATTTTGGTCCAATTTTATACTGAGATTTTTACTGAGAGTGTCTGACCATGTCAAAAGTCAACAGTCAATCAGCCAACAAGCATTTACTACTTACTATGTGCCAGGCATGGGGCTAAGTGTTAGGGATACACCAAAGGCACTCTCTTCACCCATATCTTCCCAAACTCCAAATTTCATAGACATATACAGGCTGTATACATAGTATTGGAAGGTAATCTGAAAGATAAAGGCATGGTAAACTGACAAGACAAGAAAAAGCCTCTTGCAGACCTTGAGATTTGAATAGAATCTAAAAGGAAGTGAATGAAACTGAGAGATAGGTGTGAAGGGCCAGAGCACTCATAACATAAACGGACACAAATAAGAAACTGCTTATTTTAAACTACAAGTCCAGTTATTAAAGAAGAGGCAGCATGGCAGAGTGAATAGAGTCAGCTTTCAAAGTCAAGATGACATGGATTCAAATGTGATAAATCTTAGCTGGGTTGCTATGGAGGAGAAATCTAAACTCTCAGAGACTCCCCCTAAAATCTAACAATAATAGATAACATTTCTATGGCAATGACTATGTGCCAGGTACTGCGTTAAGTACTTCACAATTATTAACTCATTTTATCCTCTCAATGAGCACAGGAGGTAACTGCTATTGTTGATTCTTGTTTTACAGATGATTAAATAAAGTTAAAGTGATTTCCCCAAGGTCCCACAGCTAAAAAGTGTTAGGGTCTGACCTCTGGTCTTCCTGTCTTCAGGCTCAGCACCTTAACCTAACTGAAGCCTAAATACCACACCACAATTATTTCTGTAGTGGTACAGATTGTTACTTTACCATGGTAACATATTACATCCATGAAATCATAATTATATATCAAAAATAAAATAAAATAAAAAAATCCAATAGTCTAATCAAATCAACAGCTATAAGGGGGGGGGAAGATAAACTAGAGGTAGTTTTGTATTAATTAAAGAAGTCCTATTATCTCTTTGGGCCTTAGTTTCCCACATGTGTAGGATGAGGAAAATAAAACAGATGCCCTTTAAAGGGTCTTTGATTCTATGTTCTTTGATTTGCTTTAAAAAAAAATCAAAGATGTTATTTCTTTAAATAAAGTTGCTAACTTCAATAATACTTCTATTAAAGTTATTTTAATAAACAAAACACCTACTTATTCAAAAGAATTTGTGTGTATCATCAAGGTAAAAAGATATGCTCTTCAGAAAAATAGAGCAGAACATGACAACATCTGACCTTCTCCATGGATTTCCTTAAATGCACCACAGGAGATCCAATCAACAAGCTGAGGGAGGGGGCCTTTTTCAATTTCTCCTGACATCACAAGAATACCAGGGGAACAGAAAGGCTATAGTTTCTTTTACTTTCTCCACATATTTAGGCCACTTTTCTTTTTGATCATATATTTCTTTGATGGCATAAGTGAAAAAGTATTTATTAAGTATCTCTTATTGATAGGCACTATGTTAAGTCTTAGAAACACAAACAAAAAGAACAATGATTCTTGCCCTCAAGAAACTTGTTCATCTTTCATTTTCAAAAAGGAACAATAGCATCATGGGTGTTTTCTTGACTGTCACATGAATTGGATTTAAGTGAGGCAGAGCTGCACAAAGTAGAGGTTGTAATCAGAGTAAAAAACACTCTTCAAAAAAAAAAAAACACTCTTCATCCGTTTGATTTTTGGTTTTTAGGATATTTCAGGGATTGATGCAACTAGCACAACAGTTCTTTACAAATGAGCATCTGAAGGATTTCATTAGGCATAAAGAATCTTTCTTTAACTAAATTGATGCACTGTATCTCTTCAATGACAGTGGTATTTCTCTCTGTTTTTCCATGTAATTGATATTAATGATAAGAGAGTTATCAAATAAGGTTCTCTATGCCATTATGTCTATTAGGGAATTTTGAATTATATTTCATGGAGCACACCTTTTTGGAAGAGTCTTTAAGGCCTCAGCCCCCCCAAAAAAAATGATGGGAAGGTTGATTTCAGAAAAGTCTAGAAAGACTGCGGCTGAGTGAAGTGAGAGCAGCATCAAGAGAACACTGAACACCATAAAAACAAAACTGTGTGATGAGCAACTAAGAGAGACTTAGCTCTTCTCAGCAATAAAGTGATCCAACACAACTCTATTAGACTTGGGATAAAAAATGCCATCTGCAAATCTAATATAATTGAGAGAAAGAAGGGAGGGGGATGAGCATTGTGTGAATCTTACTTTCATCAGATTGCGCTCTAAAAGAGTATATCAGAAACATTTGGTTTCACTGAAAAACTTGTCCCTCCTTATAGGGAAGTAGGAGAGAAAGGAGGAAAAGAAAGGGATAGACTAATAGAAGGGAAAATAGAAAAATTAGGGGAAAGATATAAAAAAGAGGGAGGAGTTTTAAAGGGGGGAGGACTGTTAGAGGGAGGTGGTCATCAAAAATAAAATACTGAGGAGGGGAGAAGGGAGAAAGGATAAAGGAAAGAGAAAAACATAACTTTGGGTAAATAAGATGGCAGGAAATACAGATTTAGTTATTTTAACTGTGAATGTGAATGGGATGAACTCTCCCATAAAACAGAAGTGGATAGCAGACTAGATTAAAAGCCAGAATCCTACAATATGTTGTTTACAAGAAATACATCTGAAACATAGAGATACATACAGAGTGAAGGTAAAGGGCTGGAACAGAATCTTTTATGCTTCAGGTGAACAAAAAAAAGCAGGGGTAGCAATCCTTATCTCAGATCAAGTAAAAGCAAAGATAGATCTAAATAAAAGAGATAAGGAAGGAAACTCTATTTTACTAAAGGGTACCATAGATAAAGAAGCAGTATCAATATTAAAAATATATGCACCAAGTGGTATAGCATCCAAATTCCTAGAGGAGAAACTAGCAGAGATGCAAGAAGAAATAGATGCAAGAAAATAGACCAAAAGTTAATTGGAAATTAAATAATCTAATTTTAAAGAATGAATGGGTAAAAGAGCAAATAATAGACACCATCAATAATTTCATCCAGGAGAATGACAATAATGAGACAACATACCAAAATTTGTGGGATACAGTCAAAGCAGTTATAATGGGCAATTTTATATCTCTAGATGCTTACTTGCATAAAATAGAGAAAGAGAAGATCAATGAATTGGGCTTACAATTAAAAAAGCTAGAAAAAGAGCAAATTAAAAACCCTCAATTAAATACCAAATTGAAAATTCTGAAAATAAAAGAGGAAATTAATAAAATTGAAAATAAGAAAATGATTGAATTAATAAATAAAACTAAGAGTTGGTTTTATGAAAAAAAAAAACAACAAAATAGATAAGTCTTTAGTTAATTTGATTAGAAAAAGGAAAGAGGAAAATCAAACTGTTAGTCTCAAAAATGATAAGGGAGAACTTTCCTGCAATGAAGAGGAAATTAGAGTAATAATTAGGAGTTACTTTGCCCAACTTTATGCCAATAAATTTGATAATCTAAATGAAATGGAGAAATATCTACAAAAATATAGATTGCCCAGGTTAACAGAAGAGGAAATAAATTACTAATTAGCCCTATTTTAGGAAAAGAAATAGAACAAGCTATTAATCAACTCCCTAAGAAAAAATCTAGATGGATTTAAATGTGAATTCTACCAAATATTCAAAGAATAATTACTTCCAATACTATATAAAGTATTTGAAAAAATAGTGAAAGAAGGTATACTACCAAATTCTTTCTATAATACAGATATGGAGCTGATAGCTAAACCAGGTAGGGTGAAAACAGAGAAAGAAAACTATAGACCAATTTCCCTAATGAATATTGATGCAAAAATTTTAAATAAGATATTAGCAATGAGATTACAGAGAGTCAACCCTGGGATAATACACTATGACCAAGTAGGATTTATACCAGGAATGCAGGGCTGGTTCAATATTAGGAAAACTGTCAGCATAATCAATTATATTAATAACCAAACTAACAAAAATCATATGATTATCTCAACAGATGCAGAAAAAGCATTTGATAAAATCCAACACCTATTCCTATTAAAAATACTAGAGAGTATAGGAATAAATGGGGCTTTCCTTAAAATGATTAGTAACATCTACTTAAAACCATCAGCAAGCATCATATGTAATGGAGACAAACTAAAACCATTCCCAATAAGAACAGGAATGAAACAAGGCTGCCCACTGTCATCATTACTATTTAATATTGTATTAGAAATGTTAGTTTGGCAATAAGAGAAGAAAAAGAGATTAAAGGAATTAGAGTAGGTAATGAGGAATACAAATTATCACTCTTTGCAGATATCATGATGGTATACTTAGAGAACCCTAGAGACTCAACTAAAAAATTACTAGAAATAATTCACAACAATTCAGCAAAGTTGCAGGATACAAAATAAATCCACATAAATCATCAGCATTTTTATATATTACCAACAAAGTTCAGCAGCAGGAGATACAAAAAGAAATTCCATTCAAAATAACTGTTGATAGTATAAAATATTTGGGAATCTATCTGCCACGTAAAAGCCAGGAACTATACGAACTAAACTAGAAAACATTTTCCACACAAATAAAGTCAGACCTAGTCAACTGGAAAAACAACAAGTGCTCATGGGTAGGCCGAGCAAATATAATAAAAATGACAATACTACCCAAACTAATTTACTTATTTAGTTCCATACCAATCAAACTCCCAAGAAATTATTTTACAGATCTAGAAAAAATAGTAGCAAAGTTGATTTGGAAGAACAAAAGGTCAAGAATTTCAAGGGAATTAATGAAAAAAAGGCCGATGAAGATGGCCTTGCTGTACCAGATCTAAAACAATATTATAAAGCAGTGGTCATCAAAACCATTTGGTATTGGCTAAGAAATAGAGTAGTTGATCAGTGGCATAGGATAGGATCACAGGACAAACTAGGCAATAACTATAGCAATTTAGTGTTTGATAAACCCAAAGACCCCAGCTTTTGGGATAAGTACTCAATATTTGACAAAAACTGCTGGGAAAATTGGAAACTAGTGTGGAAGAAATTAGGGCTTGATCCACACCTAACACTACATATCAAGATAAGATCTTAATGGGTTCATGATCTGGATATAAAGAGTGATATTATAAGCAAATTAAAGGAACATAGGATTATTTACCTCTCAGACCTGTGGAGATGGAATAAATTTATGTCCACAGAAGAAGTGGAATTCTTAACTGAACACCAGATAGATAATTTTGACTATATTAAGTTAAAAAGTTTTTGTACAAACAAAACTAATGCAGACAAGATTAGGAGGGAAGCAATAAATTGGGAAATCATCTTTACATTTAAGAGTTCTGATACAGGCCTCATTTTTAAAATATATAGAGAATTGTTTCATATTTATAAGAATTCAAGCCATTCTCCAATCGATAAATGGTCAAGGGATATGAACAATTTTCAGATGACGAAATTAAAACTATTTTTAGTCATATGAAAAGGTGCTCCAAATCACTATTGATCAGAGAAATGCAAATTAAGATAACTCTGAGGTACCACTGCACACCTGTCAGATTGGCTAAAATGACAGAAAATGATAATGACGAATGTTGGAGGGGATGTGGGAAAACTGGGACACTGATACATTGCTGGTGGAACTGTGAACAGATCCAACCATTCTGGAGAGCAATTTGGAACTATGCTCAAAAAGTTATCAAACTGTGCATACCCTTTGACTCAGCAATGTTTCTATTGAGATTATATCCCAAAGAGATCTTAGAGGAAGGAAAGGGACCCATATGTGCAAGAATGTTTGTGGCAGCCCTTTTGTAGTGGCTAGAAACTGGAAACTGAATGGATGCTCATTCTTTGGAGAATGGCTGAATAAATTATGGTATATGAATGTTATGGAATATTATTGTTCTATAAGAAACGACCAGCAGGATGATTTCAGAGAGGCCTGGAGAGACTTGCATGAACTGATGCTGAGCCAAGTGAGCAGAACCAGGAGATCATTATACATGGCAACAACAAGACTATATGATGATCAATTCTGATGGACATGGCTCTCTTCAACAAGGAAATGTTTCAAACCACTTCCAATTGTTCAGTGAAGAAAGCCATATATACCCAGAGAGAGGGATATGAAATGTGGACCACAACATAACATTTTCATGCTCTTTATTGATGTTTGCTTGCATTGTGTTTCTTTTCTCTTTTTTTTTCTTGTAGACACGATTTTTCTTGCACAACAATGATAAGTGTGTAAATATATATACATATATTTGACTTGTCAAGTATTTAAACATAATTAACATGTAGTAGATTTCCTGCCATCTAGGGGAGGGGTGGGGATTAGGGGAGAAAAATTTGTAACAGAAAGCTTTGTAAGGGTCAATGTTGAAGAATTATCCATACATATGTTTTGCAAATAAAAAGTTTTAATAAAGAAAAAAAATGCCATCTGCATCCAGAAAAAGAACTATAGGGAATGAATACAGATCAAAGCTTACCGTTTTACCATTTTTTGTTTGTTTTGTTTTTTCCTTCTCATGGTTTTTCTCTTTTGTTTTGATTTTCTGTTACAACATGACTAATATGGAAATATTTTTTAAAATGACTGTACATGTAGAACCTATATCAGATTTCTTGCTGTCTTGGAGATAGGGAAGGTAAGAGAGGAAGGGAGAAAAAAATTTGGAATTAAAAATCTTACAAAACTAAATATTGAGAACTATCATTACATGAAATTGGAAAAAAACAGAATACAATCATATCAAGTCAAAAAAAAAGACACAAAAATGAATACATTTTAATAGCTTTCATTAAAAAAAAAAGAAATGTCCTTTCCAGGAATAAAAAATCTAGTTTATAAAAAATTCAAAAGAAAATATTAGCACTGAAGCAGCTAGAATGGTATAGTAGAATAGAGCACTAGCCCTGGAGTTAGGAGGACCAGAGTTCAAATCCATCCTCAGACATTTAATATTTACTACTGTGTGATCCTGGGCAAGTTACCTATGGCAAGTTACTTAATCCCAATTTCAGAAGGAAGGAAGGATGAAAGGAGGGAGAGATGGAGGGAGGAAGGGAGGGAGGAAAAGAAGGAAGGAAGG
>JAJPUD010001345.1:82753-107716 GCA_023553655.1 Myrmecobius fasciatus
AAAGAAAGAAAGAAAGAAAGAAAGAAAGAAAAAGAAAAAGAAAGAAATGTTTGGAGCAGCTCTTTTTGTGGTGGCAAGAAACTAGAAATTGAGTAGATGCCCATCAGTTGGGGAATAGCTGAATAAATTGTGATATTTAAATACAACTGAATATTATAATTCCATAAAAATGATGGGTAGGAAAGAAAGAAAGAAAGAAAGAAAGAAAGAAAGAAAGAAAGAAAGAAAGAAAGAAAGAAAGAAAGAAAGAAAGAAAGAAAGAAAGAGAGAGAGAGAGAGAGAGAGAGAAAGAAAGAAAGAAAGAGAGAAAGAAAGAAAGAGAGAAAGAAAGAAAGAAAGAAAAGAAAGAAAGAAAGAGAGAGAGAGAAAGAAAGAAAGAAAGAGAGAAAGAAAGAGAGAAAGAAAGAAAGAAAGAAAGAAAGAAAGAAAGAAAGAAAGAAAGAAAGAAAGAAAGAAAGAAAGAAAGAAAGAAAGAAAGAAAGAAAGAAAGAAAGAAAGAAAGAAAGAAAGAAAGAAAGAAAGAAAGAAAGAAAGAAAGAAAGAGCACATACCAAATTATCACAAATGCCATGTTGTTGATGTTGTTGTTTGGGAGAAAAGAAGTTACAGATGGAATAGTTTAAATTAATGAGATGTTACCCTGGTAAAATTAGTGCTTAAAATATCATTTGTCTATTTGTTTATATATATATATATATTTGCAAAGATGATTTGTTTTGCAAAAAGTGTTACAGATATTATCTAATTTGATCATCACAACAAGTTATTATTATTAACCCCCATTCTACAGATGAGGAAGCTGAGGCCAAGTCAGTTGCTTAGGGTTATAGACTCATTGTCAAAGGCAGGATCTGAACTCAGGTCTTTCTGACACTAAGCCTAGTATTCTATCCAATAAGTTACCTAGATGTATGACATGTTTTTGAACATTTATATTTTTTGAAATGAAAATTTTTCCTTAGTATAGTCAATTTTAATTAATATAAATGTATCAAACACATTTAAGTGCATAATGAAATGTCAATACACTTTTTCTTGATAAACTTAAAAGTTTATTTTGTTTTTCCCAATCTGTTTAGAAGTCATAATGAGAAATAGATATTTTTTAATGTCTTTAGCGCAAGAAAAACAGGATTTTAGCCAAGAAAAATAAGGATTTCCCATCACAGGAAACAATAAATCCAACAAACATCAAACACTTTTGTAAAGCAACTAGATATATATTTTTATTTCCAGTTTGATTTTAGAACAAAGCTAGATTGAAAGCCTGATGCATCATTTATGTCTGTTAAAAATGTAAACAAATAGAATGTACTGACTATATTTTTTCCCTTTGAATATATGTATACCACACATAGCTGTTCAATTTAATAGGGTATAAAAAAGATTAGAATTGAAATTTTTTTATTTAATGTAGTGATATCTATCATCTAATTAAAATGTTAAATATTGAGCTATATATTGTAAAGAAGTTTGGCTGACAAAGGGAAAAGAAATAAAGAGCATTGGCTTTAGGAGATAGAAGGATCTAGTGAAGATTTTTTATGAATAGGAGAGCTGGTCGTGTTTGATGACAGTAGGGAAAGAACCAGAAAATAGGGACAGGTCAAAGTTTTGAGAGACTGAGAGAATGACAGAGAGAATGTACACAATCTGCTGGACAAAATAAGGGAGGATATTTTATCAAGCCCATTACAAGAATTTGCTGGGTCCCTTATTCTCCCTCTATACTATTTCACTTAATTATTTCATTGGCTTTCATGAATTTAATTATCTCCATGCTGATAATTTTCATATCTACTTACCTAAGTCCTCAGACTTTCAGTCTCACACAACTACTTTTCAGAAATCTCAAACTAGATAATCAGTAAACAGCTTATACTCAATTAGTACAAAAATAAACTCATTATTTTGCTCCCAAACCCTTCTTTATTCCAAACTTACTTATTACTGTCAAAGACATCCCCATTCTCATAGTCACTCAGTTTCATATTCTAGATAATTATCTTTGATTCTTCACTATCTCTCACCCTCCTATATCTAATCTGTTATCGAGGTCTGTAAATTTTATCTTTGTGTAACATCTTTTGAATATGCCCCCTTCTCTACTCTGATGCTACCACCACACATACATACATACATAGGTTTTTATGACCTCATATCTGGACTAATGTAATATCCTGTTGATTTGGTTTACCTACCCCAAGTCTCTCCTGCCAACCTGATTCTTTACTTAGCCACTAATGATTTTCCTAAAGGACAGAGCCTACTATGCCTATGCCTATCTACTTAATAAACTCCAGTGGTTCTCTCTGACCTCCAGAATCAAAAATAAAATCCTCTGTTTTACATTCAAATCCCTTCATAACCTAGTTCTTCCATTTTACCAATCTTCTTATGCTTGTGACATAAAAAAAAAATCAAGCGGTATAGTTTCTGGGTAATTAATGATTTTTATTAATAATGCTACCACATTATTAATAAAAGGATGATCATTTGGCCTTCTCTCAGACTAAAGACCCCACTCAATGTTTATATATCCTTGGAAAAGTAGTGTTCCTGAGGGTGGAAATCAAATTTGATTAGTTAACAATTAATGAGAAAATAAGTATTATGAGAGGTGGACCCATTCTAATGAGGTCCACTTTGATCACTCAATTTTGGTCAAAAGAGACATTCATCCTATTCATTTCACCTGACAAAAGAGAGAATCTACATTTTCAAGACCTGAGTAAAACATAATGGACCAGAATTCATGAATTTATCTAATCTAAAATTTCTTTACCTTCTAAATTTTTCCTCTCAATATCAGCCCTTTATTTCCAAGGCTGCCTGAATAACCTACAGGGGCCAATTTCTGAATGAGGAAGTAAAGGGGAAGAAAAAAAATCTGGTTCCTAATTCAATAATTAGTTATTAAAAACAAGAGATAAATAATCATATCTGTCAAAGAAGCAAGTAAAGGGTCTTAGCGCAAGAAAGAGGGAGGAGAAGGAAGTATAGGAAATTTGAAGAGAAAAAAGAAAGTCTGGAATACTTTTTGTGCAGAATGAGGCAGGGAATCAATTCTGGAGAAATAAAAAGACTGCTCTACTACAGTGAGGATCCAGTTAGTCTGAACCACATGAATTTGCAATGCACCCAAGTCAGCATGGTGTAAGGCTTCTTTGGTGGCTCCTGAGTAAAAGTAAAGAAGATGGGTGATGGGAATAATTTAGGAATGAGATTTGAAAAAAAAATAGTAACATGGTGAAGGGGAAGGAATTCAAAAGCAGAGGACAGTGAAGAACTGGAGCGTTGAATCTTTGGGGTAAACTCTGACAGGGAGTAATGTGAAGTCAAAACAGTGGTAATGACCTGATTATGAGAGATTGAGATTGAGAAATTTGGATGAGAGTGAAAATAGGAATGGTGAAGCAGAGAAAGAATTAGAAAGATAGGAGGTTATAGTCAGATAGAAGAATTCAGCATTTCTAACCAAAGAGATGGAAATTTATAGGTAATAAAATAGTTAGTGGTCCATCTCTATTGTAAAGTGAAGGGGGAGATCAGTGGATTTAAAGAGAAAATGGAATTAGGAATTTTGCGGGAGCATCATCCTAAATGGGTAATGAAGTTTTCTTTAGGAAGGAAGGTAAGGAGGAAGAGGCAGAAGGATCCTTATCCATCATCAAGTCTAACTTCCTTTTACAAAGAACTTGAAGCCCAGAATTAACAAAACTTACCTATAGCTACACAGCCAGTCTATGGCAGAGGCAGGAATGGCATCAAGTTTTATGGTTAAAATTCAGTTTTCTTTTCACTATAGCATATTTCCTTTCAAGTCACTGAATCTATAGACACTCAACAGAAATGAGAATAGGCTATTCTCTATTTAAAAAGGTAGTCTTTTTTAATCCATACTATAGATTTTTTGGTATTCAAAATATCCTAATGAATAAAAGATTTTGAAAAAACAGTATTCCCTATATCCCAAAGAGATCTTAGAGGAGGGAAAGGGACCCACATGTGCAAGAATGTTTGGGGCAGCCCGTTTTGTAGTGGCTAGAAACTGGAAACTGAAGGGATGCCCATCAATTGGAGAGTGGCTGAATAAATTATGGTATATGAATGTTATGGAATATTATTGCTCTGTAAGAAACGACCAGCAGGACGATTTCAGAGAGGCCTGGAGAGACTTGCATGAACTGATGCTGAGTGAAACGAGCAGAACCAGGAGATCATCATACACAGCAACAACAGTATTTCATGATGATCAATTCTGATGGACATGGCTCTCTGCAACAAAGAATTGTCTCAAACCAGTTCCAATTGTTCACTGAAGAAAACCATATACACCCAGAGAGAGGGATATGAAATATGGACCACAATGTAACATTTTCATGCTGTCTATTGAGGTTTGCTTGCATTGTGTTTCCTTTCTCTGATTTTCTTTTTTTTTTCTTGTAGATAGGATTTTTCTTGCACAACTTGTCAAGTATTTCAACATTATTAACATGTAGTGGACTTCCTGCCATCTAGGGGAGGAGAGGGGACTGGGGGTAAAATTTGTAATGGAAAGCTTTGTAAAGATCAATGCTGGGGAACTACCCATACATATGTTATACAAATAAAAAGCTTTAATTAAAAAAACAAAAAACAAAAAACAAAAAAAAACAAAACAGTATTCCCTTTAAATAGATCTGGACATCAGTACACACACTAAAACAAAGCCAGGAAATCTAAGTTTGAAGATATCAGAACAAAAGAGTTTATAGGAAAAGAATTCTTAGATACTATGATTATCAGGACAAGACTGTCACACTGTGACCTTGCTGGTGTCTAGCTAATCTGATAATATTTGGTAGTGCATTGTTTCAAATCAATAACTAATTAGCAAAGTACAAAAGAAGTTGCACTGTTCCTTTACCTCCTTGTAAAAAATGGCTTTTGGTTGCATATGGGCAGAAAGGTCACTTTTATTACATCTCCATGAGTCTTTCAAAATCCTGCCTCTGTCAGATTAAATTACTTTTAGCAATTAATTGTCATAAGTTAAAACAGAAGCACATTTGTTACAGCAGGTTGTCATAATGACATGGTGAGTAGTTGTTTTGATATGAATTTCTTTCACTGACCTTCTATCATAACTTAATTTTTTTGGTTGACCTAACTGGAAAATTGGGAGCAAATCTTTTCTCAAACAGCACAGGCTGAGCCTTAGGGGTCTTGGGATAAGATACCAAAGAATAATTGAAATAAAATTCTTTAGATAACTCAAAAAATAGAGGTTAATGAAACAAAGGAATATTTAACTGGAAAGAAAAACTTAAAATTATTTTCAATTTAAAATGAGTTATTGAATAGAGTATTAAGTATAGGATGAAACAAAGAAATGAATAGTTTTTTTTTTTAAATTGTGTTATAAACAAGATTTAATTTTAAATACCACAAATTGCCTGGTTCAGTTTTTGGCGGGGAGGGGGAAATGCAATAGAGAAATTTTACTTATATGTTTATGTGATTTCTAGGGAAAATACAAAATAATTATGTCCCTCCCTTCCAATAGTTAAAGCTGTTCTCATTGAAGTTATTACTATTTACCAAGAAAATAGACTATCAACCTATTATTTTGTTGCTTATTAAGTAATATTTTCAACAAATTGAATGAAAATAAATTGAAATCAATTTATTTGATATCCTAACCTAGGAATAGACTCACTGAAACAACCTTATGAATGGTAATGAAATTATCTGTTCAAATTCTGAGTGCACCTGTTGAAGATACTCATAGAAAACTGAATGGTTCAAGTTTGCCAATGATGCTTCTTTTCTCCATGTTTCCTTACTTGCTCATTGTGTTGAAAATGTTTTGAGTACTGAGCATACATTCACAATGGAAATGTGCAATCATTTTTCCATAGTGGATTTTTTCCCATATCAGTACAAATTTGCTGGATCTATTATGTATATTTTTAGAACCTATATACAAAGCTCCAATAATTTGAAAATAGATACTGGTAAGAAACTAGGCCAGCTAAAAAAGCCTGAGAGAAATTAAATGGCATGAGATTTTCATTAAATTATAAAAAATCAATGAAAAATTAAAAGTAATACATCTTTTCCCCTATATTTATAGATGTATCTATGCTGAAAAAGACCATCTTTTCCTAAAATGAAAATGTAGATTTCTTTGGCAATTATGTATAATTATTACTATTAAGAATATACTACAGGTTTGGTCTAATATGCATAATCAGCTTGAGTATTATGACTAAAATAAACACTCACTAATTTTAATAAATAATTGCTATCTAGTCATTGATTGCATGAACTGCTTAAACTGATCTGTAAGGAATTAGTCCTAACTGTGGTCAGTCTAGTCAAAACATCTGAATTGGATATTTCCATAGTAATAGCCAGAGGGGAAAAAATCCTAATTTTCAAATAGTTATACTTTTATACTTCATTAACATATTTAATGATGCATTAATTTTCTTTTTTTCTTTTCTTTTTCTTTCTTTTTCTTTTTCTTTTTTCTTTTTCTTTTTCTTTTTTTTTTTTTTTTTTGCTGAGGCAATTGGGGTTAAGTGACTTGCCCAGGGTCACACAGCTAGGGAATGTTAAGTGTCTGAGACCAGATTTGAACTCAGGTTCTCCTGACTTCAGGGCTGGTGCTCTATCCACTGCACCATCTAGCTGCCCCGATGCATTAATTTTCAATATAAATATTGTGTTTTAAAGCTATACTCCTCATAGGCAAAAAATTAATGGACTATTAATTCTTGGTTAGTACCTGCCTTGACGTCTTTTCTTCTCTCTGGGGAATATACCATGACATGGAAAGTTAAAGAGAAATCTTAATTGCATAGATTTTCCATTTAATGATGAAGACAAAGGAAAATTGTCTTAGTTCATGATATATAGTTTATATTTCATATAGTGCTACAAAAATAGCATGGTTGCACAAAATATCCTACTGATTTCTTTTTCCTTTAGAACCATTGAGACTTTTAGTGAAAATATTCAGTCCACAGAACATGGCACATCAAGAAAAAAAAATGAAGAGTTCAACTAGTGATGATTTATTTCTTGGGAATTCTGCCACATCATTTGCTGGCAAAGTATTTTGATGTACCTTTCCTTTTTTTGGTTTCCAAAAGGAAACCATGATATAGTAAAGGTAAGTATTATAATCCTCATTTTATAAATGAAGGAATAGAGGATTAAAAGAATTAAGTGACTTAGCCAAAGTCTCACAGGTGGTAAAAAGAACAGTCAGGATTAGAATCCTGGTCTTCTGAGTACTAACTCTGTCCTATAAACACTACTTTGAGGAAGACTAACATGTTAACTCTTGAAAGATAATAAGAGCCAATAAAATTTTATCTTGCAAACTCAGTTATAACCCATACTTTTATTAGTAAGTTTTAAAATATTCAAGAGAGTTTTCTAATCCACATTATTTAGGTTTCAATGAGTTTGTTAATCAATGTGCAAGTCCATTCAATATATTAAAAAAAATAGAAACCCCATGCTTCAAAGACCCAATGATAGACATAATAAAATTGACTATAACTTGGATCTGAAAAGATAGAATCTGCACAGACTGACGTTATATGTAGATTAGTTTAAATTTCAATTTTTATATATGTCAGTATTGCAATCCTTCAGAAAAGTAATCATCTGTTACATTTAACTGAGAGGCTATGACTCTGCATTCTTGCAGGTCATATTAGTTCTACCAAAATGAAAAGGCTTGAAATACACCAGAAAGGCAGTGCTAAGAAAGATCAGCCTAAATATAGAGGTTCAACTCTATAATATAGGTTTGGCCACCAGGTGAAAAATTTTTTTAGTGATGATAAAGAAATAAAAATGCAATTCCCCATGCATAACTTTTCTAAGGTAAGAGTAGGAGAGGAGTAGAAAAGCAAGCAAAGGGTGCTAAAACTTAGTTATTAGAAAAAATATTAAGGTAACTATTAATGTCCTTAAAATATGATCTTTGTCCAATAACTATGGACTTAAGGTACCACTGAAGGAACAGAAGAATCAATGATCATCTCAGTATAAATGAAACTTACAGACATTTTAAAATGAAAGGAGAAAGGGAATGACAGCTCACTGGCAAATAAGGGAGTTCATTTTCTCAAGTAATGGCAATAAGAAATACCATTTCATAGGACTTTTACTTTTTTTTTTTTTAAACTTTGCAATGTTCCTTATGAGTGTAAACATGGTGAGGGGAAGTGGAAAATAAACATATACTATGTTCCAGGCATTGTGTTAAACACTTTACAAGTAGTATCTCATTTGATTCTCACAGCAACTAGCGCTCTCTATTTTACGTCTGAGAAAAGTGGAACAGACAGAAGGTGAATGATTTGCCAAGATTCACACAGTTAGCAACTGTCAAGAGTCCAGATATGAATTCAGGTCTTCCTGACTCTAGACCAAGCACTCCAACCCCTAAACCTAGGATTATGAAAAAATACAAGAAGGTCCTCAGAAGCTATCTATTTCAATCCCCTCATTTTATGTATATGGAAACTGAGGCTAAAAGGCTAATGTGCCCATGATCGCACAAGTAAGGGGCAGATTCAGAATTCAAACACAGGTTCTCTGACTCCAAAGCTAGTTTTTTACCCTTGGCTCCATAATTTTGGTGTATATGTAAATATCTCTTTTAAGAGATGAAGCACAGAAATTATTGTTGTTGTGGTTATTGTTATTGTTTTTTGGTTGAGGCAATTGGGGTTAAGTGACTTGCCTAGAGTCGCACAGCTGGGAAGTGTTAAGTGTCTGAGGTTACATTTGAACTCAGGTCATCCTGACTTCAGGGCTCTATTCACTGCCCTACTTAGCTGCTCCAAAGCACAGACATTTTATGAAGAACTTGGAAAGATCCTTCAAACCAAATTTACAATGACACTGAGTGGCTTTAATACCAAAATGGGCACTGAGAAAGAAAGCAACTCAGTATGTGGAAAGAATATGGGACTGGAAATCAGATTTCATTCTGCTTTTATTACTTCTGCCTATGAAGACATGGGAACATCACTTAAACTTCTATGGGTCTCAGTTTTCTTGTCTGTAAAAGGGAAAGTTGTTGGACCAAATGGTCTTTTATGATCTTATAAATCTCAAAGGCCAAAATTATACTAATAATGTCATTCAAGAATCCAGCTGGTGCTCTATCCACTATGCCACCTAGCTGCCCTTATGAGTGTTATTTTTTGTTTTTCAAAATAGATTTGAGAAATACTGGACAAAGCACCAACTAATGTAGAAAAAAATTTTTTTAACAGAATATATCTTCAAAACTTTGTAAAATAGCCAATTTCAATTGAATAGACAGGAAAGGAATAGTTATCAATATGGAAGTCAAGTGAGAATCAAATATGTATGTGTACTCAGTTCAACACTGCCTGGTTAAAAGAAAGGTCAAATTGACACAAAATGAGAATAAGGAAAGGCCAAAATGTCATATAATGACACCATTTTTTTTAACCAAATCCACTTACATAAAAAGGCTAAATGGAAAAATGGACAAAAGTGAAGAAATCAACTTTATTACTATTTGTTAAAAAAAGTTAGAACAATAAAAAGCAATTATATTTTGAGTATATGTTTTATTTATAGTTATTGATATTTAATAGTTCTTTTGAAAAAAACTTAGTAGTCTTTGGACTACTAGCTTATTGTGGAATGACTGTTGGGCTTATGTAAAATGTGTCAATTCCCTATTTATTTTGAAAAAATATAGATTTTTTCCCCCCATTTAACTATTTCCTTTCTTATTGCTTTGACTTTATTTGTGCAAAAACCTTTTGAATAATCAAAATAGACTTTTTTAACAGCCCTTGTTTAAGAATTTTCCTTTAGGCAGAGTTATGAAAGGTACCTCCCACTTTTAATCTAACTTTTTGATGATGTGATCTTTTATATTTATTTCCATTTAGAAGTTTCCATAGGTGGTACAGGGTATCAGTATGAATGTGATCTCTGCTAAAATGCTTTCCAGATTTCCCAGTAGTTTAAAAACAAAAACAGAAGCCTTCACACAGTAGTTGATGTTCCTGAGCTTATCAGGTAACAAGAATTTATCGAGTATTTATTCAACTCCAGGTCCTGTTCCAAGTTCTAGAGATAGAAAGACAAAATTGAAACATTCCCTGCCCTCAAGAAATTTATAACCTTACAAAGGAGACATGTATATATATGAATATGAATAGAATATATACAAAGTTAATACAAAGATAATTTTGGGAGAGAGGATACAAGCAGCTAAGAAGACTGGGAAATGTTTATATTAAAGGTGGTACCTTAAACAAAACCTTGAGGGAAATAAAGTATTTCAGAGAGTGGACATGGGTTGAAAGAATTTTACAGTCACTGAGGACAGCCATTATCAAGTCACTGAAGGGACACATGGAGTATTGTGCGCGGTATAGCTGCCTAGTAAAATTTGTAGAGTTGAATAATGTGTAAGAAGAGGGGAAAGAGCTATATTACGAAAAGCTTTATATATGCCATGCATTTATTTGAACCTAGAGATAATAGGGAGCCACATAGAGGGACCATATGATCATCTCTGCACTTTAGGAAAATAACCTGGCAGTTGTCTAGAGCAAAGGTCCTATGGGCCAAGGGCAAAATCCAACCAACGCCTATTTTTGTGCCCACCCATGAGTTAAAAATATATTTTATATTTTAAAATACAAATTTAAAATAAAATACAAAAAAATTTAAAATACAAAATACAAAAACAAAATTATATTTTAAAATGAGAACATTATTCTTGGCCCTCAGTATATAAAAATTTGCTGTTTCTGTCCCCTAGACTTGATAATAGATTTTAAAAAGACTTGGGCCAAATAAGACATTGCAGTAATTGACTGAACTGCTAGAGAAGTGTTGAGGATCTAGACTAGGGTCATAATCTAATTTCAAATATTTCTCTGGAAATCTACTTGATTAGAGAAAACTATTCAAGTAGTATGTGAAGAACTTTGTTGTTGTTCAGCTCTTTTTCAATTGTGTCTTACTCTTCATGACCCAATTTGGGGATTTCATGTAAAGAAACTGGTTGGCCATTTACTTCTCCACCTCATTGTATAGATAAGAAAAATGTGGCAGCATTAAGTGACTTGTTCAATGTTACTCAGTTAACAAATGTCTGAGAGGCTGGATTTGAACTCCCTATAAAATAATAAAGGCAATTAAATGAATATACCAGTTATAACAACCTACTTTGAGTCCCATGATTGGCCTCAGGATTTAATCATCATTTTAGACTCTCCATCAACTTACATCTTACATATTTCCAAAGAACATAATTATCATTCACCTGTTTCCCAATGAAAAGCATCCAATGAAGAATACAGAAACTTGTCCAGCAACTGTGGATCAGACAAAGTAAAGATTTCTAGAAGTTTCAGATCATCAGACAGTGGAAATTTCTGGCCAAGCCTACACATTGTCTGGGTAACTGTTTCTGATTAAATGTATTTCAAACTCCACCTTCATAAATTCCTGAATGATCAGGATAAAAGTTGAATTTAAGATTTACTGCTTAACTGAGACTGTACCATAATGGCTAAACTCACTACTGACTTAAGTGAGGTCCTCTGCTCAATGACTTTGGGAAATTTGTAGTAGCCATTAGAAAAATTACATAAAAAAATAGGAAACTGTGAATCACCAAAATATATGGCTTGTTTCAGGGGGTGTGCTGGAGCCATTTTGTAGTAGTTCATAAGAGTTGATTGTTGAAATTTCAATTTGAGCATGTAAATCTTAGAAACATATGCTGTAAATCAGGTTTTGGTTTATTGTTTTGTTGATTGTCAACTTAAAGTGAAGAAGAAAATGTTAACACATTAATTTTAAAGACGTGCGATAGATACATTTTCCCAGAGAGCCAATTATTAAACATTTTACAGTACAAAATTGGATTTTTAAAAAACATAATAAATTTAACAAAATAGTTGCTATACTGCTTTACATTTTATGTTTCATAGACTTCTGTTCTCTTCTGTGTATTTTTAAAAAAATATTTAATCAATTTTCATTTCTTCCTGTTTCTGATACCATTGTCACTATTTCTCTCCCTACCTTTTCATAACTTGCCCTACCCAAGTGGCAAATAAGCATTGTTAAGCAAAATAAATCAATATATCACAATTTCTGAAAATGTATATTTCATTCTCCATCATCTCTCTGCCAAGAGACAGGAAGCATGACTTATGCTCAGTCTTCAGGAATCTTGATTATTCACTATATTGATTATAGTTTTTAAGTTCATGGTTATTTTTCTTTACAATAATGCCTGTAGTCACAGTTATATATTTTTCTAGTTTCTGCTAACTTCACTCTTTCATAGACTTGTGCAATACTATTTCATTACATTGATATTTCATGAATCTGTTTACCCATTCTTTAGTGGCACCCAACTTGTCTCCAATTATTTGCCACAGCATCTAGTGGATACTGTGTCAGGCTTGGCGGCAGGAAGACTCATTTTTCTGAGTTCATATCTGGCCTCAGACACTAATTAGCTTGTTGATGTGAAGCAAATCACTTAATTCTGCTTGTCTTAGTTTCCTTAACTGTAAAATAAGGGGAAGAAGGAAATGGCAACCCATTCCAGCATCTTTGCCAAGAAAACCTCAAATGAGGGAAAACCCTAAAACAATTCTTTGCTGCAATAAGAAGTGTTGATATAAATATATAAATATTTTTACACATCTGGATATTCTTTCTTTGACTTATTTGGGATATATGACTAATAGTGGTATCACTAGGTCAAAGGATATACACAGTATAGTGACATTTTAGATATAATTCCAAAAGTGCAACTCTCACTAAGACGGCATTAGTGTGCCTATCCTCTCACAGATCCTTTACTTTTATTTCTTCCCAGATCATTGCCAATCTGATGGATGAAAGGTAGAACCTAAGAATTCTTTTGATTTTCATTTTTCTAATTAATAGTAATTTAGGAAAAGAATTTCATTTGGTTGTCAATACCCTGCATTTTTTCTTTAGAGAGCTAACCTATCTGTATCTTTGATGTTGGAAAACTGCTCTTTATTTTATATATTTGCATCAATTTCCCATTTTATCTTCTGTGATCATCCTTTACTGTTTATCAAAAATTCTGTGGCTGTACATTGTTGTGAAAGGTCTTTCCTTGCTCTTTTGTTTTGTTTATAATATGACTTCTAAATCTAGACTATGGATCCATTTTGGAGTTTACCGTTGCTAACTTGGAGGGAAAATTGATATGTGACTTCTTATTTGCTATGGCTGTACACTCAATGCAGCCTTGAAGGTTGAGAAATAACAAAGTATGGTTTGCCACTTGTGCTAATTCTGGCCTGACAATTAACACCAAGAAAATACACATTCTCCACAAGCAAGCACCACACCCCTAAACCTGGAATCATCAATTACAGTAAATGGACAAATTGCTGAATACTGTGGATAACTTCACTTACCTTGGCAGCATACTTTCCAGGGATGTACCTGGATGATGAATTTGGCACATGCATTGGTAGAACTAGCTAAGGGTTTGGGAGGCTCTAAAGGAAAGTGTGGCAAAGAGGAGGTATTAGACTGCCTACCAAAACGAAGGTCTGCAGAGTCACTGTGCTTACCTTATTGTTGTATGGCTATGAAACCCGGACAATATACCAGCGTCATGCCAAAAAACTGAATTACTTCCATTTGAATTATCTTAGACCACCCTGGCAAGATACGTTCTGAATACTGAGGTCCTTTTTCAAACTGCATTGCAAAACATTGCAGCAGAGAACTCTACAGCAGAGAACACAACTCTGATGGACTGGCCATACTGTCTGAATTCCAAATGTGTTTTTGTAAAAGATTATTTTATGAAGAATTCATCCAAGGCAAGTGCTCACAGACAGGTCAGAAGAAGTGATAAAAGGACACTTTCAAGGTCTCTCTGAAGAACTTTGGGATTGATTTGTGAGATATGGGAGATATTAGTTACAGGACCATCCATAATGTCATTCCCACTTCAAAAAAGGCATGTGCTTCACGAGCAAAGCAGCACACAGTACCTCAAAAGAAATGTGAGATCTGCAAATATAGATATCTCTATGGCAAATGTTCATATGAATTATTTGTGCTTAATCTGTGATTGAATCTTTTGTATTCATTTTTATCTAATCAGTCATAGCTGGATACATTGTACCTTGATTCCTACACAGTGATGTCATTTTGGTCTTCTTTAAGCATGAAGGATACCAATCATTACTAGACCACCAGGTCTTGCATCACTCTTCCCCATTATTTCCTTTGAGATTCTTGATCTTTCCTTTCTCCAAATTAATTGTCATGATTATTTACAACTGTATAGTTTAACCCTTTGGTAATCTAATTGGCATTAGATTTGCAATTTAATTTAGGTAGCACACTGGTACAGCAGAACTGTAAGCAATTACTGTCTCACCAACTATTTAAACAATCTTTAACCTCTATAGTTTGCTTTTTTTGTAGATGTTTCCATATAATTTCTGTGTTTCTCGGAAGGGAAACTCCCAAATATTCAATACTTTCTATAGTTATTTAGAAAGAAATTTCTCTTTTTTTGATGAGTTTTGTTAGTAGCATATAGAAAGATGTTTTTGTGAGTTTGTTTTATATATCCTGCTCCTCTGCTAGAGTTGTCATCTTGGTTTTTAATTGAATCTTTAGCATTCTGTAAGTAAATCATCTATTAAAATAATGATTTTCCTTCTTTGTCAATACTTATTCCTTGTTTTTCTTGTTATACTACTATGGCCACATTTCTAGGACTAAATCAAATAACAATCATAACAAAGGGCATTCTTGTTTTTACCAATGTTCTACTAAGAAGTAGAAAGTCAGATTTGGTTTTAGGCAGATACTTAAATACTGAGGAATGATCCATTTATTCCCATGTTTTTTTTGTTGTTGTTTTGTTTTTTGCTGAGGCAACTGAGGTCAAGTGGCTTGCCCAGGGTCACACAGCTAGGGAATGTTAAGTGTCTGAGACCAGATTTAAACTCAGGTCCTCCTGACTTCAGGGCTGGTGCTCTATCCACTGCCCCACCTATAGCTGAACCCCATATTTTTTAATGGTTTTTAACTTAAATGAATATTGTATTTTGTCAAAAGCCTTTTCTGACCCAACTGATATAATCTTGTGATTTTTACTGTTTCAGCAACTCAAAACAAAAAGCATTTATTAAACTTTACTATTGACAAATATTGTGCTATGCATTGGAAATAAAAATATAAGCAAAAAGAAAAATAATCCCGGCCCTCAAAGAGTTTGCAATCTAGTGGGAAAAGACAGTAACTTAAAGAGAGCTGAAAATGGGGGTGATGTACCTGCTATAGTGGTATGGTGACAAAATTGAGAGCATGAAGGATGGCTGTTTTGAGCCCTTTCGAAAAATATTCCAAAAATCTGGCCAGTGGGAGAAGCAGCGAAAAAGATTGCTTCTTTTTTTCTCTTTTGAGACTTTCTTTTCCTGCCTCTCCCTTCCACTTTTATTCTCCCTCTTAATTCAATTAGTTAATATACTTGCCATTAAATTTTCCCCTCAAAAGAATTTTAATATAATAAAAATTTTAGTTGATTTGTTTTCAATTTTATTGATTTCTTCCCTGAATTTTTGAATTTCTACTCTGCATTAGAATTTTCTGCCTTTTCTTGATGAAAGGGCTTAGAAATATATATTTTTCCTAAATACCACTTCCATTGCATCTCAAAAATTTCTATAAATGTAATTTCAATGTTGCCATTGTTTCTGTAATTTCTTTACTGACTTGTCAATTTATTGGGATTAAAAATGGTGTAATAGGTAGCGTTGTACTAAATTGGGAAAACCTAGAGTCAAGTCCCATCTCAGATATTTAGTAGCTATGTGACCCTGAGCAATTATGAGAGCTTCTAAATAAATTAAACAAGAGCTCTAAGGTCTAACTCCAGTAACAAATTCTATGATTCTATGAGTTCTGTAGCACCTACTACACTTAATTTTTGGATACTATTGTTCTAAACTGTGCTGATTATATACATTTTTTTACATAAATGAAAAGATACTGAAAATGGAAAACACAGAATTTGGTAGTTTTCAACACAGTTGTCTGATTTGCATAATCTCCTAGACACTGAGGCCATGAGACATTTAGCTAGAAAAGAATAAAGAAATAATATTGTATATAAGGTAAACTAAATTCATATCACTTCCAGTAGTCTGAAAAACTATTACTCCAAACCTAATCAGGACTACAGACCTTGTGTTTTAGACCTTTACATATATATTTTTGTTAATAGCTCATTCTCTTTAGTGACATTTATTCATGAATATGACTAAAATTATATATTATGCTTCTTAAATCTACTTTTTCTGCCTTATTGCTTCCGAAAAATAAAAAGATTCCCCATTTTTGGCCATTTCCTTATATCTTTTAAATGAAAAAATTATCCACTTTACCTATTTGATGGTTTCACTGTCTACGGATCAGGTTCCAGTCATAATTAACAATTTACAATGATATTGGAAAGAAACTTTATGATATAAAATTAGGCAATTTATTTTCTTCTCCCTGCCAAGTTCAGGTATGCTTCTCATTTGTAAATTAGTGTTGAATTCAGAGAACCCACCATATGACTATATCTCTGGGACCAACCAGAATGAACCAAATTCTTTTTCACTTTGATAACTTTTTAAAGATTTATAGATAATACTTCCATCTCTACTAAAATGATTGGCTTAAAGTAGAAGTCCTATTAGGGCAGCTAGGTAAAACAGTGGACAGGCTGTGTCTAGTGTCAGGATAATTCATCTTTCTGAATTCAAATTTGTTCTCAGACACTTTCTACCTATATAATCCTGGGTCAGTCAATTAATCATGTTTTTCTCAGTTTTCTCATCTATAAAATGAGCAGGAGATGGAAATACCAAACCATACCAGTATCTTTGCTAAGAAAACTCCATATTGGGTCACAAAGAGTCAGGTACAATTGAAATATTTGAACAACAAAAAAGTCCAATTAATTTTCAGTGTACTATAATTCTACAATCTTTTCACATCTCATTCTCTAGTGGAATACTTTTTATTATAAGCAGCTTGTTTTCTAAGTACATCTAAATCAAATTTGTGATGAACTGTATATAAATATGTAAAAAAAGTCTTCTTAACAAAAAAAATTGGCACAACATAAATACATAACATGAATTATCCCTCTTCTTAATAATAATAATGTTATTAAAATATTAGGAAAGAAAGCCCTTAATTAAGCACTTGTCTTGATGGATTTATTTAATTTACTAATGACAAATCCATAATAATCAGATTTTATTCATCTATTAAACCTTCCATCTGTGGTGTCAAAGTGATCTGTAAAATTTTATTCACAATTCCAGTAGTATCCCAAAAGGAAACTGGCATTTTTTGTCAGTGTTATAGATGTGAATCTTTGATTTAAAAATGTTTTAAAAAATTATCTCAAAAGCAAAAAATAGAGGTACAAAGGATTTTAGAAGCCTGAATACTGGGATACATAAACAACTGAATTCTCTATTCTTTATTATTGTTAGAAATAATATAAAATGAAATATTTTAAAATTTTTATTGAGTATAAATAAAATATTAAACATTTCTTAATATTAAGTATACCTAACTTTAAAAAAAAAGAAGAAGAAATAAATACTGGTTAAGTTACTACTAGCAAAATTGAAAGATTATCACATTTGTAATATTAAATTCTGACTGCTCTAACTTTAAAGAGATCCTTGAATATTCAAGTAAAATACCTACTTA
This sequence comes from Myrmecobius fasciatus, assembly GCA_023553655.1. Lineage (NCBI taxonomy): Eukaryota > Metazoa > Chordata > Mammalia > Dasyuromorphia > Myrmecobiidae > Myrmecobius > Myrmecobius fasciatus. Next base: position 100,565 of record JAJPUD010001345.1, read on the forward strand.
AAATGTTATTCTTTTTCAAGAAGAAAATTCAACATGCTTTACTCTGTATTTCAGTTCTTCTATGAATCTATTATTTTCTTGGTAAAGGCATACTCTCTATTGGTGCATAATGAAACAAACTGTTAACTCCATTATTCAACTCGCCAAGGAGAAATGTGAGGCATCCTTGAATTCAAGCGTCTAATTCCTTATTTCTTTTGATTTTATTTTTATTTCAATAATGTTATTATGGATGTGGTGCACTTTCTAATTTATTGTGTCAGCATGCTCAATGGACAAATATTTTACATTTGCAGTACTAGCTGATAAATAAAAAGCTTTATAGAAAATCTAAAAGCTTTGATCCTCTTTCTTTCCCCTTTCCTGATTCTCTGCCATATCATAGCAAAAGTTGAAGGGAGCTATTGGCCATTTTGTACTTTTATTTGATTCACTGGTCATCATTAATGACGATCAATTATAGCTAAAGGATTCACCATCTAGTGGTCAACCTACTGTTGGTATATACACTTTTCAACATGTAATCAGACTGAGAATACAACAGACATGAGCTGTCCTCTTCTTTCCCTGTAAAAACCTGTTCCTTTTTATCTCTAGGTACTATATATACCTCCTCTATACCTCTGTTGGCTTTTCATTTTCAAATATTTCCTATGGTTTTGCTTCTTTTTCCTCAATTTTTTGTCTTTCTGACTAGTAAGAACTTCCCTGGGGTTACATTATAGTAACATAGCTTTTTTTGATAAAGTTTCCACAATAATAAACTTAGGTAAACAGTATACGGATAAGTTAAGGCTATGTAAGCATGACAGGACATTCATATTCAGAACTTTATAAAGTCAAGATTTCCTTTATACAGCCAAATAAATGCTCTACAATCTTAATGCTTACAAATGAATACATGTAATTCAGATTTCGTTGCTATGAAAAATGGTGGTTAAATCTTTTCAACAAATGCAACAAATTGCAAAGATGACAACTCGTTATACATAATCATATTTGAAAATGTTAATTCATAGAACCAGAGAATATTAGGGATAAAAAATACATCAGACCAAGGAATCAACTAGTCTAGAATCCTCATTTTATAAGAGGAGAAAATAGGCCTACACAGATAAAGTGATTCAGCAAGATCACAATCATGTTTCATATTTCAGATTTGGGAAGAATTTTAATTTGGTTATTTCAAATCAAATTCACATAGTTCCTGACCTCAGTGTTTAATCCAAAACAATTCCTTTAAGCAGAGGGAGATGAAGTTTATATTGAATTATACAATATGACTTTTAAGTCATAAAAATGTAGTCAACCTAATTTGTACTGATATATAGTGATTTGACTGAAAACTAGCATAGCCAGTTGAGTAATTGTCTAGATAAAGAGGCAATAATAAAATGACAGTAATAAAAACAAAATAAGATTTTTACCAAAAAGGATTTTTCAAAAGCCTCAAAGCTTTTCTTAGAGAGCTTATCAGCAATATCATAACCACCTAATTCATAAATAATCATTGATAAATTGTTCAGTCAGTCATTTTCAGTCATTTATTTGTTGGATCAACAAAGATTTACTGAATCCAAACATACAAGGGCAGTATTTGGCATGGGTTTGGGGGAAAGAATATTCAATAAACAATAAAACATCATAATGATCTCTAAAACATAACTAAAAATGCTATCTGTTCAAGGGTTTTCATAGCAGATGATATATCTGCAAAAATAATGGAAGCAAATTAAATATCTAACAACAGGGAATATTTAAATTGTAATAAATTAATGTAATACCATATTAAAAGGCAATTAAGATGGACACATATGAAAAATTAAAAGAAAGTGAGAAAGATATTCTATAAATAGTCAAAATTTACTTTAAGTCTCTATGGGGAAAAATTGTGGAAGAAGAAATGAAAAGAGTATTTGCAAAACCCAGGAGCGATAACATCCCAGGAAGGGAGGGAGGAAGGGAGAGAGGGAGGGAGAAAAAGAGGGAGGGAGGGTTCAGATTCCAAGTCTAGGTAATATGCATTTTCCATCCACTTTGTTTTTCTGTAATGAATGTTAGAGAAATTGACTTGGTAATACTATAGACTGAATTGTGTAGGCTTATTCTAGACTCATTGTGATTACTAAAATATCATCTCAAAAGCATTTGCAGTACCTTGATTTCAATATAGGATCCTTCCATTCAGTGTCATTTTCTGTAATGCCAGTGAATACAGTGAGCATACTAATGTTCTCTTTTGTCTCACCAATACTCAATGGATCATTGAATAAACTTATTGCCACAGTTACATAAATGTGTGTAATTTTAATACATCTAGTTTTAAAGACTGCATTTTGATCAATGGACTGAAAACCTATCTTTTAAAAATACATTTTATGAAAGTATTATCCTTACATGGCAGTCACTTCACACTTCCAGCCTATTTAAACCCTTCTCTTGACTAAAAAAAACAATTAAGCAAAAATCATTAAAACAGTACTCATGTCTGATAACATATGTAATATTCTGTTCCAGTAGCCATATACCTCTCTACCAGGAGGGAGGAGGAATGTTTCATTATCAATACTCTAGGACCTTCATTTCAAATGCTTTTGAACACCAATCAATAAACAGATGTACTAGGATTTTGTTAAACTGTGTTACTTAATGATATATTCTATTTTAGAAAATCATCACTGAAGCTTTTCCATGTTTTTTTAAACTAGTTGTAACCCAGATGTATGTACAGATCATTCTCATAAACATTTTTTTCTTTTTTTTTATTAAAAGCTTTTTATTTACAAAACATGAGTGATTTTTCTACATTGACCTTAGCAAAACTTTTTTTTTTGTTCCAAGCTTTTCCCCTCCTTCTCCCCACCCCCACCCCTAGATGACAGGTAATCTAATATATGCTAAATATGTTAAATTATATGACAAATCCAATATGTATACATATCTATACAGTTATCTTACTGCACACGAAACATCAGATCTAGAAAGAGAGAAAAAACAACCTAAGAAGGAAAACAAAATGCATGGAAATAATCACAGAAAGCGTTAAAATGTTGTGTTGTGGTTCACACTCAGTTCCCTCAGGCCTCTCTCTGGATGTATATCTCATAAACATTTTAAAGAGAAAAAGTGAAGTATGAGAACAATTTTTTGCTTGCCTTTATTTAGCTGAAGGATCATTTTGGAGTATTTTCTATTCTTCTGAGATTTTTCTCTTTTAATAAAATCCTTGAGTGTTCTTAAAATTGTCATCTACTGACAATCTATGGAACACAGTTGGCCAGATACACAGTACTTCTTTCAAAGATCCTGACACACAGTAAGCACTTAATAAATTTTAGTTGATTAACTTTCTACCTTTGTATTCATAAGTGTTATTGCCACATCTTAAGAAAGCACACAAAATTCTGAATAGAATCAGTCAATTAATATTAAGTATGTACTATCTATCGCTGTGCTAAGCACTATATCTGGACTCTATCATTATCAATGAAAACATCACTAGAAAGGAGGGCAGCAGATTAGATATCTTTTATGTCTGTTTATTATGCTTTCTAATTTCATCTATAAATATTCTTAGGATGATTCCATTTAATTGTAAATAACATCACAAGCTCATTTCCTCAACTATTTTTTTGTCTTATTAGGTAACACTGCTCACAGTTTTCCTAATTCATTCCCTTATTACACGTTTGGGAAATGAACTTTTTCTTTCAACTGGTTTTGTTTTTATTGCCTTGTCTCTACTTAGTAAAAATTGCATTTGCTAGTGGAAGCAGTTTCTGCTCTCTTTTCCATCCTTCTTCTGCTGATTACCTGGTAGCATTTTTAAGAAATGGTAAGACAGTCAATATCTATACTCTCATTTATTTATCATTTGCTATTTTGCTTAAAAAGTTCAAATTAAAACCATTTTAATCACAACAATGTGCTCTTTTTTTGTCTTCTAAATTGGTAAATAATTTGAACTTTGCCACATCATAATATATGGACTCACAGCACCCTGAACTTAATGTCAGGAATAGTCTCTTTAGTCCATTAAGATATAATTGGTTTCACGTTTTATGATATTATCTCCTATGCCCAGGATTTTCTGATTTTCTTTTTGAAGAAAATATTCTTGGTATATAGTCATGAAGCTTCTGCTAAGGTATAGAAAAGTTATTTGAATTATTAAAGGAAGCATCCATTCCAGTGAAATTATTGATTCCTAAAGCATCCCTGAGAAAATAATCTGCTTGGTTATAGATCTAGTCATGTCATTCTTCTTTTTTGACTCTCTTCTCTCTACTAAAGTTAAAAGTCCTTATTCTGTCATTCAAAGTCCTCCAAATTACCTTACCTTTCTAGCCTCATCTTATACTACTTCTCTTCTAAATATTCTATACTCTAGCCAAAGTCCACTAACTAAAGTGCCCTGAAAGCATTTCAAACTCTTATTCTCTCTATTTCTGTACACATCATCTATTATCTTTGGAATGCCCCAATGCTCCCCTCATCCCTGTGTTTACTTATCAAATTCAGACTTCAAACATTTGGAATACCTGCATATATCCTGAATAGGCATATCATAGATATATGGCTATACAAGAGGCTGTAACCATTCTAATATCTGAATACTTCAATGTACATGCTGATGTCTCCTTAAACATGCTGCATTCCCAGTTCATCAGTCAATTTAACTACAAAAATTAATTCCATCACTGTCATTCAAACAGAGGGATAGTCAAATGATAAATCTCATGAGTGGCCATAATTGCCGTTTCTCAGATCTTTAACTCTGAAATTACTTGCTTTGATCATCAATTAATAAATAAGCATTTATTAAGTACCTAATATGTGCCGACATACTGTGAGAAACACTGAGAAATAAATAGTGAAAGTGAGAGTGAGAGTTAAAAGAGAGAGACAGAGACAGAAACAGAGAAAAGGAGAAAGGAAGGAAAAAAAGGGTGGAAGGAAAAAAGAAAGAAAGGGAGGAAGGAAGGAAGGAAAGAAGGGAAGAGAAGGGAAGGAAAGGAGAGAGGGAATAAAGGAAGCAGGAAGGGAATGAAGGAAGGAAAGAAGAGAAGGAGGGAAGAAGGAAGGGAAGGAAGGAAGGAAGAAATGAAAGAAGGAGAGAAGGTGGGAGAGAGGAAAGGAATAAAAGAAAGATTCCTTATTCTTCTCAAGGGATACACATATTGCAAAAGACATTATGTAAGTATATATAGGAAAAAATACAAAATAAATAAAAGGTTGTTACAGGGAAGATCGTTAGGAATGGAAGCCATCAAAAGTTTGCTGGAGGGGCAGCTAGGTGATGCAGTGGATAGAGTGCCAGACCTCAATTCAGGAGGACCTTAGTTCAAATCTGGCTTCAGACACTTAACACTTCCTAGCTGTGTGACTCTAGGCAAGTCACTTAACCCCAATTGCCTTAGCAAAAAAAAAAAAAAAAAGTTTTCCAGATAAAAAAAGGGAATGAGGACAAAGTGGTACTTACATGTCTTGAAAGAAGTGAGAAATTCTATTAGGTAAAGGTGATAAGGAAGTTCACTCTAAATATGGGAAATACCCAGGGCAAACATGGAGTTTGAAGATGGAATGTCATTTAAAAAAAAAAAAAAAAAGATGGAATGTCATGGGGAGGGGGGAGTTCAGTTTGGCTAGATGAGAGTATGGGAATTGGAATATTATATAATGAGGCTACAAAGCCAGAATGGACAAGTCCTGAAGGGCTTTAGAAACCAAAAGAGCAGTTTTAAGTTTTATGCCGAAGGGAATTGCTAGAATTTAATGAGTAAGAAAATAAACAGTTTTGGCACACTGTAGGCATCTAATAAATGCTGAATGACTCATTGATTAATTAAATGGTAGTCATATTTGTATCCAAGGAAAATTATTTTGGAAACTGTGTGGAAGTTGAATTAAGAGCAAAGAGTCTGAATCAGAGAGAACAATTACAAGACCTTTATTGAAATAGTCCAAGTGAGAGGTCATGAGGACCTATAAAACTGTGAGAAATATTATGGATGTAAAAACAAATTTTGGTCCTATGGGATATATAGTTTGAAATATCCAATGTGCCGATGGTGATACAACTCTAAAGCTCACGAGAGAAAGATGGAAAAATATATTTTTTTCTGAGACTGAAAGTTTATGTAAGTCTACATGAAAAAAATACAAAATAATTTGAAAAGACTTTTGATCATAACAACCTCCTGTCCTTTAAACTCTTCATTTATTTCATTCTTCCTGTATCTAATGCTCAAGGTGACCATGATGTTCTTCCAGTTCTGTATTCCTGCCCAATCGTCCAGTACATTATCTCTACTTTCAGATAACTTTCTTCTTTCACGATAATGCCCCAGTTCAACAATGCTCTATCATCTCCCTGCGAATCCCTTCTCCTCTTGAACCTTTGTCACTCATATCTTGCCAAATCATAGCCATATACTTCAATCTGGCCAGGCTAGCTACCCAAAGAATTCCATAGACACTCCTAAAGTCTTTGATGGGGTTTTCTAATTCTGTGAATGCACTAGGCATCTATGAGATCTAGAGTCCAATCCATTCTTAAATGCCTAATAGTTGTGTGACTCTGGACAAGATATAACCTCTATCCATCTTAATTTCTTCATCTGTAAAATGTGGATAATAATAGCATCTATTTCCTAATGTTGTTGTAAAGAGAAAGATAAAAGATAAATAACAATAAAGTTGTTGTAAAAAAAAGAAAAGTCCTGGGAAAATGCATTTTGGACAGATAGTGGTAGATAGAAGGGCCTGACTTCATCAAGAGTCACACATAGCTAAATGACTGAACAAAACTTAATATATAAAATCAATCTATTATTAAATTCCTAATAATTAAAAAGTTATGGTAGATACTTTACCCCAATTTCAATCATATATTGTACCACAGCAATATTGCAACACAACTGAAATAAAATATAAGACAATAAATATCAAAATCACTTTAACACCATCACCATTAGATAAGAAATGCAGTAAAATTAAGAGCTAGTCTGTTCAGAGATAATTTCAGTGAAAAACAAAACAAAACAACTCTTAATTTTTAGCCTGGAGAGGAAAAAAATAGGTGTTAAAAAAAAAAAGTAGTCAAAAGGTGTAAAAAAAACTTAAAAAAAAAAAAGAAACAAAAGCAAAAAA
>JAJPUD010001345.1:107816-125316 GCA_023553655.1 Myrmecobius fasciatus
AAAAAAAAAAAAAAAAAAAAAAAAAAAAAAAAAAAAACACCCCAAACCTGATCCCAAATATATTCTACATAAAGAAAATTCTTTGGGGTTTAAGGGTAATCTCACTCATCTGTCAGACTTCTTGGGGCCCAGATTCATTTTAATTTGGCTCAGATATCACCCATGAGAAAGGGCCTCCTTTTAGAACTAACTAGTATTACTAAAAACTTCATACTGTAGTCAAGCAGTTCAATTAGCTTAGGAAAAGCATAGTAATTCTGAGTAGCACCAAGCAACAGAAAATAAAACAAAAACATAACCTTACCTTTCCTTTCAACCTCAAAAATGTTTCTATCACTATCCCAGGCTGGAAACCCATGCAACTTCCTATTCCTCATACTCTTATAGGTAAAAAAGGGGAAAGGGTCTCATTAGTTAGTTTGGATGCTCAGCTAGTTTTACCCACTGCCTACTATAGGTGATCAACAAAGTATAGTCATTGATTGATTGTTCCATCATACTTCTTGAGTGTATTAGACAATAGTTGACATTTCTCCAAACTGTTCATTCTACATTACTACATTTTTATACTACACTGCATCCTAAAAAATCTTTATTTTGACAAGATAGGAATATAGTTGTTCCTTAGGAACTCTAGAAAGGGCATCTAGGTGATGCTGTTGATAGACTGTCAGGCCTGAATTCCAAAAGACTTCCCTTTATAAGTTTAAATCTGGCTGCAGACACTTCTTAACTGTGTGATCCTGAGCAAGTAATATAACCCTGGTTATCTCAGTTTACTCACCTGTAAAATGACCTGGAAAAGCAAATGGCAAATCACTCCAATATTGTTGTCAAGAGAACCTCAAATGGGGTCCCAAAGTGTTGGACACAACTGAAATTAGGGAACAACAATAAAGGGTCTCTAGAGCTTTATAGGTACAAAAGATGGTTTGATTATTGTACATCCTATATCTCAAGGGAATAGGACATATCTCAGGGAGTACCATAGCAACCAAAACACTTTTCTTTACCCTCCTCTCTTATTATTATTCTTTTAGAAACTGCCAATATAACATCCAGGTTCACCAGTCACCAAAAAATCCTACCCAGAAATAAATGACAAATGATACTATACTAAAATTCTGAGGAACTGAAAAAGTACATGAATATTTCTTTTGACATGTTATTTTATCTCAACTGGGTCTTCACTTCTTTCAAGTAATCCTTTCCAAATTGCATCTCTTTAACTCTCCTTGCAATGACTTACTCTAAATAAATAGTCTTTTAAACTTCCTATATTACTTCTATCCTCAACCATATTTTTCTAAAGTCTGCATCTAAAACAAAACAACAACAACAACAACAACAAAAACCACAACCCCTCAAGATGGGACTATACCAAAGAACCTAGGAAATAATGATGCTTGCAGCCCAGTACTCTTAGCCACTATGGTGGGAAGCAACTCTTGTGGAGACACAGCCTAGCAATTGCTCCTAGGCACTAGTCATAGCTAGTTGAAAACCCAGAAAGTTCTTCCCACCAAAATCTCTGGCAAAATCCACCATCAGAAACTGATATGAGTTTTTTTAATTAATATAGTTGACATTAAAGAAGCAGCATTACCATTTACTACTATACCTCAAAGACTATGGGTCTTTTCCATATGAGTTATAGCTAAATCTTCCATGTTTATGGTTTCTCCCCATTAGAGTGTGAGCACCTTGACAGAAGGGACTGACTGGCTTTGCTATTTATATTTCCAGTACCTTTCTATAGTAAGTGCTTAGTAAATGTTTCATTCATTCATTCTTACACTTAAAAAAAAATCCACTTAACCTTGTTATGACTTCTTTCAATAATAGTCTATTCTCAGCCTTCTACTTGCCTTCACTACAGCTTCATAATGCTGACCATTCTCTCTTTCTAATGTTCTCTCTTCCTTAACTTCTATGATACTGCTTTCTTCTGGTTTTTCTCCTATCTGTCAGCTTCTGCTTAGTCTCCTCTTCTGGATCATTATCCATCTCTTATCTCCTCAATATGGACGCCTGTTACAGTATAATCTGGACCTTGTTGTTATTCCTTTCTCTTTTTCTCCTTCCTGCCTCTCTCTCCCTTGACCTTCACCCCTTTCCCTTCTATCTCTCTCTCAGCTGTCTCAATTAATTTCTCATGGGTTCTCTCTTAAATCTCTATCAATATGATGCCTAGATCCTTTTCATGAATTCTATGCCCAGTTATCCAAATTCTTGCTCAATAGCATCTTTCCAGTCATCACAATTTACAACTTAAAGAGTTTTCCTTGATTTTTCCCCTTTCCCTCACCTCTCATAGACAACCAATGGACAAATCTCTCATAGATGTCTCTTTCTTTGCACTCGTGACTTTTAGCTTAATTTGGGCTCCCATCATCTTTCACCTGAATTAATGCTTGCTTCTGGCTGCTTGGTAACCTCATTTCCAGACTATTCTCTCTCTAATTCATCTTCCTCATAACTGCCAACTTAATATTTCTAAGGCAGAAATCTGACTATACCACTCTCTTGTTCAAAAAAAAACTGTAATGGCGTCCTACTATCTGAGGACAAAATAAAATTCTTCAGCATGACTTTTAAAATACTGCAGTCTGGCTTCTACCTACCATTTCAGATCTACTTTATATTATTCCCAGTTACAGTTTCTACACTGAAGTCAAACTCTCCCTAAACTCATTGTTCCCTAAACTCAATACTGCCTCACCTCTTTTTGTGACTTGTCTGATATATCTAGAATATATTTCTATTTTACCTTGACTTCTTAGAATCTTACTTTCTTCGTGGCTCATTTTGAGTTCTATCTGCTGTAAGAAGCCTTTCCTGATTTCCCCAATTCTCAGTGTTTTCCCTACTTGAAATTATTTTGTATTTTCTTATCAGTGGCCTGTTTTGTTTTGTCTTTGCATTCTCAGCATATACAATATAATGTCCAGAAAAATATTCACTTATACCATATCTGTAGAATTCATTATATAATATGTATAATGTTATATAATTACTGTTAAATAATGTTACATAATAACTAATATTGATTAAAAATTAATCTCCACTGATAATCTACAAACTAGTCTGTTTTGCTTCTACTGTCATTTCAACTCAATCTAGAGATTTGATTATGTGAATGATAGCTATGTTCCTTGGGATCTGGTTATTATTTCAAAATCATGCTTATTGCACCTGAGGACAGTTAAAATTATCCTGATTTAATCTCTTGTTCCTAAGGCTAATAGAGTAGCTCTTGTTATTTTTAATACTTTTGATATGGCAAGATATGCTAACAAGTAAAGAAACAAATCATTAGATTGAGAACAGAAATGTCAACAAAGACAAATTCTAACTATTTCTTACTGATTAAGGACATTATCTAAGATATAATATATAATATGTATAAATACATATGCACATATGCATGTATATACATACACAAATATATATATATATATATACATATATATATAAACATAACATATTATGCATGAAAAGATGTAAAGTTTTTGGGGAGTAGAATTGTCTCCATTATCTGGAAGGTTTTCTTACATCCAAAGAAAATCACAAACTATTGATATGTATAATAAACCTGAGTATATAATGTTAAAATGCAATTATAACACATAGAAAATAATCTTAAAAATCTTACGATCTAATTTTCACAGAAAATTCCTGTAAATTCAAACTTTACAAAAAAGTTTTCTTTCCTTATAATCTGAACCAAAATATCAAAACTTTTTTTTATCTTTGTAGCCCCCAGATGAGTGTTATATACATAGGTACATAGGTGATACTTAGAAAATTAAGACTAAAATATGTTTTTATGTAAACTTAAAAGTTTTACATATTTGTTGAAGAAAACAGAAAGGACTGCAATGCTGTTAAGTTCCAAATATTACTTGCTGATATTTCATGTTGCATGAAATAACTCACAAGATAACTATTTTACTTAAAGAACACTTGAGCAGAATTTATTTTAAAAATCTGAATAATTTTCAAAATTGAAACAAAATTTGAAACAATTATATTAATGTAAGTGAGAAATAAATATGTATTAGCTAATCTGATGCTCTTACATAATTTGATAATATATCTATAAGAAGATTTGGGATGAAAAATAAAGGTGAAATTTTATGTTTGGACTATAGTGGCAAATTTAACTTCTGGGGAAAGCAAAAACCAGTATGAACACCAGCAGCCCCTGGTGGTCTTAAGAAAAAAATACTAAAGTAATGTATCTAATCATGGGGGGGGGGGGAAATATGTTTTTTAAAAGAATATATGTACATATTTAGCCATTTGACTCAGTTCTCCACCCAACACATTAAAAAACAGATGCTTTAAAAATGATCTGTTGGCAATATGCTTGTTAAAATTTTATCAGTTGGAATATTAAAATTCATTAAGAATTAATTAACACATTATATAAAAATAATTTTTTCATCATTTTATAAAATAATATAACCAGGAGTGACTAACATTGGGAATTTTGTATGTCTTTATTTGTGTTGCTGAAAAAGAAACTAAATTTATAAGATTACTATGAAATTGATGACATTTTCTGTCTTCACTCTTGAATTCAGTTGGCAGATGTTTTCAAGAACAAAAAATTCTGTCTTATTACAAAACATATTAAGCAGGTTTTCTTGCCAGGCATGTCTGACATGATGTTTATTGCTTAGACCAAATCAGCCCCCTTAATAAGCTATAATATATGCCAGCAAATACATTATTTCATAGTTACTTAAGTTACAGCATAAAATAATCAGTACTTTGATCTCTCCAGCTTTGTTCTTCATGTATCAGAATGTAGTACACAATCTGTTACTCATATTTATTGATATTCATTTGGTAAATAAAATAAAATTATTCTTTTGTAACCTTAATGTTTCAATTTTCTATTTTGTACTTTTACCTGTATTTTGCTATGCTAAATATTTGCAATCATTTGTAAAAAAGGATCTGGCTATTTTCAGATACCTAAAGGAAATTTTTTCTTTAAACAGAGAATATTACATATTTTAGTATACTAAGAAAACAAAATGGTCTAAGACAGGAGAAAAACTAGGAAAACTGCATAGCTGCAGAAAACTCAAAAAGTAGTCTAATCCAACCTCACTGTTTTATAGATAAGGAAACTGAGACCCAGAAAGTTGAAACAATTTGCTCAGAAGAAAACTAGCTCCTACACAGATAAGCAATTGCATATTAACAAATAGGTTAATTTTAAATGAATACCAACAACTAATTAAAAAATATTTATTGAGTGCCTATTGCATGAAAGACTCTGTCAGTAAAATAAAATAGTATTAGAAATACTCCTTGAATTTAAGCATCCTACAAATGGGCTAACTGTGAAAGCCCTATGCAAATTAAGAGCACAGAACAAGTTTTAGACATGTGAAAAGTTAAATATGTATGAGACAACAATACAAAATATGTCAAGACATTTGATGAACTATTCCAATAAATAGTATAGAAAACAAGTTCCATGAGTTCACAAAAAAAGAAGAATCACTATGACTTTCCTTAGTCAGAGATGATTTCAGAGACAAGGTAGGACCAAAGTTGGACCTTAAAGTAAAGGAAAGATTTCTAAAAGTGAAGAAAAAAAGAAGACACTTGCTTGTGCAACAATATATGAATGAGGGAAAGTACAAGAAATATTTAGAAGACAAGCCAGTTTGACTACAACAGAATGTTCCCACATAGGGAAGCATAATAGAAGAAAGTAGTAATAGGTTTTCATTCAGAAGTTCTTGTTGTGTTGACAACAAATTTTACAAAGTTCATTAAAAAGCAAATGCTACTCCTCTAACTTTATTCATTCATTTTAACAATGAGCAGGTTCACTAAATTGTGAAAAGTTTCTTGAGAAAGATACTAAAGTACTCAGTAATAATTATTTTTCTTTAATTATTAGAAGAGTCAGTATTTTAAAAATCAAAATTAAATCACAATGGATTGACTCATGAGTACATTCAAATAATCTTCCCATGCTGAAGTTTCCCTATTGATAAATTATTTCAGAACTCCTTTGAAGGGCTGATATCTGGGAACAAGACTAACACCTGAGATCTTCATAAGATATTTTTATATTTCAAGAAAAATATCTGTCTCAAGGTATTCTTAGATCCGCTGAAAAATGCACTAAGACTTTTGAAAGTGTGTGTGTGTGTGTATACACCAAATGCATGTGTAGTTATATGTATATATACATATATATGGGTATCCTCAAGATTTAAAAAAACAAACTTTCTAGTTTTGAATATGCTCTCAAGGTTGTAAAATACTCCTCTTTTACTAGCACAGATACAGTATGACAATACACCAGAAGAAGCCAATTCTAAATGGATCCTAGTGACCTATAACATGAACGCACCAAACATTGAGCAATTCACCTCATCTCTCATTGAAAGGAAAAAGCCTCACTATATAGCAATATTCTAGAGTATATCCACCTCTGCTCTTTTGCAAATTGCTCTGAAGTTTTTAAGTGAAAAGGTGTGAAATACAAAATACTATTGTATATCTAAGTGTGTGAGTGATGCATTTAGGATTTTAATTTACATGATCTATTTTTGTCTTTCACTGTTTCCTGAGGTGGAAGAGCTACTTTGTGGAAGAAATGAGATAACACAGAACAGCGAGGAGAAAAGGTTGAAAGATGCAATACAAGAAAGTAAGAATGATAGAAGACTAAGAAAAAAGAACATATAGAACAGATGAAAGAATTAGAGGAGGGAAAGACAAGGAGGAAATAGAAATACATTTAGAATTAATTTTCAGTGTGAAATTCAGGAAAAGTTAAAAAGGAGAATAAATGAAAAAGAGGTAAAATACAGAATAAAGAAAATTCACATATACAAGAGAACAAAAGGAAGACTGAAATAAATGGTGAGAAGATAAAGAGAAGAGAGAACAGAAGAAATAAGACTTAGAGAATTAGATTTCAGAAACAGATCCTTAAATTGCACATGTTAAAGACAAACACAAAACATCCAAGGAAGCAAAAATACATAATTCAACACATGGAAAGTTTCATTTCTTGTTTTCATTTCAAAATGTTGGCTCAATACTACTAATGTTATATGAATTTTTAAATATATAAAATTCATTTCTAGGAAGTACAAATAAAAAAAGTGATTAAATTTTTAATTTTACAATATCACAAAATGTTAAAGAGAGACATGAGGTTCAGATAATCTAGAAGATGAGAAAATGGCATTATGAACTCAGAAAAAGTGTTATTAGACAAGGGGTGATCTGACTAAATTGGGAAAAGGAGAAATGTTATTTGATCTAAAAATCTGCTAATTTTTGATGTTTTCAAATACTGATAAGGGTTCATGTGATGCTAAATCTGTGCATGCCTTTTTCTTTTTCTTCTCTCTTTAGCTTTACAAGCTATGTGGGGAAACTTGAGGTTCTTGAAGGGCTTTCTGCTTTGGAATGATTTAAAGCCTTATGAATCTGAGAACCCCCTTCACTATTTTATTGCAATCTTAATTTACTCAGTAGACTGACATATGGGTAAATGTTGTATTTTCTTTGAGTGAAAATTCCACAAAGGGAAGATATAACCTGTGAGGGAAAATAGTTTTCATTTTTTCTCAAAAGTGAAATAAAATATGTTTATAACTAATTTTCGTAATTTCTAAAATGAGTCAAATTGTAGGATGTGATACATTATCACTACAACACAGTACAAATAAGAAAGGTAATTATTCTACTCTTTAAACATCTCCAAATATCTCATCAGAGGAATAAATCCATTTTGTTTTGCTTCCTCTTTGGTATGTCTGACATGCTTTAGCTTTACTCTTAAATTAAACCTCTACCTTCCATAATAAGAATTAAATTGAATGAATTTGTCTCAAACACAAAATCCACAGTATGTATATCAAGCAGAATGTGTCAAAGTGCAAATAAAATTGTTTGTGCCCCCCTGCAGAATTAGAAATCCTCTGGAAGCACTATTCTAACGATCTCATGCTGCTAGCATTACCAAGGGCAAAGGTTCATTGAGTAAGAAAAGAGCAAGGGACAGAGTTCCCTCATTACACCATTTCTGAACTATTCTAACTTAAATATTTTTTAAGATATTAATAAACCTCACTCCCTTCATCTGCCTTCAGAAGTTAAGCAAAGATACAATGAATGGCTGTTCCCACGAAAATAACATTACCTGATAAAACTGCTACCACACAAGATGAACATCGATATATAGCACAGGACATTATTAATTCAGCAGGTAATACATTTTTTACAATTATTAGATAACCTATACTCTTTCTAATGGACAACAGAATGTCATAGTATTTTAAAAGGCATGACAGGTTGAAAAATTGTCTTTAAAAGTTTTTCCATATGAATATCATGATAAAATTATTTTAGAGGAGACCCTGACGCAAAAGGAAAGCATACTTTTGTTTCAACTTTTGTTCAAATCCATACATGGATTTGAAATGATGCATTTGGGAACTTTATCAAAGTTATTTTCTGACTGGGAAATTAAAAAACCCTTAATAAGTTGATGCTTCCCAGAAATAAATTGCTGAAAAAGCTAAGTACTTCATGTGAAAAAAAAAATTTGGAAAAAAATTATGTATCAAGTAATGAAGTAAAATATAGCCACTTGACTTACTCTAATATATAATGGTACCATCTCTTTTTCTTTCTGAGGGTTACGATATTTTTCATAAAAATCACGTCGCTTCTTTGCTTCTTTGAAGGTTTTATCTTTTTTTTCACGTTTTTCTGCAGGCTCATCTGAACCGTCAGAAGATAAATGCACTTGTGATTTGGTCTTTTCCACTTCAATATAGTTTTCATTGGGATTGAGCACTATTACACCATACCCTTCCTGTTGTAAAAAGAAAGAGAAAAAAAATGTTATCTTAAAAATAATTCCAATTTGAAAAGGTATTAACATTCTATGCTAAATAAATTCATGGACTTATATTTCATAAATTATTAAAACCAGGGCAATACTTTCTTCTTTTGATTATTTGAAGCTCTGAATTTCTTGCAAATAAGCAAACATTATATATAACAGAGGAAAAAAACCAAGAAACATGTGACATAAAGATTATTAATTTAAACCAAAAGGTTTTATTCTAGATCTTCTGAAGAAAAATAATCTTTGGAAACACTGACAAGCATCAACCACACTTAAACTTTCCAAATGTCCTTTCTATTTAGAAGACATGCTATGAAAAAAATAAACAACATGGTATGGAGTTCCACAACTTTCATGTTCATCACTTCATCCACATTTATGTTTTGGTTTATTGTATTTGGATATGACAAAGAAAAAAAATGGAAGGAAAAAATGTACCTAATATTCTATGCATTAATGATCATATAAAAAGTAGAAGTTATTCATTGTCCGTCTTTTGGGACTGATTTGTCTATTAAATATCAGGAAGTTAGACAAATCATTTTTATAAGTTAAAACATTTTTTAAACATATTACTATAGTATATACAAATGAAATTTTTGTTTACAAGTCATTGTCATAAATCTTTTTTATTAAGGACTAACACCATGAAACATTTAACATTTCAAAGATTAGAAATCAAAAATATTAGTTAAGTTGTTAATAAAGGTTAACTTTACATGTACAATTTTCCATTTTGGAACTTTGAATATTGTGGGACTGGAGGAACTGGTCCATTAATATTCACTTTTAGAAAGCATTAAACATTTTAAAATTAATAAAGCAAAAATGGGAAAAACAAAAGAATTAGCACTACTAACTCCTGAATAACATTTGCTAAAGGACCTTCTGAAAGTAATATGTAGCTTTCTTTTTCTAACTAATACTCTAGCAAATTGAAAGGAATTGTGATATTCATAATATTCATACCCTTATAAAACTACATGGTCATATGAAAATAGGTACTTTATTATGATACAAAGATAATCAAACTTACAGATAATTAAATTTAAATAGAGTTTCATGTCTACCCCCAAAACACTACCCATCTATTTTAAAAATTCATTATCTAGGACTTTAACAATTCATTCTCTAGGACCTTAACTGAATTTTAAATGACATTTCTTATCCAAATGATGATCAGAACCCACACAACTGATAGCAGCACTAAAAATAAATCAATATTATCACTATGTCAGTATTATTAATTTGTAAAGCATGTTGCTATAGCACTTGGTTGACTTTTTAAAAGTATTTTAAATAACACAAAAACTGTATTGGGATTATTTTTCTTCTCATTCAATCAGTATTTTTTTCAACCACCTTGACTTCGAGGGGGGATGCACATTGGGGATGTGGGGGGGGATTTGGGTGTAAAGATATGGGTCTCAAAGGATTCTTAATTCTATTTTAGAAGGCTCAGTATAAATACGGAACTTTCTTTTAAGAGATATGAAAATCATTTATCATGTACACAAAATTGATTGATTAAACAGGGTATATATACCTATTCAACATATATCCTTTTAAGATCATATGATCTCTTAGAATTCTTAGTCAAAAGCCCCTTTTATGAAAGGCTTGCAAAATATTCTTAGGCAGAAATAAATGCTTCATTTTTATTTAAACACCTCAAACATAATGCATATGAGAAGATTAAAAAAAAAATCCTATCTAGCTGGTAAGCCAAAGCTATACCAACAAAAGATACTTTATTTGATCTTGCTTTATTCTAATCTGTATAGCTATTCAAAAATCTTGTAGCACATTGTGATCACTGTCAGGTAGACAGATTGTCACTTGGTGATTTTCTACAGTTGGACACACTCGACTAGTTATCAAAATCACATTTGAAGGAAGTTCCTACCCCTTTTCCTTGTGACTCTTACAACTTTTCACGCCCTTCTCAAATTTCTGCTATAACTTCCCCTCCCACCAAAACTAAGTTAAAGAACACTGTTGCACTCTGCTAAACAGGGTGAAACAGAGGCATTCAGTACACTGTCTCTGGTGTAGGAAATATAGTCAAAAAAGGTCACCAGAGGCCAAAAAGAAAATTGCCTCCTTACTAGATTTTGTACCATGAGTAAGTGGTCTCCTGTCATGTTCCTTCCCTGCCCTCTTCTCTCAGCTGAATTGAACTTTTCTTTTCTTTTCTTTCTTTCTTTTTTTTTTTTTTTAAACACATGCTTTAGAATCTGGCTATTCCAAACCAGGATCTTGAGAGAGAGAGAGAGAGAGAGACAGAGAGAGAGAGAGAGAGAGAGAGAGAGAGAGAGAGAGAGAAGGAATAAAAAATTTTAAATCTAGAAAACACTTCGGGGATCTGAAATATTTCCAACTGAAGGAAACAAATTTTAATAAACTTATAAAAGTTTATATAATAATTGAATTCCAGTTTTAAAAACTTCTCAGAACAAATCAAAAATATTTCAAAAATGACAAATGTCATGCTACATGAAATCCATAAGATCGGTAAAGGAAACTGATTCTATGATGGAAATAGGAGGGGGACATGATTTGAAGATACACATTTACAATTTTTTTGGAACCCTGAGTAATACAAAGTGAAACATTATTTTGTCTATTATAATTTTGCATGCATCATGAAATCCGAACCTTTATATGTGTAGTCTAAAACAGATACACATAAATCATCAAAGAAGTAGAATTTGTCTAAGTTATTGATTATGTAACAGAAAATTACATGACTCATTTGTCCAATTTTATAAGGACACAATGTCAATTTTTCACTGAGGCTTCAACAGATGAAAAATGATTCTATTTTTAAAATCACTACTATGTAAATCAATTAAAGGATTTTTATCAATTAGATGGGGAACATAAAATTTCTTATTTTTAACACCTGGATTTCACAGAAAACAGCTTATTCTTTTAAACATATCAGATCTTTAGACAAAACAAATCCAAATAAAAATCATCTTGAATATTTATCCAAGGACCTTTTCTCCAAACATCTCACAGAATCATTACTCTCCCAACTTTCAAAAAAGATTTACAGGCTAAATTCCAATCATTACATAAGGAAATTAATTTTGTTTATTTTTATTCTTTTTTGTTATTCCAAGTATTCCAAATAAGTGAATAAATATGATCCTTCATTTTTAATAAAAGGTATCATACACTACTTCTGTTATACCTTAATAAAACAGAAAAAGCAAGCAGTTATACATTACTACTTTAGCCCTATCTTACTGCTCCAAATGGTACACATACACATATATATATGCATATATATGCATGTGTGTATATATATGCATATATATACACACACATATATATCTCACACTAAAAATTTGCCCTTCTTCTTATTACATTCTTGAAAGAGTTAACATGTCTGAAAGGCTTCAGTATCTCTATATGTGATGCTAATTTTGCTATAGCTTAGCCTTAGAAAGGATTACTGAAAAACTATAGAGAGTAAATAAATATTCACAGGAAAATTATGCGCAGAAAAAATCTCAATCATTAAAAATGACAATGTGGTATAAAATATTATTAATTAGATCACATGAAATATTTCAATAAAGATGAAGCAGGTAACTTCTTAAATTAGCATTTTTGCTTATATCTTGCCTCTTAAAGCCATCCACTTATACTTAATCACTCCTTAAAAAGAATAGCTTTCTTGCCAAATGAAAAGTTAGGTTATTTCAAATGCACTTGGAAATTTATCAAGCAATTTTCAAAAAAATTAATAGTTTGCAATTTGATTTATCCAAGTCAATCTCAATACATTGTATTTCCAAAGGCAAAACTGATACACATTATAATTAACTAATTCTATGTTTTCTTATGACAAATCTAGGAGGGAAACACTAGGACCAATAATGGCAAAAGCATGCTTTATCGCTTTAATTCATCACATCAGACTTACTAATAATGATAATTTTACATTCAGACCAGTGTTTGCAAGGCTAAATCTCTAGACTCTTAAATACTACCTCAAGTTTTATTTCTAACCATAACATTTCATTCAATACAAATACTTTCTTTCTTTTAGATTGGGCTTCTAAGCCACCTTTATTTTTAAGTTTTATAAACATAATTGCTAATAAGTACATTTATCATTCAATCAGAAGATGATGGCTAAGGTTAGAATGGCTTCGAGAAGACAGGTGGTGATGAGCAGAATGAACTAAAGAACCTTGATATCCAAATCAAATAGATGCAGAAGTGCCCTCTTCACAAAGATGAAGCAGATAGATAATTAAGAGTTTGTCTGACTAAAAAAGTAGGATGGTCTCACAATAAAGCCTCACACAAGATGCTAGAAATTGAAGATTTACACAAGTTAATTTTGCCTGTTAGTCACTAGTTGTAATCTCAATGGAAATCTAAGATAGTCAAAGCAAATTTTGTATCTTTTCAAATCTCATGTGGTTGGCTAAATGAATTATGAGCTCAAAGTATTCAGCCTGAATATTAATCTACCAACATGGTATGCCATATGTGACCAGGAAGGTCAGAGGCTAAAGTGGGATCCCTTGACCTATGTAACTATCTTTTTGGCCTTCAAGGAAGGAACTATAAAGATATGATTTTCCTGTGCTTTATCAGTCAGATTTTTCCAAGTTCAACATGCTATCTACATTGCTTGCAGCAAAAATCACAGTTAATCCCCCAGGGAAATGAAGCCCAAAGTGTTTTGATCTGTAAACTAAATCTGTCCATGGTTAAAATGGACAAACTACTGTCCATTCATCTTTCTGAAAGATGTATGTTCTGTTTATTTCTCATCTTTGTCATAAGAAGGGGACGCATATGTCACTGTTGCAACATCCTAGGTGCAACAGTGAGATGAGGTCATGACAACCAATCAGAAGTCACTAGTGAAGCGTTAAAGTAAACATAGCTGTTGGAGCTGCTGCTCTGCTTGAAAAATGCCCCCTCCATTATTGGAGCAATTTTCTCAAGACGTGACCTGAGACTGAAATGTCTATTGACTCAGTTTTGCATTTCCACCTAAATATGCATTTTGGTAACAACAGTCTGATAAAACTTTTGTTAAACTTTCATCCCAGTTCTTCTACTTCTGGTAGCTTCCCAGACATAAGGGCTATGATTGAAAGTGTAAAAATGCTGCTGTTACATACAAACATAAATTGTCCCACTGAGTTGCCAACTTCAAATAGCTCCTCAAGTTAGTCAAGAAAACAAGCCACAAAAAGTTTTCAGAGGACCACCTGTTGTCTATTATTTTTACATAGCACTTACTCATAAATCATAACACAGGGTAATTAATCAAGCTGTCAAAGAGAAGGTCAGAGGTTATATGGTGGAGTCAGAAGGTCATGCATGGGCTGATAGAGGTCAGGGTCACACTGCATTCCTCATTATCAAGTTGGGATGAGAGAGAGACGGCCCAAGCAGACAAAAGTGAAAGCAGATGGAGAAGTGGGTGAACAGAAAAAAAGAAAATTTCACAAACAAAAAGAAAAGAGAAAGAAGACTGTCAGCTGCCTTCAAGAAAAGAACAGAAGAGCAAAGAAATACACTGAAATGTGCTCAAAGGGCCTCAGGAAAATAAAGAAACTACAATTTTATTAATTAAATAAATTCAATATAAATATTTCTGTTTTTTAAATCAATGCACTCTAAGCAATATTAGAAAATAAGTGAATTTGGTGCCACTGTACTTTTCAAATCAGTAAACTCAAGATAAATTAGCATAAGGTAAATAGTTACTTGAATAAAGAGTAATTTACATGAAAAAAAAATTTTATACTAAGAGGTTCCTTCTCTTTCAGAAATGGTGTGGGATTACAACATATGGGCAAATAAAAGTTTTCTCTCATTGCACAGATAATGTTCATTGAGCAAGACACCCAAATATTCACAAATACAAAAGCATCATAAAAGTCCTTTTGAATAACACAATAGTTATAAAATATTCTATCGTTACACAGGCCTGAATTAGATGCAGAATACTGTGCAAAATTAGCTGTCACCCTTTCCTCAAAATCTTTGTTAATCTCATTTTGAATGTTTGCAGCTTTATCAACACATGCATCAATGTCAGCTCCTTGGTTACTGAACCGCTGTAGTTGGAAGAAGATATAATTAAAATGTTTTGGCACAGAAAAGGTGAAATTGTATCTTCCCCTGTTCCCTCAGGAGTCTGTAAAACATGGAAGATATATTGACAAACACACACCCTTGTCTGTAGTCTTGACATCCCAGGTCATCCAAGTGCTAGTTATTTCAAAACATTCACTTTACACTTGCCCATACTATCACCTGCTGTGTTACTAACTTTTAAAATGTATTACAACATTTAATTTTTTTTAAATACCACTAACTCATGTCCTAATTATGAAAACAAGTCGCAAAAATTTCACCTCATTTTTTACTAATCATGTATTTATAATCAGATCCAGCGGTAAACTTTTGATTTGGTTTTGGTTTTTGCTAGTTGGTAACTTGGTTTTAATATCACAATAATAAAATATTAATTATGCAAGTTTATGGACAGAGATAAGGTATTCTAAAGTATCAGTTTAAATTCTTTACTTTTAGCTTAAGAAAGAGGAATACACACATGGACAAATGGAATTGCAAAGGAGAGGCAACAGGTTGTGGCTGTTCCCCTGTCAATTACAAATCAAGATTCCTAAGTAAAAGCAAGATAACATGCAACTAGATACACACACATCTTTACTATGTAAAACCAAAATCTGAGCTTGGATAATCCAAAGCAAGAATAAAAAAGACTACATTTCTGAATGGCCATAAATAGAGAGTCCCTATTTTTTTTTTTTTAATTTTAGAGTAAATGTTTTATTTTAAATACTCCTAAGTGAAAAGATTTTCTAATTTAGTGCAAAAGGTTATGATTTATTTAAGTGACTTCATAAGGTAAGTTTTTTACTCAAAGTCTGCATTCTAGCATCATACGTAATATTGGACAACCTTTTCATCTTATATGGCACTGAAGCAGCAGGTATTTTAGGGTACACTGTCATGTGTCTATGGGATTAAAAGCTACTTTTTCAAATTAAAGAAATCTACAAATTATACATCTTTCTTTATCTGGAAACTATACTAGCTTATTTCTTCCTCAATTTTCTTAAAAGACAAGATTCTAAGTGTTTAAATCATAATTTTTCCAAACATAGCTGGCAACTTGCTGAATGTATTCAGTCCTTTTTGTGTTTCTAGAGACCATTTCTTAGGACAAGGACATACTGAAGAATGGGCCCTTAAGCTCAAGGCTCCCTTCAATTCATGGCATTTTCATGCATTAAAGAATTTCAAAGCATAATTAAGTAAAAATTCCTCAGTATGTCTGTATATAACCCTTTTTAATCTGTAGATAAGGGAGATAAAGAAGAAGCAAGTGGGAGTGGCAAAGATAGGACACAGCCTATGTTCATAAATGGTTTCTAAAAACAATCTTGAAGCAATTTAGTCTTCCAAAGAAATCTAATACCAAGTATTGTTTGTGAGTGAGGTCTAGTATTTAAAGTTACGCATATTAATAATAATTTTTTAAAAAGGTGAATTGCTTTAGTGTACATATGCATTCAGACACGTTAGAAAATAAAAGCTCAAAATCTAAGGCTAGAGCCTCTATTCACACCTACCTCCAAACAAACAGGTGCAACTCAATATAGCTATGATTTTTCCTTCCCACAGTGACCTATGTCAGAAGATCTGCTCATACTTCTTCTGCTAAATAATTTAATTACTTATGAGTTATGGTTTCTTTGTAACCTTTTAAATGACTAGCTCATTAAAATGCAAAAATATGCAAAACATGATGTCACTGGGTCAAACAGCTGTGTTGGTAAAATTATGGCTGTGAATGTCCCTAAGAACATGAAAATATTAATAATTTATATTGCTCATTAGATGGCAAAAACTCTTTAAACAGATTTAGAGACAGATTAATTTTATAATCACAAAATGCTACACTACCTCATGGTAACAAATCTTTCTACCATCTGTGACCCTTTGGTATACATAAAATGTATAAAAATTCATTCTGCTTAAAGGTTCTATATCAGAGTATACATATTCATGAAAAAAAAAATCTTCTATACCTGAAGGAGGTATAGGACAGTGTTAAAAACAACACCATAATATTTGCCAATCCTGATCATTACTTAATTTTCTTGAAGAAACAGGATCTACAAAGAAGTCGTAATACAAGATTCAACCAGTCATAATCTTTCAAACTAGTATCATGTGAAGAAAAGACTTTTGCTGCTTTAAAAAAAAAAAAACAAAAAAACTCACTCTATAATCTAAACCCTTTTAAACTTTTCAGAGATTTTACAAGTATTGATGAAACTAAGTAAACAAAGTACCATCACATCCAAAGTTCAAAATGTCTCATGTCTGTGTCATATGGTACTATGTGAGTGGAAAAATTAAAGGGTAGTAAGATAGGAATTCTTTTTAGTTAAAAATGTTTTTGGCTTTAAATGTTAATTACTATTTGTCAAATATTTTCTTTTTAGCCAGAAAGCTACTTATTTAATGATCATGATTTCCTGCCTTTTAAGAAGTTTAAAAACCAATTATATT
>JAJPUD010001345.1:130316-150645 GCA_023553655.1 Myrmecobius fasciatus
ATGTAAGAGATGTTTTTTTTGCTTCCCAAGTCTGCCAAGTACATATCAATAAAAGGGTAAAATAAGAAAAAGTGGTTAGCATTTTCAGAAAACTTGAACACCAAATTATATAAATGGTAGTTACTCTATTGAATAATGTAGACATTAAGTTTTCACAGTAGAAATAAAATAAAATTTTCATGACTTTCAAATTATAATTTGTTAGTGAATGTTTTATGAAATAATTACTCTTAACTTTGCAAAACTGCATTTATTCCATATCAGATAACTTATTTAAATGATTTTTATATTAAAAAAACAGACTTCACATATCTTTCTTGTGAAAATACAAAGAAATTTCAGAAATGCAACCATACAATCCATAAACTGAATAAAATAACATAAAAACTTTAAATAATCTATTTTTAAAAATCAAATTTAAATCCTCAATCAGTAATATATCCATCATTACAACATCCTATTAAAGGTCACTAAAAATCTTTGGATTTTTATTTTAACTAATTTTACATAATGCACATTACTGTAGATCAGAAAACTTGAGTATACAAAGTCTTTGATCATTTACACACAAAACACTAAACATGTTTTATGGTTCAAAATAAAATAGTTTTCTCCTTTTTATTGATTTTTAATATAGTAGTTTTTTATTTCTAACATTATATGAAATAACACTATAAAAAACAGTTTTATCATATGACTAATATCATGGGAAAATATAACTTTGAAGACCACAAAAAATAGAAAAATACTAAATAGAATTCATCCAAATGGAACAATTTAGCAAAAACATTTGTATAAAAAGTTTTAAAAGAATATATTGGTATCATATAAGAAATCTATGCTCAAAAAATACCATGTAAATAAAATGTCATTTAAATAAGGGACTAGATAAAGTAGGGAAAAGCACAGTGAATATGAATATGTGGAGGGGGAAAGTGGTTTAAACTGAAAATCTATTCAAATAGTCATTTCTGTAACAAGAACAAAATGGCAATAGAGAAGAAACTAGACAATGATCTAATAGCATTCTTGTTCACTTTTTGCAGATTTTTAAAAGGGGAAAGAAAGGACCCGTTAAATTAAGCTAAAATATATTTGAAACAGTAGAACTTAAAATCATTGAGTTTAAACTTTTAAATCTTTCCTTATCCTTAAAAAACCAAAACAACTCATGGTTCCCAACACCAAAAGTGTGCTTAAGAGGTAGTATCTTTAACAGGTTTCTGCAACTGCTGTGACATATGCTCACTTTTTTTTTTAATTGAACACCAGAGTAAGTGACAAAAAAGCTAAGTT
Organism: Myrmecobius fasciatus; assembly: GCA_023553655.1. Taxonomy (NCBI): domain Eukaryota; kingdom Metazoa; phylum Chordata; class Mammalia; order Dasyuromorphia; family Myrmecobiidae; genus Myrmecobius; species Myrmecobius fasciatus. The sequence continues at coordinate 131,613 of JAJPUD010001345.1, forward strand.
AACATCTTCCTCAGGAAGTGTAAACTTCCATATTCTAAATTCTACAGAATGCTAATTAAATATAAATCTAAAGAGAGGTTAGAGTACCACATCACCAGAAGAGAATACTTAAATTTTAAAGTATATTATTTTTGATTTTATACCAAGTTCATATAAGAAGAAGTCAAGCAGAAGTTAGCAGTAAAATACTGAAATATTTTGGTACATCCAAAATAAATATAAAATAATTGATCTGAACAATCTTGAACATAGAAAGCACTTATTGTTATAATCACAAAGGAAGGGAGGGAGAAGGGAAAAAAGAAAGAAAAGAATATTAGAAAACTAATGGTCATCTTCATTAAGAAAGAAAGTATAGTAAGAGTGCCTGACTTGGATTCAAAAGACATATGTTCAAATATAGTCTGTACAGCTATGCACTAGTTATGTGGTTCTGGAAAAATAACACATCATCTCTGAGATTCCATTTCCAGAGCTGTAAAGTAGAATTAATAACATCTGTACTGCCAAGCTCACAGAGTTAGGTTATTAAAAGTAAAGCACTTTGTATGCTTTAAAATATTATGTAGATTTCATAGGTTTTAGAACTGAGATATTGGAGATCATCTCTTCTAACCTTATTTTACAGATGAGTAAACTGAGGCTCAAAAATGCAATTTGGCCAAAGGGGCATAGATAATAAGTTGCTATCAGTAGTAGTAATAAACGATAACAATCCATTAATTTTATAAGGTAGATACTGTACCAATTCAATAGATTTATAAATATAATTTAGACCAGAAAGATTCTGAAGAAGTTATTTCTACACAAAGTAAGAGATATATTTGCTAAATAAACTGTCAGCATGAAAATTATTTTTCCTTAAGAAATATTTGGAGATGGGGTCCAAGTATTCAAAAATATACAAGTATTCAACATAACTAAATATAAAATGAAGATTACATGGGATTTAGCATGAAAATAAATAGGATTCCTAAAAGGTCTGTAACAGAATAAAATTTTAGTGTTGACCCACATATGAAAGTTGCTTCCCCTAAGAAAAAAGATAGTATCAATAATCTAGCAAAAGAAAACTAATTTTTTCTTAGTAACTTCAAGTATCTATTTTGTAAAGTAATGTCCCTCAGGTAATTCCAAGTTTTTACAAAATTGAAGATAAGTAAACTGAAAACACAATTTTTCTTTTGTCTTTATATCCTCAGCAAGCAACAAAGTGTCTTGAACATGGTAGACATTTGATAAATGTTTTCTGAAATGAACTGAAAACTATGAAAACTCAAAGGACAGGAAATTAACATAAAAGATCATAGGATAAACTATTCTATGATGAACTGTTCCTTTCCAACCTCAAAGGATTTAATAACCTTACAGTGGCCTGTTCTCTCACATGAATACAATGTAAATTCTGGATTTTGAAGATATAAAGTAAAATTTTTTGGTCCACATTCTTTTGTCCAACCAATCATTTTCACATGTAGTCACCAGCCAGAGGGGAAAGGAGGATAATATAAGTACTGCAGAGTGTCCTAACTATAGAGGAAGAGTCAGACATTCTAATCTTTTAAAAAATATAGGTCAAAGGACTAGCCTAACAGTGAAGGACTTCTTCATAATAGTGTTTTCATATTTGAAGCTCTAGGTTGTGAGAAACATAGTCCCATTGCAATTCCAAACTACTTCCATGTCATCAGGCATAGGGTTTATGATTCATCTGTGTTCCTGGAGATTTTAGGACTATTAGGGAGTTTCAGTAATTTAGGGACATAGCTACAATTATCTGTCTTCTAATGATCACTGTCTGTTTTTCACATTTCTCTTCAGCACCTTAAGCAGCACTGTAGTTAGTAGTAGCCCCCTGAAAGTTCCAAAAAATACTTTCTTACTATCTAAAATTGACATTGCTTTTTTTGTGCAGTTTTCGTTTTATAATCTCTCCTTTTATATATTCTATTATCTGAAATTTATATATATAGTTTATAAGCTTGTCAAAATAATCTCATAAGCAAGATTATCCCAATAATCAATGAAATGTGGCAGATAGTATTTGTGGCAATCATTAAAAAATCTTTCTCTGAATTAAAAAAAAAATCTTCTTATGGTTTCCAGTACTAAATTTTAAATGTGCTTAGGTGCTGAGGATTTTTAATATAAAACATATACAACTCTTCCTATTTCCCATCACCTCCACCACGATTTTTGGCTTTGTCTTGACCACTGACATTGCCAAGTCTCAGGAATGGTAGGCCATGTTAAAGGGAGGCCTATTTTCACCCAGGAAGTCCTATTTTATATAGAGCTAATTATTTAGTAAAAGATAATCTTTCCATTTTCTTCTCTTTGTTTAACCTAGGGACTTACATTAGGTAAGTTTATGTCTGCTCAAACCTGAAAAGATGAAAGAGATGCTTTTAGATAAAAAACCTTTCTTAAGTCAGTGATGTGGGTTAAGGTACTGATTTTTTTTTTTTAGGTATAATTTGAAGGCTTATAATAAGTGATTCATAATAGATCTTGGATTCCCATCTGATAAATGACCCCATTCTTTTTAGCATGCCTAAAACTAGTGGCACCTTTCATCCAGAGGCTATAGTTACCAGGGTTATCCCTAAGTGTCACTTATATTTTTAGGGTTGAATTTAAAAGCATCAGCTTTAAAGGAAGCTCCTAATGGAAAGTCATTATCAACACATAATATCAATACTACAGGCTCTGTAATTTGTCTGTCAGATTGCTACAGAGTGTGAGATGTTTAGTTATGAACTATAAAACAAAGAGTTCTTAAATCTGGTACTTCAGAAACTACCTTTCCAAAATGTAAAATCACATCAAGTATCATTATCTGGAATGCTTCAGACATCCTTAACCAAGGAGGCAGCACAGGAACAAGTTTTCACTGTAAGGATTCTTTAGCTTGGATATTCAAACACTATGACCACAGAATTACAATGTTACAATTGCTAAGGACTTTTCAAGACTATTTTGATTACTCTGGTTCTTTAGAACTTTTTATTTTTCTTAATATGAATTTGGGAAATAGAGGTAGGTGGAACATAAGCTTGCAACAGTATCACATATTCTGCCCAAGGCGCTCAGAGTAATTGAGGACACATAACAAAGAATGGACACTGTGGTGAGATATTGTGGAAGGGGGAAAAGGGCTGTTAATTTACAGATCAATAGATGTTTAAAGTGAAGACACAACATAGCAACCACTTTGGTTTAGCATATCTTTAGGAGGGTTGAGGAGTAGACTTGTTATTTTCTTTGGTTGAGAGAATTCTCTACAGAGGAAATTCCCTATTTAAAATGCAGGCAGCTAAATTAATCATCTTAGACAGCTAAGTGACTTGTCCAGGGTGAAACAATCACTACCTGCCACAGGGAAGACTTAAGCCCAGATAACCCAAGCTTTTACATTGTCTCTCAAGTCACCATCCTATACTTCCTTCTAATAGGGATACTGTAATAATGAGTTTTTTAAATCACCTTTTTATATTTTATTTTAAAATTTTATTGTTTTCTGTTTTATTTTTAAAAGTAGGCAGAATATTTTTAAAAAAAGGATTTTAATGAAATATATTGACATTTTTAGTATCTCTTTCCTCTAAAAAAATTATGTAAACCTCTCTTCCATAATCAATTTTATAGAGGGATAAGATGCAAAATGGAATAGAAAATATATGGTCAACTTTTAGAGGCAGATGCTATGGAAATATTCTTAACTAAGTAACTTATATGCAAATTGTTGATCCTCTCAATGCCCTAGGCAATTCACAAAGACTAAGTCTCAGACTAATTACTGATTCTTATCTGTAGTAGTTTTCCACTCTTCAGAATTTCCTCAATGGATGAAATCAACATCCCAGGCTATGTGCCCATCATTGAACAAGGCCTAGTGGGAGAGGGAATAGAAAACATGCATTTATTTTTTTCTTATCCACAATTACCTGTGTTCATTTAAGTGTATTTTTCAAATGAGAAAAAAGAGAGAGAGAGAGAGAAACCACAGGCATTTTCAATTATGATGGTAATATACAGAATATTCAAATTTAGCAACAATTACAGAACTTACACCCTTAGTATATTTGAAGTATAACAATACCTCAGTGATTTTTTTAAATTAAACCATAAATCACAGTAAAATTAGCACTGAAAGAAATACTAAAACACATTCTAAACATTTTTCCAATAAAGAAAACGTAAAATAAACAAAAAACTCCAAAACAACACATGAAAGTTTCCCTACCTGTGACATAAAAAATAAAAGGAGTCAGTACAACTAAAAAGGGAAGGTAGCATGAAAAGTAAAATGAAGTTATGTTCCGAACAGTTTATTTCACTAGTAGAATACTGTGGTATATCATTATTCTTTATATTGGAAAAAAGTGCACATCATTAATGGATGTATGTGAACTGAAGCTAACTACTCCCTAATGCTCAGAAGGATCTTCTCTTGGTTTATCATATTCCTAAGATTTGGGGAACCCTATACCAGATTTACTCCCGTCACTATCTTCAGTGGCAATTCCACCTTCCTCCTGACCCCTGAAGCAAGAGAAACAGACTTGATCCACCTGGGAAAAAAAGTGAAAAGAAAAGCCAAAATGTCCATTAGCCCTACAATGGTGAGTGACTTATTACTTGCAAAATGAATATGGTTGTTTTTTGTTTTTGTTTCATTCTGGCTAGAGTCTAGAACTAACGAGAGATTGGGCAGAAGGAGAAAGAAGTTGATCTCAGAGGCATAAGGTAATTGGAGAAGCAGAAATTATCAATTTAGTAAGTACCACAAGCATACTGTGTAGCCATAAAAAGCAGATTCGATTAAAAAAAAAAAAAAAGTCAAATTTACCCTGCCCTTAATTAAGAAATATCTAGAGTAAGGGGTTTTTGTTTCTTTATTTTCCAGACTTGTGATTTCATCTGTGTGGCCAAGTCTAGGTTTGTAAATTCCTTCCCCTAATACAAATGGGCCAATATTTCTGCAATTCATAGTTTGAGTTGTTGGAGAACATATATAATGTTTAATATATAAATGGCATGCCTGTGATCAAACAACTAATATCCACTAGCCCTCTAATCCTCTATAACATGCTATCTCTTTTGCTAAGTTTTGAGGGTTTGAAGATACTGGACTATGTGTGAGTTTCTAAGCATGTGACTTAGCTTGAAATAATTGATCCCATGTAAACTAACCACCACCATTCAAGGTTATATAGACATTCCTCCCCCTTTCCTGTACTGTGAAAAGTGAATTGCTGGCCATGGATTCAAAGTTAGAAGAAAGGGGAAGGGGAACCAAAGAAAAGAAGGGGAAATCACATTATTGCTATATGTAAAATGCTACCTAAATATATTCAATAAAATGAAGAATTCAAGCAAATAGCATAATTTCACTACTACATTTGGAGCTACATTACACACTGGAAAAGAATTAATACAAAAATATTTTATAAGGATTGAATGAAATAGATAAAAGACATAGTACTTTTCATCAAAAAGAATTCTCTTTTCATTGAGAAAATTAAGATGGCACTAAGTGACCTGTAGGTCATCTGAAGAGAGGGACTACATAGTTCTCAGAAGAGTATATGTTAAGGGGCAGCTAGGTAGCTTAGTGGATAGAGCACCAGCCTTGAAGTCAGAAGGACCCGAGTTCAAATCTGGTCTCAGACACTTTTAACATTCCCTAGCTGTATCTTAAAAGAGTATATATTAAGTGTTCAATAAATGTTGATTGGATAAATTATAAATGCTTTGTGTATAATACACAACAGATAATAAATTATCAAAAAGAGAGCTATAAATCACCTCTCTCTCTCTCTTTATATATATATGTATATATGTATATACATATATATATATACATAAAACCTCTATATTGCAAAAGTAAAATAGCTATATTAGGATGTTAGTTTATTTTTTATTTTTTTATCTTAAATTCCATTGTTTCCTATGCTTTGTTAACATTAGCTTGAATTTTTAAAAAATGCAACATCTGTAAGAACAATCTATCACTCTTTAGCAAGAAAGGAGGAAAAATGAATAGAAAGTATGTGGATTATTTGTTCTTCACTAAAAACGGGTAAATAAAGCAGTCAGGGTTTGAGATAGGGTACAAAGAACATCACCATGGTTACATCTTTCCCATATCAAATTAGAGCAGAATTTGTGTACTCAAGGTTTGTTGACAGCCTACATAGGGCCATAAAAAGAATACAAGGCTAGAAGTTTGAAATCTAAATATATGCTGCAAAGTCTGTTGAGAGAAAGTTGGGTGAAGAAAGAGGCATCAGGAGAGCAACGGAGATGTTTGGATGATCAGATGCCATTTCAGAAAGGGGGAATTTTTCTTTTGAATATGATACATAAAAAGTCTCTCTAAGTTTAAGTTTCTTTATAATAACAAGATATTCCCATCTTAGCATCCAATTAAGTTATTAGGAAGATTCATTCTTCTTGGCATATGAGTAGGAACAGGAGTTTTATCACCTGCCCAATAGCGTAGATGTCAATATGGAATCTTGAGATCTTCAAAAGAACAGCAAAAGGGTTAGTTACTCTTAAACAAGGGCAAGGTAATACTTCCCTGCACACCTGCTCTTATTATTTTTATGGGTTATTTAGCACATAGTGAATTCTCTTTAACACATGTGGAGAATTCATATTGAGTTAAAAAACTCCTTGGAAACTAGCATGGTCAGGTGTGTAATCAAGGTACTGCCTAGACTGTTTGCAAAAGGTGGCACTTTCATTTGATGAGCATTGTCTTCATATATATAAAATATGTGTGTGCATGTGTGTGTAATTTAATTCTTAGTCTTGTTGATGCATATATGGATGCCTCCTTTGCACATATATTTTTAGATGCAAAGAAAATGGCTTTCTACAATAAATTTGTATCTAATGAAAATAATTTTTGTAGGTATTGTTCTATAATCAATTAAGGAGACATTTCCTATAATTTACAACATTTTTTTCTTTAAGTCCTGTGACTTTTATCTTACTAGAACAATTTTAGATGTAGAAATTATCTACACTGATATATGTAACCTATTTATAATCTATAGTATTATATATGTAAGCAATTTACAAATAGTCACATAGCTAGAATAAATTAGAAAATTTGAACATGCCTTTCTACCTCATAATGCCATACTCTCTTTCACAGGAAAGTGACAGAAAATCACTGTAGAATAAGAAATGATGAAAACTAACAGAAGAAGAATAAAGCAAGGAGAATGAAAAGAATAATATATGTTGAATACAATCCAATAAAGACAATAACATTTTAAAAAGAAGTTAGTACTTATAAGGATTGACACATTCAATACAAATTTGGATTGAAAGCTTTTATTTTAGTATGAAATCTGACGGGCTAATGCACTGAAAACAAAAAATTGCTGAGAATGCATATTTTCAATAATTTTTCTTTTAGTACTAGAAAAACACTTCATACTCCTTTACCGACTGACCAATTATGCTCTTTTCAAGGGAATCTGAACTATACTGACGGAGATGCTCTTCATTATAAGAGAATAATAAAAAGATAAGAAACATGCAAAGAAAAGGGGAAGAGGAAATAGAAATAAAGCACATAATCATGGAATAATTAATTATAATAATGGAAATCATCAGGATCAATCATTCTTCAGAGGAGGAAATAAGAATCAACAAATGAAGTAAAGAACCGGAAAAATGAAGACTTGTCCTCACAGATACCTTTGATTTCAAGTTTTAGGAGATGAATTCAATATGCATTTACATACACAAACACATACATACATACATACATACATAAGATTAGATTATAATTATGTACATTGAAGTGAATAGTAAAGAGAAGATAGTCAATCATATATTAACTCTAGGATTGTAAGCTATGGTGATTTGAGAAGGATGATAAATCTTTATCAGAATTATCATTAGGAACAAAAATATTTAAGGTAACTGAAATCCCCTTCATTTGTAGAAGATACAAATAGTGGAACTGATTTCTCTATAGAACTTCTAATCATTTATATTACATGAGGTAATCAGTGTGCAGTGGATAAAATGTTGGGACTGGAATCAGAAAGACAAATGCAGCCTCAGACACTTGTCAGCTGTGTAAACCTGGGCAAGTCACTTGCCCTGTCTGCCTCAGTATCTTCAACTGCAAAGTAAGAATAATAATAATAATAGCACCCGCCTCTCAGGTTTGTTGTGAGGATCAAATAAGATAATTGTAAAGTGATTAGCCCAATACCCAATTCATAATAAGTGCTATAGAAATGTGAGCTATTGTTATTGTTAATAATAATATTATTAGATCCAATCATATTCAGAAGATGGAAAGTAAGATTGCTCTAATTTCACAGCTTTGATGAGTGCATATAGCAGAAAGTAGAAGCACCTGAATTTCAAATTCAAAATATTGATATTATAAGCAAAGATCTAGATCTATCTTTCTCTAATCTGAATCATAGTTCATAATCAGGAATAAGTAGTGACAACAAGCCCTTTTTCCTGCCACTTCTTTCACTCATGATTCTATACCACATGCTTCTTACTTTGTGCCCAATCTCAGTCCCACTACATCATCCTTGTCCAATTCGTAATTATGTCACCTGGACAGGAATGTTTGTTAATCTCACCAAAACAGAGGTTTTAGAATTGGAAGGCATGGAAGAATCACTTGAAGAACTCAAAATAAGTATGCATATTGGATAAATTGGGAGTGAAACTGCAAAGTTAGTACTCTATATATTTTTATTTAAAAGTTGACAAAAGACTATGAGAATGTTAAACAAAATACATTTGTTTTGATTCCCAATCATCATTCATTCTAGCCCAGTACCATGGTGTCAAACTGAAATATATACACCTATGTTTGTGACATTCCTTTAAAAAGGAGTTTTCATTTACAGAAATGAATGTGAAGAAGAGAGAATATTCTTGCAAAAATCAATAAACATCAACTTCATTGAGGAATGTTTTTGGTGGTAAAATTAAGGTAAGAACCCATGTCTTTTTTTTTTTTTTTTTTTTTGCTTTTTTTTGCTGAGGCAATTGAGGTTAAGTGACTTGCCCAGGGTCACACAGCTAGGGAATGTTAAGTGTCTGAGACCAAGTTTGAACCCAGGTCCTTCTGACTTCAGGGCTGGTGCTCTATCCACTGCGCCACCTAGCTGCCCTGAACCCATGTCTTCTTGATCCAAATTCATGCCATGCTGTCTTCCCCATAGTTTGTTTCAAAAGAAAAGTTTATAAGTAAAGTTTGTGAAACTCAAAGTTTAAGTTATGTAATAGACAATTAAGCAAAAACTACTTTTCAACAGTGTTTGAACATCCCTTTATCCCCCTATTTCAAAGTCATTACACTGTCAATTAATTTTCAGCAATTATTTGCCATAAACCTCATCTTCAATAAATTATGTAAGATCACTTGTAAACCTAAAATTTGAATACATTTTAAACTATCCCTGTACATATTATATTTTTGTGCTACTGTTCAAAGCACAATGTATTACAGTAATGAATCTGTAAAAGAAAGACATTTGTTACTTTGTTTCTGTTCCATTCTAAACCAAATGAATGAGCAGAATCCAATACTGGGGAAAACATTGATCTTGATGAGAAAAGAATTTGTTATTGTTGTTTTTCCTATTAATCCTCTAGCTGTTCTCCAGACTTAAATAGCCAGCAGAGGGAGCACTATGAAGTTTTAAAGTGTTCTATCCAAGGATTTCTAGTAATTTCAACCTAAGTATTCTCTCTGGTAATATCCTGAATGACACAAATAATTGCCTTTATAAGTCATAAGCACATACTATTTTATTTCAGAGAAATTTACCTTCGCTCTACTACAACCTACCAACATATGAAAAATCACTCCAAAACCAGGATAGTAAACATGACATGCATCAGAGTTCCTGGATTTATGATATCTTTTAGGAACTTACAGGTGAAGAGTCAAGGTTCGAAAAAAGTAAATCTAAAACTTTTCTAGACTAAAAATTCTCAGAAATAAACAAGGAGAATTAGTATAGAGAGGGGTATTTTTTTGCCCCTAACCTGATATGACAATACTACCAGCTAGATTAGATGAAGCTATCTACACACACACATACATACACAAACACACACAAACACACACATACACACAAATACACACACACACACAAACACACACCAATAAATTCTGTGAGTACTATTTCTTAGTTATATGTCTGCCAGAACATGCATTTTATGGGTAAAGAAATGAGATCTAAAAAATTATCATCAAAAAAGTATCTTCAGGTTGAAAGGCCAGAGTTATCTAATTCCAAGCAGTTCTTAACCCAATGACTCATTTACAGCACAAATTTCTCACAGCACAAAAAAAGTCAAGCTTCCTCTTTAACAGTATAGCTTCTTAAATACTAATTATTATTTTTCTAGGAACATGAGATCTAATAAAATACAAAGACATTTAGAATCTATGCTTCATTTATATGAAATTAGGAAATCCTACAATGTTAAGCTTATATGAGTGAACATTCTTAGCATTCCCTACATAAGGATGAACATTATTCACACTAGGATATTATCTGTGGTTTAAACATGTCTAGTCATTGCTAAAGTCCAAATTGTGTTAAGTAATTTTGAACATGAATGTATTCCTTTTCCATATTTACAAATAACATTAAAGTCTGATGAGTATATTAAAGACACAATTTTAATTATAAATGTATATATGCATATATACATACACCAAGATATGGGAATGATTATGGAAAAATATAGCTTTTGGTCAATGTTAAATGTTGCCTTGTTTAGTTAATATATTCAAATTCTACTCATAGGGGCAGCTAGGTGGCGCAGTGGTTAGAGCACCAGCCCTGAAGTCAGGAAGACCTGAGTTCAAATTTGGTCTCAGACACTTCCTAGCTGTGTGACCCTGGGCAAGTCACTTAACCCCAATTGCCTCAGCAAAAAGCAAAAAAAAAAAAAAAAAATTCTACTCATACTTTAAGTAATTAAAAGCAACAATTTATATTTTCTACTCTTTGATTCTAAATGGAATTTTTTTTTTTTAAATTGGGAGATAGGTTTTGGAATGAAAGTTCCAGATATATAAACTTTATATGTAACAGGTAATTTTATAATGACAAGATGAGAGAGGCAAGGTAAGATAGCAGTTTGTCTGAAAAAGTTCTGTAAGATTTATTGAAAAATTCAATATGAGTTAACAATGTCCTATGCAACCCAAGTTAATATAATATTTTGTTGCATTGGGAGTGACAGAGCTTCCAAGAATAAGGTGATAATAGTCCCATTCTATTTAGTCTATGGTTCTAGGTGCCCCATTTTAGAAAATCCATTGGCTAAATGGATAGCATACAAAATAGGGCCATAAAGATATCAGAGTGTATGGAATTCATGGAAGATGATGATGACGAAGATGATGAGTTATATAATGCTTGAAGATTTGCAAGTCACTTCATAAATATCTCATTTTATCCTCATAAAAACTCTGGGAGACAGGTGTTAATTATATTTCCCTTTTTACTGATGAGGATACTGAGGCAAACAGAAATTAAGTCACTTGTCAGTGTCACATATTTATTGGCTCAGGCAATTCAGGGTTTCTTGACTCCAGATCTAGCATCTATTATCATATAAGGTTCAAGTAAAGGAACTAGTGTGGAGAAATGGTGACTCAGAGAAGTCTTGATAACCATCTTCAAATATATGAAAGACTGACATATGGAAGAAGAATTGGGTTTGATTTTTTTTTGGGGGGGCACAAAGAGAAAAGGCAGGAGCACTAGATAAAAAGTTCCCAAGTGGCCAATTAATGCTTGATGGAAAAACTTCATTACTAGAACTATTCAAAAATCCCTTTGAATGTAGTGAGCTCCTCCTCTTTTAAGGTTTTCACATAAAGGTTGGATGATCACTTCTCCAAAAAGATGTAGTAGAGATTTTCGGGTGTGTATTAGACTAGATAGCCACTACCTCTAAAATTCAGTTATTAAATTATAAATGTGTAAATTAGAGATATATTTTTAAAATATTAACTTTGAAGAAGTGTATTATCACTATATAAACATAAAAATTCACATGAGTAATATTATTGTATTAACAAAAGCATTATTTATGATGCTAAACAGTTTTCCATTGGGATATTATATAAAGAGCCATAGACTAAAACTCAAAAGACTGAGATCTATTCCTGACTCTGCTGCATATTAACTATGTGGCTTGGAGTGAAGTCCCTTGACACTTAGACTTCAAGTTTCCTCACTAAAAGATGATGACAATAATATCTACTTCAGATGATTTATAGGAAGAGCAAAAACAAAAAACTAAATTATATGAAAGCATATATTAAGCTATAAAATGCCATACAAATATAACTATTAATAACTAATTATTATATGTAACCAATTTCAATTTTGAACCTTTGTAGCATCTAATTTATTGCTGTGTTTAATAAATGCTTTTTTATAAGTACAGTGATATATTCATGAAAAAGTAAAAATAAAATAAACTCTAAAGTGAAGAGATTTTAAAAAGAATACTTATTTACAGGGGCAGCTAGGTGGTGCAGTGGATAGAGCACCAGCCCTGAAGTCAGGAAGACCTGAGTTCAAATCTGTTCTCAGACACTTAACAGGTCCTAGCTGTGTGACATTGGCGTTGGGTGAGTCACTTAACCCCAACTGCCTCAGCTTTAAAAAAAAAAAAAAAAAAAAGATAAAAGAATACTTATTTGCTCAGAATTCTGATCCAATTAATTTTATTATCCACCTTAACCAATATTCACTAAGTCATTTTCTAACTGAGAAATAAGACTAAATGAGAATTATGACTAAATACTGATATATCAATCAATTAATTCATAAATCACCCAGCATTAATTAAATGCTTTCTGTGTGCCAAGCACTGTGTATGCTAGGTCACAGGATTAGTTGCAAAGAATTTCTTTGATTGTGTACATTGAATGTATTTCTTTGAATGTAAGTATTTTTGACTATGTATTTAAAACAATACAAATAAAATTTTATATTATATATAAGTATATATCAAAGAAATTTCTGAACAAGGATCTTAACTATTTCAATTCACTTTAGGATATTAACACAGAATATAAAGCATTATTTTAAGCTCCTCTTGAGCAGAGTTTTATCAAAGTACAAGATATAAAGAGGGCAAAAGTTGGAATAATTTTCAGCTATAAAAAGGAATTTTACCCTATTTTGGAGAAACTTCGAATTCAAGTAAGAGTTCTCAATTATTTGAGAGAATTTTTGATAAAGACCACTTTTCAAATAAGCTTAAGTAATTCTTCTAAAAAAAAAAAAAGACAAGAAAAGCTATTTTCTACTGTCTTCAGTGTAGTTTTAACCAATGAAATTAATTGCAAAAAGCATATTTTTTAAAATTTCAGCATTTTTTGCAAACTGACAAATCCAATAAAGATTTATTCTAATGTCAAAACCTCCAGTGCACACTATTAAATAAAATCCAATGTGAGATTGAAATTCTTAAATGTTTTTTGTCTCATATGAAAAATCTTTATGCTTTTAAAGCAATCTTTTTTTTAAACTGTGTCACATACTTATTGTTAAGACTATATAGCCTCAAAAATGTTTGGAGAAAAAAAATGTTAGGAATTTATTTCAGTACAATCCTACTTAGAATACCTGAAATCTGAAGTCCAAAATACCAAGATTAAGAAACAAGAATCTTCCTAAAAATAAAATGAAAATGAAAGCACAAGAGAGCTTTGTATGGCAGTTTTGTTTTAATTAAAAGAAAGTTGCTATGGCATTTGGAACAAAACTTCCAAGTAGTAAATATAATCATTATTTTTTATATTTTGAAGATACAATAACAAAAAACAACAGTCTTTAGAAAAGGATTATTTGATGATAATGACAATCACTACTGAGCTCCCGAATAATAATGAATGCTTTCCCAATGATCCATTTCAATGCTTGGTACAAGTTCATGATAACTCACACTCAATTATATAAAGAGAAAATTTCATGTAAATGTTACCTTTTAAACTGATTTCCTTAGTAAATTGAAATATGGTGAAAAATCAAAGTCATTCAAATACTTTAATATAAAGTATGCTCCTTGCAAAGTTTTCTTTTCTCAATTGACGATGTCCAAGGTATTAAATTTCATATTACTATAATGTAGGAAAAACTGTAAAACTTAATCAGCTTCAGAATTACGGTAGCGGGTACAAAGAATAACATTCTCTCTAACAAAACTTTTTTTACTTTTGTACTATGGCCACCTATACCCCATACATGTTTTTCATTTTAACAGAATAAAACAAGTTTCAAATCAAGACTAAGTGATGCCAAATGTTCAAAGGAATTAAGTTAAAAATAAAGGTAAACTGATGTCACTGAAGATTTATTAAGCTTCTCGTCTGAAATATCTATATTATATTAACACGGAATGTTGAAAAATATATAGAAGAAATAATATAAACACATTGGAACTACATTTTGAATGCATGCTTCATGGCTAATTTTAGAATTATCAAAAGCTTATTTTTATTTTCACAATTTAAAGGTTAGTGAATTACAATTATTTCTGAGGAGAAAAAAAATTTATTGATTCTTGGTCATACACTAGGCAAATTTCACGTAAAAAATGCAGAGGATTTATTTGTGTATTACTAAATGTGCAGAAGATGTGGCACAATGAATTGTTTTTTCATTAATTCAGTAGCTCATGAAATTGACAAATCAAAATTTAAAATACAAATGCTTCAAATAAAATAAATTACAAAAGAAAACTTTGGGACAATAATTTTTTTAAAAAAATATTTTTAAATTACATGTATGAGTGCTTACTACTTGCAAGTTGTTCTTTATTACTTACTCTCTAATAAAAATACATTTCCCAGAGACATCAATTATTTAAGCATATAATCCTTCATGCACTTTAAACAATATATCTGAAACAAAAGGCAGATTATTAAAGACTTTTAAAAATGCTTTCTAAGGAAGTGAACCTGTACAGGCCCTTTTTCCCCTTTTCTTTTTCTTTTTAAATCCAGGGTTGTGTTACTCTAGATGGTATTTATGTTTTAAAAGAAAATTCTGATTATAATTTCTAAACTAATTTTAGCAGCTTTAAAAAGACATACAAGTATTATACTGTCTATAAGACTTAATAGTAGTGATGATAATGATGATAAGTAAACATTTTATTTTAAGTCTATAAGGATTTTAATAACAGAAGAACCTGCCTTATTTTAAATAAGGCATACATGATCTAATAAAAAAAAGAGGAAATTATAACTACTGTTCAGATATGTGTTTGGTATTATGATTTGTAAAGAAGGAGATCCTTTTCCAAATGTGCAAACAAAAATTACAAAGTATAGGGGAAAATCTCTGTCTTAAAACAGTTTATTAAAAAACTATTAGGAAAAACATATTTCATACTCTGTGTCCTCAAAACACATATCTGCTGCAATTTTCTAATTGCTACCACGAACAAACACTAAATGGTTTCCAATAGCTGCCGAAATGTGTGTGTATTCAGCTCTTTTGAACATCTATAAAACATAAAAAACATTTTAATGTTGAAATGATACAAGAACACCCATTCAGAAGACCATCAAAATTTACTGTGTGTGGTAATGCAGAGGAAATTCTATAGGCTTAACACTTTACAGCAAATTCTCTTACTGTTGTTTAACATAACTGCATGTTTTCAGGGAATGAAATTGTTTTGACCATAAATGCAAACTTAAAACTATTTACTAGCAACATTAACTTCTATGCATGCAAACAGAGAATGCTGTGATGCACTCCAATAAAAGTCAAAGCAGATTTTGCATTATTTAGTGTAAGAAAATAACTAAGGCATATGGTTTTTATAATCACTTTATTCTAAGGAAAAAATTTAGAATAACAATATAAGTATTAGATTTCACAATTTAAAATTAAACACTGACATATGTTCCTTTTTATATGTTGTATTTATAATTATTAATTTTTTTAAGTATGAAAAAATAAGTGCATAAGATAATTTACTTGAGATTCATATATAATTTTTTTTCACAATTTGCTATCACATTTGGAACAGAAATATGTTAATGACTAGAAGATGATTTGAGAATGAGACTTCTGCTCCTTAGAAAATTAAGGTGAACTGAATAAAAAAAAAATTCCATTAGAGAAAAAAATAGAAAAAATTTGAATATTGTATGTATGCCAAATCGCTTTTTTTTCAATAAAATGAGTATGATAAAGAAAAGTCCACCTATGATTTATTTTGTTAAGTGTCTAAGTCATAACAAATTTTATTCTACATAAATTATAAACATAACAATGTCTCTTAATCTATGAGCTTTTTCTTTGCATTTAAGTATGTGAAAATTTGCATTCTTGTATATTACTCTTCTCTTTGATCTTCCTCAGTACTCAGATCACTGTTAACTATTCTGGGTGGTCTCCCATCAGGATTCAGTGATCAGTGTCTTTCTCTATTGGTTGCCTTCTAAGGATTCCTATCAGCTGTATTCTTACATGCATCTGACAACTTTATTAGCTCACTCAGATTGTGCTTCAGAACATCTCCATAACACACATACCCTTTCTCAAACAATCACACTTTTGTAGTTGACTCAGAACAAATAATTATATGAACACTTCAGCTGTTATACTCAATAATAAGGTCGAAATGAAGAGAAATTTCACATTATGTGTAAGTCAGGGCTTGGTTTTCATGTTCGGGCTCAAAAAATCAATTCCAGATTGATTTTTGTGTATATATCGTTATTGTCAGAGGATTAATTGATGAATTTTTCATTTGATGAGTCAGGTGGAATAGGCTCTCAGGCACTCAGTGAGTAGAATTCTAATTTACTATGGTTCTTTGCGCTATGCAGCAAAACCAACAATTGTGATATTTTATCATAATTTATTTGCTTCCAAAAATGTTGAGTTTAAAGTCCCAAAAGCAAAATAAAAGCCTTCTATTAGTTATCCTTGTACAACAATTGTGTATGATTAAATCATGTTTCAAAAAACTGATTTAAGCCTTTAAAAAGGCACAAATCTCCGTTTGATTCAACATGTCAGGAGTGCTTTTATGTTTTGTTATGACCTAAATCTGGGAAATAGCAGGCTGAATCTCAAAAGACTAGCTATTTAAAAGGCAAACATATATGCACACACATATATAACATCCAAAATTACCAAATTATGTACTGCAAATTATATAGTATACTGCAGTCAACATTGCAAACATTTTAAAAATATGATTTTAACAACCTGCCAGAGTTCTGAAATATATTTCTAAATTTAAGGAAATTTTAATTCAGTTCAGAAGTAGTACAAAAATGATTTTGGTGCTGAAAACTCCAAATTAAAAAGAAACTTAAAGGAAAAATTGTGTACATTTTATTTATTGAACACATTTTTTAAAAACTTATCTTAGGAGATACTGCCTTCTTAATTCGTTTCAATAAATATTTTTTAAGGATACACTATGCATGAGGCACTATGACAAAATTACTGGCATTTTTACTTTATTAAAAATTGATTAAGAGATACATATATAAATATGTTAAGTTTTTTTTTAATTATTCTGGCTCCACTGTTCACCTCCTCCCCTCCCCCTGCTTCTGAATTTGGAATAGCAGAGGATGTTTTCTAAATAGTTATATTTTCAGGAATTTAGTATCTGCATTGACTGCAGAATTTTTCACACATCAATTTAATATGGTGACAGAGACTCTCAAAGCAGGGATACAGAGTACATATGTATATGTATTTAGAAAGAAACAAGTTCATTTCCTTTGTCTAAATATCAAAAATATCATTATATATTATGCTATTTTCAATATTCAGTTCCTTTCTCAATACAAGTACTGAACAAAACTCTTTTTCTTCTGCAGTTGTGCTGTACTCTAAATCACCTTTCCCCTTCCTCTTTTTTTTTTTTTATTCATTTCTCCTCCTTTGCAGGTTCACAGGGAAAAGCAAATGGTCCAGACCACTCTGATTTCCTTCAACTTGATCATCCCCCAAAGCTCCCACGTACATGTAAACAATCAGGAATATGAAATCTAGGAATTGAATATACCAATCAACAATGTTTTCAGTCATCTAAGTAACACGTCAGTTATAATGCATGTACTCCCAGAGTGCTAGGAACTGTCTTCACTCAACTACTAGCATCAAGCACAGGGGGCAAGGGACAGATTCAACTAAGATTAATATTGACCCCTATATCTCTCTTTGCTTGAAAGTTTCCCCCTTGCTTCTCTTATGACCCTGTCACTTCCTTTTTATTACTCTGTCCTCTTTAGAATCTATTTCTAGGAACCAAAGTGTCTGCAAGAAGAGACTATCTAGGCCCATCAACAGATTAAAACTGATTTCAAGACAGTTTTTGTTGACCTTTTGTTATGCCCTCTTAAAAACTGATGAGTAGAGAGCAAAGCTCTATGAACTTTATCTTTGTTCTAACTACAGAAATCTCTCTCTCAGGTCCAAGTTCAATGTGCTTTCAATATGGAAGCATAATAATGAAATAAGACAATACAACTTTATTCTTTGCAATCTTTTTTCTTCTCACTAAATAGCACAACTCCCTAAAGCCAATCTTTAAATCTTACTAATAATAAAGACATAAATTTATGTTTGTCAGTTCAGTACTGGCTTCTATACACTTCAAGTTAAAGCTTTTACTTAATGACCTATCTGCCAGAAATGTATCCATTAAAGGGTTCCTCTTCCAATACCTGGGTACACACAAAATCAGATCCTCTTGGGATGACAATTCTCACTAACTTAGCCAGGAAGGATGCAATAGCTTGCTGGTGGATCTGCTTGTTTAAATGTTCTCCTCACTCTAATCCTCCATTCAGTTACCAAAGTGATTTTCCTAAAGTTCAATTCCAATTATGTCACTTCCCTACTCAAAAAATTTTAGGGGCTCCCTATCACTTCTAGAACAAATACATATCCTCTATTTGGCATTCTAAGAGAGAATGTTGTTTGTCTTTTATATATATATATAT
>JAJPUD010001345.1:158869-259069 GCA_023553655.1 Myrmecobius fasciatus
TCGTTATCTTTTCCTGTCATTTTAGCCAATCTGACAGGTGTGTAGTGGTATCTCAGAGTTGTCTTAATTTGCATTTCTCTGATCAATAGTGATTTGGAACAACTTTTCATATGACTAGAGATGGTTTTAATTTCATCATCTGAAAATTGTCTGTTCATATCCCTTGACCACTTATCTATTGAAGAGTGGCTTGAATTGTTATATATATGAGACAATTCTCCATATATTTTAGAAATGAGGCCTTTATCAGAACCATTAAATGTAAAGATGATTTTGCAATTCGATGCTTCCCTCCTAATCTTGTCTGCATTTGTTTTGTTTGTACAGAAACTTTTTAACAATATAATCAAAATTATCCATCTGGTGTTCAATTAGGAGTTCCAGGTCTTCTTTGGACATAAATTTATTCCATTTCCACAGGTCTGAGAGATAAGCTATATTACGCTCCTCTAACTTGCTTACAAAGTCCCTCTTTATATCTAGATCATGAACCCATTTAGATCTTATCTTGGTATGTGGTGTTAGGTATGGGTCAAGCCCTAATTTCTTCCACACTAGTTTCCAATTTTCCCAGCAGTTTTTGCAGAATAGCGAGTATTTATCCCAAAAGCTGGGGTCTTTGGGTTTATCGAACACTAGTTTCTTAAGGTTATTGCCTAGATTGTCCTGATATCCTATCCTGTGCCACTGATCGACTGCTCTATTTCTTAGCCAGTACCAAACGGTTTTGATGACCGCTGCTTATAGTTTTAGATC
The DNA here is from genome assembly GCA_023553655.1 of Myrmecobius fasciatus. Classification (NCBI taxonomy): domain Eukaryota; kingdom Metazoa; phylum Chordata; class Mammalia; order Dasyuromorphia; family Myrmecobiidae; genus Myrmecobius; species Myrmecobius fasciatus. The sequence continues at coordinate 159,626 of JAJPUD010001345.1, forward strand.
TGGTACAGCAAGGCCACCTTCATCTGCCTTTTTTTTCATTAATCCCCTTGAAATCCTTGACCTTTTGTCCAGATGAACTTTGCTACTATTTTTTCTAGATCTGTAAAATAATTTCTTGGGAGTTTGATTGGTATGGCACTAAATAAGTAGATTAGTTTGGGTAGCATTGTCATTTTTATTATGTTTGCTCTGCCTACCCATGAGCACTTAATATTTTTCCAATTGATTAGGTCTGATTTTATTTGTGTGGAAAGTGTTTTGTAATTTAGTTCGTATACTTTCTGACTTTTCCTTGGCAGATAGATACCCAAATATTTTATCCTATCATCTGCTATTTGGAATGGAATTTCCTTTTGTATCTCTTGCTGCTGAACTTTGTTGGTAATATATAAAAATGCTGATGATTTATGTGGATTAATTTTGAATCCTGCCACTTTGCTAAAGTTGTGAATTGTTTCTAGTAGTTTTTTAGTTGAGTCTCTAGGGTTCTCTAAGTATACCATCATGTCATCTGCAAAGAGTGATAATTTGGTTTCTTCATTACCTACTCTGATTCCTTTTATCTCTTTTTCTTCTCTTATTGCTAAAGCTAACATTTCTAATACAATATTAAATAGTAATGGTGACAGTGGGCAGCCTTGTTTCACTCCTGATCTGATTGGGAATGGTTTTAGTTTGTCTCCATTACATATGATGCTTGCTGATGGTTTTAAATAGATGCTACTGATCATTTTAAGGAAAAGCCCATGTATTCCTATACTGTCTAGTGTTTTTAATAGGAAAGGGTGTTGGATTTTATCAAAGGCTTTTTCTGCATCTATTGAGATAATCATATGGTTTTGGTTAGTTTGGTTATTAATATAATTAATTATGCTGATAGTTTTCCTAATATTGAACCAGCCCTGCATCCCTGGTATAAATCCTACTTGGTCATAGTGTACTATCCTAGGGATGACTTTCTGTAATCTCATCAGCATTTTTATATATTACCAACAAAGTTCAGCAGCAAGAGATACAAAAAGAAATTCCATTCAAAATAACTGTCGATGGTATAAAATATTTAGGAATCTATCTGCCAAGCAAAAGACAGGAAGTATATGAACTAAACTACAAAACACTTTCCACAAATAAAGTCAGATCTAATCAACTGGAAAAACATCAAGTGCTCATGGGTAGGCTGAGCGAATATAACAAAAATGACAATACTACCCAAATTAATTTACTTATTTAGTACCATACCAATCAAACTCCCAAGAAATTATTTTACAGATCTAGAAAAAATAATGGCAAAGTTCATTTGGAAGAACAAAAGGTCAAAAATTTCAAGGGAATTAATGAAAAAAAAAAAAGGCTGATGAGGGTAGCCTTGCTGTGCCAGATGTAAAATTAAAGCAGCAATCATCAAACACATTTGGTACTGGCTAAGAAATAGAGTAGTTGATCAGTGGCATAGGATAGGATCACAGGACAAAGCAGGCAATAACTATAGCAATCTAGTGTTTGATAAACCCAAAGACTCCAGCTTTTGTGATAAGTATTCACTAATTGACAAAAAACTGCTGGGAAAATTGGAAACTAGTATGGAAGAATTTAGGCTTGACCCACACTAACACCACATACCATGATAAGATCTAAATGGGTTCATGATTTAAATATAAAGAATGATACTAAAAGCAAATTAGAGGAACATAAAATAGTTTACCTCTCAGACCTTGGAAAAGGAAGGAATTTGTGTCCAAAGAAGAACTAGAACTCCTAATTGAACACCAGATGGATAATTTTGATTATATTAAGTTAAAAAGTTTTTGTACAAACAAACTAATGCAGACAAGATTAGGAGGGAAGCAATAAATTGGGAAATCATCTTTACATTTAAGGGTTCTGATAAAGGCCTCATTTCTAAAATATATAGAGAATTGTTTCATATTTATAAGAATTCAAGCCATTCTCCAATCGATAAATAGTCAAAGGATATGAACAATTTTCAGATGATGAAATTAAAACCATCTCTAGTCATATGAAAACTTGCTCCAAATCACTATTGATCAGAGAAATGCAAATTAAGAGAACTCTGAGGTAGCACTACACACCTGTCAGATTGGCTAAGATAAAAGGAAAAGATAATGATGAATGTTGGAGGGGATGTGGGAAAACTGGGACACTGATACATTGTTGGTGAAACTGTTAATGGATCCAACCATTCTGGAGAGCATTTTGGAACTATGCTCAAAAAGTGATGAAACTATGCATACCTTTGACCCAGCAGTGCTTCTATTGGGCCTATATCCCAAAGAGATCTTAAAGGAAGGAAAGGGACCCACTTGTACAAAAATGTTTGTGGAAACCCTTTTTGTAGTGGCTAGAAAGTGGAAGCTGAATGGATGCCCATCAACTGGAGAATGGCTGAAAAAATTATGGTATATGAATGTCATGGAATATTATTGTTCTGTAAGAAACGACCAGCAAGAAGATTTCAGAGAGGCCTGGAGAGACTTGCATGAACTGATGCTGAGTGAAATCAGCAGAACCAGGAGAGCATTATACACGGCAACAATAATACTATATGATGCTCAATTCTGATGGGCATGGCTCTCTTCAGCAATGAGATGTTTCAAACCAATTCCAATTGTTCAGTGATGAAGAAAGCCATATACACCCAGGGAGAGGCCTATGCAATCTGAGCCTGGACCACAACAACATAGCATTTTCACACTCTCTATTGATGTTTGTTTGCATTATGTTTTCCTTCTCAGATTTTTTTTTTTCTTTTCCCCTGTAGATCCAATTTTTCTTTTACAGCAAGATAACTGTATAAATATGTATATACATATTCGATCTGTGAAATATTTTAACATAATTAATATGTATTAGACTTCCTGTCATCTAGGGGAGGGGATGGGGGATAGGAGGGAAAATTTTTTAACAGAAATCTTTGCAAGGGTCAATGTTGAAAAATTTCCTATGCATATCTTTTACAAATAAAAAGCTTTAATTTAAAAAAAAATTTCACAAATAAAGCAGTGTCAATCTTAAAGGAAAACATAGATAATAGTGATGCAAATTTGGGCGTTCATGGATGAGTAACAAGCTGTCTTAATGGAAATATCAAACAAATAAATGAGATCTATGTTATTTGAAAATGAAAGAGAATACCAAAAATGAGGAATATGTAGAACAATAAGTTATGAATTCCAGTAATTTCTGAAATTCTATTTTAATTCATCAGTTAAATAAATTTTATGTCTGACAAACCAGCCTTAAAATTTCTTCTTATGGGGGCAGCTAGGTGGCCCAGTGGATAGAGCACTAGCCCTGAAGTTAGGAGGACCTGAGTTCAAATCTGGTTTCAGACACTTAACACTTCTTAGCTGTGTGACTCTGGGCAAGTCACTTAACCTCAATTGCCTCAGGGGGAAAAGTTTTTGCTTACAAATCATGGTCATGGGAAAATGGGAACAAATATCTATTAAACATCTGCCATGTGCCAGGCACTGTGCTAAAGTGTCGACAAATATCTCATTTGATTCTCATAACAATTCTGTGAGATAGGTGTTATTATTCCTGTTTTAGAGCAGAACAAACTGAAACAAAAAAGAGATTATGTGCTTTATCCAGGGTTACACAATTAAGAGTTTGAGGTTAGATTTGATCTCAGGTCTTGCTGACTTTAAGTCCAGTGCTCTAAGCCTTATATCACCCAATTGCCTGAATTATTATGGAAAAATATCCTTTAAGAACCCAATTTAAAAACCTGTTTTTAAAAATGGAAATCTTGCTAAACTATATAGCATACTTATCTGCCTTAGCGAAATAATAAGGTAAAATGCAATATTTTCTTCAAGGCTTAGTCTGCTATCATTTTTCATATTATACCATATAGTTAAAAATGAATTTGGGACATGGGGATGAATTTATTGTGATTCCAATTACAATTGTGCTATTAAAATAACATAAAATAAGTCTCTCCCTAGTAGCTAGTTACTCTTTTTTTGGTTACTTTTTCTTCTCAAAAGTAGACTGTAGCTCATGCAGTAGCATAATAATCTAAGCAGCACAACATTGTGGCCTTTCCAAAAATTATGCTACTGAATCAGAAGTTAAATCATCACTTATCTTCATTCTCTTTATTGTCAACCTTTGACTTTTCTAGTAGGGTTCAAAACATTCTATTTTTCAGCTTCAGTCATTATTCAACTCTAGCACCAAGTCTCTGACTTAGATGTATTATCTTCATGGAGAAGTTCTATCATCATGTGGGCTTTGGAATATTATCACCAATGAATACTAAAAATGGGTAAAGTTTTCTGATTTTCATGTACAAATGGACAGCATTTGGAAGTAATCAAGATTTAACTGGTCACAGAACAGCTGTAAATTTTTCTACCCAGGCTAAGAGTCACTGTTGAAACAGTTGAGAGGAGTAGGTGTAAGGTAGCTTGTATGTAGTAATCAAAAGGTAAGTTAACATTTTACTTGGACAATTTTAGTACCCAATCCATGTGCACCACTGAGTTAAAATTTTGATTTAAAAAAATACAGAAAACATCAGATGAATGAATGAAAAAGTGTTTATTAAGCACTTGTTATATGCTGCGCTGTGGTGTAAGGAATTCAAACAAAAACAAGACAGTTCCTGTTCTCAAGGAGGGAGCTGATCTCTTCTGTGGATGGGCTGCTGTTAGGAATTCAAACAAAAACAAGACAGTTCCTGTTCTCAAGGAGGGAGCTGATCTCTTCTGTGGATGGGCTGCTGGTCTAGAGGTCTGGTCTGGAACATAGATAAGTGATGTAAGGAGTCACTGCTGTATCCACAGCTCTTAGACTTAAGATCCTACCCCATCCCCATTGAGGTGAGAGGGATGGTAATAGAAATGGTATCAGTAATTTGAACAGTAAAGTATTTTGTAAGAAATAATGAAGAACTCTTAAAAATATATATTTGGGAGAAACAGTACAATATGATAAAAAAAGTTATATCATGATTGGATTAGATTTCTAGTTGACAATTACTAAAACATAGCATTATAATTTGATTTTTTTCTTAAAAAACTTATAATATTTACTTAGGAGTTAGACCAATTCAGGAAGAACTAAGTAGATAAATACCTACTCTCCATACACTGATAGACAGTTGGATGGGTAACCCATAGAGCTCTCATCCATCGCTACATATTTTGCTTGAACAGACATTGTAAATAGACTATGACTTGAGCCCAGAAATAAACAAAGAGGAGGAGAGTAAACTGAATAGTCTTCAGGAAACTGCAAGAGTTTCTTACAGATTCTATGCTTCTTGCTGAAGCAAAGGCCCAACCTTTAATTACCAATATTCTAACCAGTATTGTACAGTTATAAGTCACGAAATAGTGCACATTCTCAAAAAATTAAGTTGAAGGGCAATCAAAGGACAGTAGAAAGACATGGTGAAGTTATGAGGAGCTGCAAAACATTATAAACAAAGAAATGTGAAAAAGTAGTTTTAAATACACCATCAGTGAATGAAGAGAAAAAAAGATGATGTGCTGGTAGTATGATGAGAATGAAAGGTGGCTAGCCTACATGCTCCATTAGCATTCTTACGATGTCAAGAGAAAGGACAAAAGTTCTACATGTTGAGTAGACTTGGACAGGAGTCACACAGTAAGCATAGTCAGATTTGAATTATTAGAGAAATCACTCACATTGGTAATATCTCAAATTGATTCAAGAAGAGAGAATAGCCTTTGTGTTTAATAAAAACACTAATCAAATGACATTCTTACAAGGGATATGAAGATAGGCTGCCTCTAGGTTGGAAAAAAAGTGGGAAAATGTAATGGGTATGTTTCTTCTAGTTTGCAAGAACCATCTGCCTCAGGCTTCTCTAATTGCATACATCAGTTAAACTGATGTTCTATGGCTTGCCTTCTGCTTTTCTGGTCATCCAACTTCATGATGATAGACAAAAACTGGTAACAATCTGTATCTTCATATTAAACTCCTCTGGTTCTTAACAGTATTTTGAAGGAGAAAACTAAAAATTTTTAAATATATGATCCTTCTTCTATTCTACTTTATAAAGGAAGCTAGAATTCAGGCAATCAGCACAATAGTGTTTTATTTACTGCCAACTACAAGACAAGGGGGTAAGAGAAAAGTGCCAAATGGTCAGATCCAGAATAAAAGTTTTCCTTATCAGCAAGACATATCAAGAAATTATTATAGCCCTTCTGCTTTTGGAAAGAAGGGGAAAGAGGAAGAAAAAGAAGGAGACAGGAAGGGGAAGAGGGGGAGAAAGCCAAAGACAGAGAAAGAGAGAGCTAACTCCACAGATATATAACTAAAGTTCCTGATTGCTACCATTATCATACTTCTGTTACATTTGTGATGTTTCCCAAACTCTTCATGCGGTTCTGTTCTCCATCCTTCGGCCTCTACCAAAATACTTTCTATCTTGCTTTCATACTCTAGTTCATGAATTTTGTTACATGAATATAATTTCTTAATATAAGTTATCTGCCCTGTATCCACCTACTATTCTATTAAATAAGATATATCCATTTTGTGTAAGTCATAGGTTTCATCTAACCAAGTGCTAGTAGTATTTTTGAGATCAAATTTACCTTCATGGCTTAGGATTTCTAGTTTCTCTTCTTTGTTGCCTCAAATTTGAATGCTAGTTTATGGATATTTAAGGCCATGGGTTTTTAATATTGGTTCTTTTCTTGGATTTTTGTCTCTTAAGAATTTCTAGATGTTTCAGCTACTAATGTCTTCTTCTGTGTGATTATTTTCTGTGGTATCTAACTTGGAGACCATATATCTACAGTGTTGTTCCTACCTATTTTTTTTTTCATTTAAAACTTAAGTTCTTACTAGTTTTATTGTGTATAATCCATCTCTGGTCAAGAGTAATACAGTAAAGCAGTTATCTTGAAATCCAAAACTTATTTTCAGTTCCCATTTTCTTAACCAGGATATTTACTTCTAAATTACTATTTCTCTTTTGCATTCCTTTCATTTACTGAACAATTGAGGAAAATATAACTTGTGCTCCTTTGGACACAAAATCATAAACATTGGTAAAATTGGCCTCTAGGGCTGTAATTCTTAATCTGGTACCCATGAACTTGCTTTTAAAAATACTTTGAAGGGGCAGCTAGGTGGCGCAGTGGTTGGAGCACCAGCCCTGAAGTCAGGAGAACCTGAGTTCAAATCTGGTCTCAGACACTTCCTAGCTGTGTGACCCTGGGCAGGTCACTTAACCCCAATTGCCTCAGCAAAAAAGCAAAAAAAAAAAAAAAAACCAAACTTTGGTAGCTGTGTGACCCTGGGCAAGTCACTTAACCCCAATTGCCTCAGCAAAAAAACAAACAAACAAAAAAAATACTTTGGTAATTGTATTTCAATAAGTGGCTTCAATATATTCTATTTTATGCATTTAAAAATAATATACTGAGGAGGTACATAGGTTTTACCAGACTGCCAAAATAATTTATGTTACAAAGACATTTTAAGAATCCCTACTCTAAACATATAAGAATACTTTCTCTAATATTCCCAACAAATACTTATCTAGGACTTCCTTTGAAGATCTATACTGATGGAGAACTCACTGCCTTCTAAGAAAGTCCATACCACTGTTGGACAGCATTAACTATTAAGAATTTTTTTTTGTTTTTATCTCTCTGTAACTTCCAACAATTGCTCCTAATTCCCTTTGGAATCAGAATAAACCCTTACAAATTCCCAAATCCCATTATTCCTTTACCTTTAATTCCTCCCTTTTCTTGGTTCTTTATATCCAAATAGATAGATCTATCAAGTTTTCCTTTATAATTTCTCTGAATTCCTCAAAAACTTATCAAACTGTGCATACCCTTTGACCCAGCAGTGTTTCTATTGGGTTTATATCCCAAAGAGATCTTAAAGGAAGGAAACAGCCCCACATGTGCAAGAATGTTTATGGCAGCTCTTTTTGTAGTGGCTAGAAACTGGAAACTGAATGGATGCCCATCAACTGGAGAATAGCTGAATAAATTATGGTCTATAAATGTTATGGAATATTATTGTTCTGTAAGAAACGACCAGCAGGACGATTTCAGAGAAGCCTGGAGAAACTTGCATGAACTGATGCTGAGTGAAATAAGCAGAACCAGGACATCATTATACACGGCAACAATGACATTATATGATGATCAATTCTGATGGGCATGGCTCTCTTCAACAATGAAATGTTTCAAACCAGTTCCAATTGTTCAGTGAAGAAATCCATATACACCCAGAGAGAGGGATATGAAATGTGGACCACGACATAACATTTTCATGCACTCTATTGATGTTTGCTCGCATTATTTCCCTTCTCAGATTTTTTTTCTTGTAGATCCGACTTTTCTTACACAGCAAGATAACTATAAAAATATGTATACACATATTCAATTTGTCAAGTATTTTGACATAATTAACATGTAGTATACTTCCTGCCATCTAGTAGAGGGGTGAGGACTGGGGGGAACAATTTGTAACGGAAAGCTTTGCAAGGATCAGTGTTGAAAAATTACCCATACATATGTTTTGCAAATAAAAAGATTTAATAAAAAAATAATTTGTCTGAATTCTTCCTCCTTTTCTAAAATTATAGGACTATAACACTGCTCTAACTGGTTTTTCCGACTCTATCCTTTCCTTCTTTCTCAATCCAACTTCAAGAGTCTTTCATAATCATTTTGCTAAAACATACTCAAACACCTAAAAAAAATTGCTGCATCAAATTCAAATCCTTTTCCCCAGTAATCTTAATCAAAGATCTCCTCCTCATCTGTATGCTATTCAAAATTATTGCTCAGTTTCTCAATACAAATCTGCCACTCTACCTAGATTAGGCTTCTCGCTATTCTTTCTGACATAAAATATCCATTTCTACCTCTAAGGATTTTTATGATCATGTACATGAATGGCCTCCTCATAATCTATAAGTTTAGCATTTTCTAAGAAGTCGTCCTTAACTAAATCCATTCTTCTTTCTTAGGATTTTCATAGAATACAACAGTTACTATCTATTTCATAATATTTTGGAGTAGTTATTCTGTGGCCCCAGCACTTATTGCAGTGCCTGGCCCATAGAAAGCCTTAATATTTGTTGACTGTTGTAACAATTTCTTATTTATCTACTTCATTTCCTCTTTTTGTTTTAATATACAAAAGATGATTAATTACAAAACTACAAAACTCAGATCTAAGTCAGCTATAAAATATGAAATGCTGCTGGGTTTTAGGCTGGAATTATTTCATTCATGAAGGAAATTCCTTGTGTAGAAAGTACTTTAAAACTTTATGCCTTTAAAGCACTTTACAACTTCAAGACTGTAAATACATCCATTTCATTCTGGACATAGAATTCATAGCCAAAGTGAGGGAATCAGCCTCATGCAACAGAAAAAAGGCTGGACAGAGAGTCATAAGACCAGGGTTGAACCCCAGCTGTTGTTCTTATTACCTCTATCATACTGGACAAATCATTTATCCTCAATCATACATCTGCAAAATGAAGGAATAGACTGGATGAATGCATAAAAACTTTCAGACTTTAAATCAATAATCCTTTGAACTTAATGCAAAATGGAAAGAGTATACTTATTGACATAAGAATCAAAACTATCTCTATTATGGTCTTGCCTTCCAATATGACATACAATGAATAAGAGTAAGGACAAGTGATAAAAAGATGCTAGAATAAAATGGTGGTAGAAGCATATTATGCTTTTCTTGTCTTAAAAATAAATAAATCTCAGGAAGCAACCATTGCAAGTTGCTCCTATTTTAACTATTTTCTCCAAAATAAATAGAATGCATTCTGTTTAATCCTTGCCCTTTTCTAAAACTGCAATATCTGTAAAATTTCTGAAATGTTATCAAACTTTTATGAAAAGTCTTAATTTTACTTTTACCTTTACATTTCATAAAAATTTAACATCTTTGTATCATGTGTATTGTGCATATTTACTGGAAAGTCAGGCAGGGAAAGAAGATGAGATAAGGAACCCTGCTTTGTTAGAGACATATGGGGAAGAATGTTTGCTTCTGTGAATTTATTTTGAAAAATATCTTGGGGGATAGGAGTGAGTTCCAAGCGGAAGCATGAAGAAAATGGGAATGGGAACAATATAACAATAAAAGGAAAATGTTAGACTTAGAATTTAAAAACTTGGGTTTGAGATTGGGTCACAACATTTGCTAGTCTTCTGACTGTAGGTAAGTCATTAACTCTCTAACAGATTAATTCTTTCATCTCTCAACAGAGATAACAACATAGGATGTGTTCTATCTATGTTACTTTATAAAAAATTAAATTATACTGAAATATCAACTACCAAAATAGCATTTTCTTCTGCTTTAGAAATAATATTACATAATAAAAAGAACACTGGGTAGAAACAGAATACCTCGGTTTTAATTTCTTCTTTGTTATTTACTAGTCATATGACTATGGACAAGTAAGTAGCTTAATTTCTCTATTCAAAGAATAAACATTTTGAAAATGCTTGCTATGTGCCAGACATTGTTCTAAGTGCTAAGGATACAAAGAGAGGCAAATGATACTGTCACTTTTTTCTAAATGTTTTCTTAAAAAAAGTAATTCTATAGGTTTCACTATGTCAAATAAGAATATGTTGGTAAATCTTTCACGACTGGCTGTTTGGAGGGGAAATATTAAGTATGATATAATTTTAAATTTAATCTAGATTATTAACATTTTCTTCATCTCTTAAGTCTAGACAATAAACAGAACAATAAATCAAGTTCTAATTTGAAGCATTTGCTGATTTCTGAGATATAAATGCTCATACTAAAAATTTGACTGGCTTTTGAAGTTAGTGTGCACAGGCCACAGCACACCACAGCAAGGAATCCAGAATGTTAAAAAGGTTAAGAACCCTTGCTAGAGAGGAAGAAGAAAACTAAGGAGGAACCCTCAAGGAACACTCATGTTTGGCAGAAAGACTATGTCAATCAGAAGTCAGGTGCAGTAAAAGAGACTAAGGAACCGTTAGACAGGAAAGAACAAAATCATATGAGAGTAGAGAGGAGTACCCTGAAAACCTAATGAGTGGCTGACAGTGTCAGAAAGTGAAGGGAGATCCAGTAAGATGAAAAATGGCCAATAGACTGGGCAATTAATCATGGGCAACTACATAGAGAGTAGCTTCAAGCTAAATAAGTCATAGTTCATTAAAGTAATGGAGGCACCCATTTTAGATAGTATTCTCAAAGAATTTAAACAGCAAACAAGAAATGGAGGATAACCAATAACAAAAATAATTGTAACAAGTGAGAGTTCCTTTAAAGATTGCCAGAAAACACAAGTGTGTGTAGACAGCAAAACAGTACCTAATAGAAAGGAAGAAACTGAATTGGGAATTCTCAATAAGACAGAATGGAAGAGGATCAAAAGTACACAAAGAGGGGTTTTCCTTGGCAAGAAGAAAGCTCACCTCTTCAATTAAGACAGAGTTGAAGAGGTAGTTGGGAGATATAAAGCCATTTGAAGCTGGGTAATCTAACTCTAATCCATTACCACACCCCAATGTCTGCCTCATATGCAATTTGTAAAAAGTAAAATGGTATATAAGGTGTTATTAATATCTCCCAATTGCTGCTGGATTCTAATTATTAATAATCAGTTGTGAGAAGATCTATAAATCATTAAATGTGCCATCCATTGGCTCAGAATTTGACTTTCTTTAAAAAATAATAATAATAATAAAGGGGGGCAGCTAGGTGGCACAGTGGATAGAGCACCAGCCCTGAAGTCAGGAGGACCTGAGTTCAAATCTGACCTCAGACACTTAATACTTCCTAGCTGTGTGACCCTAGGCAAGTCACTTAACCCTAATTGCCTCAGCAAAAAAATAAATAAATAAAAAGAAAAAAAGGGGGGGGGGGGAGGTTCATAAGGGACTAGAAGACCAGAGAGCCCAAGCATATAGACATCAGAATAAAGCCAAAAGTCACATGTAAGAGTTGCATTAACACTTATTGCTCTTTCCTAATCCAACAACCTTTCTTAAATTAAATGACCATTAAATATTCACAGAGTTTAAGTGCTAACAAAATAAAAAACAAGTAAACTTCTATACAGTAATCATAAAATCCAGGAGCAAATAACAGGAAATTCCATATAAAATAATTAAAATATATATATATATATATAAATATGTGTAGTCAAGATTTATATAAATGCCATTACAAAATATTCCTTAAAGAAATAAAAAAAATGACAAAATATTTGGAAGTATGTTCATTGTTTCTGATAGTCATGCTACTTTAATGAAAATGAAGATACAACCTAAATTAATTTACAGGTTTAATGCAATACCAAAACATCATTGGCATTTAATAGATGGAATAACTAAACAGTTAGACAGAATGATCAGGAAATTAATTTGGAGAAACAAAGTCTAGAATCTCAATATAAATAATTGAAAAAAAGTAGGAATGGGGGAAACTATGCTTTTAGAGTTCAAATCACACTATACAGTACTATAATTATTGAAACTATTTAGTACTGGTTAAAAACCCAGAAAATTAGATGTAGAAGATACTGGATTAAATAAGAAAAATAATTAAATTCAATGCTCAGTAAATCAGAGAATACATATATATGTATATATATACATATATATACATCTATCTATCTATCTTCTAAGAAAGAATTAGCAATATTTGCTAGGAAACATGGTAAAAATTAGGCTGAGACCACCATCTTATATATTATACCAAAATAAGCTCAAAATGGACACACACCTCAAACATAAAAAGTTAACTAATTTTTTTAAAAATGGAATAAATTACTTTACAATTGTGGCTAGTCTAAAGTTCTTTAAATGAAAAATAGATGACAAAAAAATAAAATAGATAACTTCAATCACATGAAACTAAAAATGTGGCAACCGAGAGTAAAAGAAAAGGCTTAATGGTGGAGGTAACATGAACTGTGCTTTAAGGCTGAATCAAAACTGAAAAGGAGAGAAGGCACTGACAATAACAAAAGCAAATATATACACACACAGAAACAAGGAAAGGAAATTAATCCCATATCAAATATATGCTTGTTATAAATTCAAATTTCATCAAAAAAATAAAGCATGTCAGTATCCTTCCAGGATAACAGATGAGAAAATACATTGTCATTGTAATGCAAAGGTCCACTGAAATAGAGATCTAATTCTCCCAGACATCTTTCCTGTAATGTCTGAAAAAAAGAGAGGGGCAAAGCTTATAAAACACTAATAGCAATCTTCTACAATGTAAGTAGGCAAATAAATTTAGAATTATTACTAGTGTGTCTTCAAAAAACTTCCCAAGTATTCAGGTCACCTGCTCTAGGCAATGATACTTGGATGAAGGTGGAAGCGATAATGCAAAGAAAAACACTTCAATTCATTCCTCAAAATTAAAAAGAGGAAATAAAGATGATTTTAAAATGTAAATAATTTACACCCCTAGTTTTCTTTTTTCTCCTCAATAGTTCATTGAGCTTGATTCGTTAGGGCAGGGGGGAGGACAGAGGGAGAAATTGGGCTTAAGCAACTTGTCCAGGGTCACACAGCTAGTGTCTGAGGCCAAATTTGGAGCACGATTTTTAAAATATTCACTTGAGTTTTAAGACACATTGATACATGCCAATGAAAGAAGATATTTATCTTCTCTTTGTAATCCATAGGAAATGCCTACAAAAATTCTGAAAGCCAGGAATTTCTGCTAGGGAAGATAAAAGCAAATTTAAAATATAAAACTACTTTAAATATATCATGAATTGGCATACATAGTATATGTTTGTTCTTAAATATTTCAACTGAATTTCTAAAAGTTCTTTGATTCTAATACTAAAATACTATATTTATTTAGATTCTCAATTTTTTTATTAAAAGCTTTTTATTTACAAAACATATGAGTGATTTTTCTACATTGACCTTTGCAAAAAAAAAAAAAAATTTTTTTGTTCCAAGCTTTTCCCCTCCTTCCTCCCACCCCCCACTCCTAGATGACAGGTAATCTAATACATGCTAAATATGATAAATTATATGACAAATTCAATATATGTATACTTATCTATACAGTTATCTTACTGCACAAGAAACATCAGATTTAGAAAGAGAGAAGAAAAAAAAACAACCTAAGAGGGAAAACAAAATGCATGGAAATATTCACTTGAAATTCTTAACCTTTTGTTTTTCCAGATGAATTCTGTTGTTGTTTTTCTAGGTCAGTTAAATAATTTCTTGGGAGTTTGATTGGTATAGTACTAAGTAAATAGATTAATTTAGGTAGTATTGCCATCTTTATTATATTCGCTCGACCTATCCAAGAGCACTTGATATTTTTCCAATTGTTTAGATCTGACTTTATTTGTGTGGAGAGTGTTTTGTAGTTTTGCTCATATAGATCCTGGTTTTCCCTTGCTAGATATATTCCCAAATATTTTATACTATCGAAAGTTATTTTAAACGGAATTTCTCTTTGTATCCCTTGCTGTTGCATTTTGTTGGTGATGTATACAAATGCTGATGATTTATGTGGATTTATTCTGTATCCTGCAACTTTGCTAAAGTTGTGGATTAATTCTAATAGTTTTTTAGTTGATTCTCTAGGGTTCTCTAAGTAGACCATCATATCATCTGCAAAGAATGATAATTTGTTTTCCTCATGACTACTCTAATTCCTTTAATCTCTTTTTCTTGTCTTATTGCCAAAGCTAGCATTTCTAATACAATATTGAATAGTAATGGTGATAGTGGGCAACCTTGTTTCATAGATTCTCAATGTAACCAAAAAGAAAAGAAAATCTCTACAAAAATTGCTAGAAATAATGGGTATATCTCCAGGCAGAGTGGGATAGAGGAGATAAAATGGGCATCTTTGAGAATACTATTTAACACTAATCTGGACATGCAACTCAGATTTTCTGTTAATGTGATTTTTAAAAATCCAAATGTATCTCTATCCTTATTAAAGTTCATATTTAATTCACCCTAGTGTTGTAGCCTATCAAAACTGTTTTAGATTCTGACTGTTCCTTTGTGTTGAGACTAATTAAACTATAGCTGCCACAATTCTTTTTTTTTTTTAAATAAAGCTTTTTATTTTCAAAAGATATGCTTGGATAATTTGACAACATTGACCCTTGCATAGCTTTCTGTTTCAGATTTTCTCCTCCTTCCCCCCACCCCTTCCCCTAAATGGCAAGCAATTCAATATATGTTAAACATGTTAAAATATATGTTAAATCTAATATGTCTAAACATATTTATACAATTCTCTTGCTGCACAAGAGGAATCAGATTTTTAAAAAAGAAAACAAATGAGTAAGGAAAAAAATGCAAGCAACAACAACCAAAAGAGTGAGAATGTTATGTTGTGATTCACATTCAATTCCTACAGTCCTCTCTCTGGGTATAGAAGGCTCTCTTCATCACAAGATCATTGGAACTGCTGCCACAATTTTTTTTTTTTTTTTTTTTTTTTTTTTTGCTTTTTGCTGAGGCAATTGAGGTTAAGTGACTTGCCCAGGGTCACACAGCTAGGGAATGTTAAGTGTCTGAGACCAGATTTGAACTCAGGTCTTCCTGACTTCAGGGCTGGTGCTCTATCCACTGCACCACCTAACTGCCCCCACAATTCTTAGTGTATGGTTGCTATGACTCATTTCATAATGTGTATAAGATTATATTTACTATTAAGCATTTCTGTGCTATCCTTCCTTTATAAATATAAATATCTTTACATTGCTTGCTAAATTAGACAGACAGAAAGATAGATATAAAAATTATATAGACAGACATTAACTAAATATCTCCTGGCCATTCTCATAGATGAAAGATAACTGAATATATAAAATATTGAATAAAAAGTCTCAAGAGAGATTACTAACTTATTTACTGTAGCTTTAGCACATGCTTCAAAACAAAAGACTTGGTTCAGAATAGTTAGGCATTAAGCTATAAATTTAGGCCATAATGAGTGAGCCATGAGTGTGTAAAGGATGAGGTCTTGGGCTCAGAGCAAATTTATTAGAGTTTAGAAAAGGTCATAAGAACAAGACCTTATTTCTCTGAGAATAGGTATAAATTTAGTTATCCATCCAGTGAACTAGGCATTTTCTCCCTTCCATAGCTCCCTGTCTATTCAACCCATTGCAATACTCAGATACCCAAAATATAAATCTGATAACAAAGGGAACACCTTGCTTCCTAACCAAACACTGACTTGGAATTCCTGGAAATCAAAGAGAATTGGCACACTGAAACTTTCTTTTATTAAAAGGGAAATCTGAGAAGCTATTTTTACTGTTGCTGTGCCACCCCATCCTGAGGTGATCTAACATCCTATTCACCTCATCATCAGCCAATCAATGGAAGCCCACTGAAAATTTGCAACATTTCCTAACTCTACTTTTCCTGATGTCTCTATACATTACATATATATATATAATATACATATATATATATACATATACTTAAATTTTATTTGAATACAAATGTTTTGTGCATGGGTGTCCTCCTCCTCCCCTTAGTGTGAATGCTGATTTGCTATAGAATCATCCATTTGGAAAGACATTTGCCTCCAAATGTAAAAATTTAACTGAGAAGAAATTATTAAATTCTCCTTTGAAGGGGAAAAAATTCTATGGTCTAGAGAAATTACACAGATTTATCTTCTCAGTTTTGTATCATTTTTTGAATGTTATTTGATTTGAATGTTGTACATTTATCCTTTATCCAAGAGTTTTGATAAAAGTATTAAACATCACAGAACCAGGCACAAATCCTTTAGATGTTCAACAAAAAACTTCATTTCAACTTGATATAGAAGTATTATCAATAATGATTTGGGTATGACCAGTCAATCATTTACCATTCTATCTAAGCATCTAACTCACATCTCCTTATCCCTTGCCCCTCACTTACAAAAAGAGCAAGAAAGATTTTATCAAATATTTTGTTACATACAGTCTAGGTAAATTGTACCTGTAAGAGTCTCCTGATTTATCTTTAATGTTAATCTTTCAAAAAATAATGTTAATCCTACATGACCTCCTCTTCATGAGTTCATTGTCCTATTTTGAAAAAAGGATAAATTAATCCTACATAAAGAATCCATGTTGACCTAAATGGTCTGATCTAAAGAAAACAGTAGAGTGGACAAATGAATGTCAAGTCCTAGCCTGAAGGCTGGCTTGAGAGTTCAGAACAACTTGGGTTAATTTCTAGCCTCTTACATATGCTGGCTGTACAGCCCAGGAAATCTTTACTTCCTTTCTTCTTATTCTCTTAATTCTCTATAGCCTGAATTCTGACTTTACCATCTAACAAAAACTGCTCTCTCCAAAGTTACCAATGATTTCTTATTTTCTAAATCTAATGGCCTTTTTTCAATCCTCATCCTTCCTGACCTCTCCAAAGCCTGAGATTGCTCTTCACCTACTCTTCTTGAGGTTTTCATAACCTTGCCCTTTCCTGGTTCTTCTCCTACCAATCTGACCACTTCTACTCAGTCTCCTTTACTGGAGGCTTCACTTAGATCATACCTTCTAACTATGGATGTCCCACAAAGCTTGGTCCAGCACCCTCATTTCTTCTCATCTACATTATTTCACTTGTTGATCTCATCAGCTCCCCTGGATTTAATTATTATCTCTATGCTGAAAATTCTTAAATTTACTACTCCAGGTCTAACCTCTCTGCAGCTCTCGAGTTTCCATGTTCATCTTTCAACTGGACATCTCAAACTGTATATATCACTGATAATCTAAACTCAATATGTCTAAAATGGAACTCATTATATTTCCCCCCAAACCTTCTCCTCTTCCTAAGTTCCCTATTATTCTTGAGGATAACCTAGATAACCATGGACAAAATATAGGTATCATCTTTGATTCCTTCTACCACTCTTATCCATTCAGTTGCCATCATGGTTGATTCTACCTTCAAAAACATCTTGCATACAGTTGCTCACCCCCAACTTCTCAAGCCTAGACTATTTCAACAGTCTGTGGTTGTTCTTCCTGACAAGTTTCTCCCACTTCAGTTCATATTTTACTCATCTATTAAATTGATCTTAAACTATGGGTCTACTCATGTTAACACCCTATTCAATTAAGTCTAGTACTTACTTATCAACTTCAAGATAAAATATATCTTGGTTTTCAAATTCCTTAGTAATCTGCCTCCACTCTTCAACCTTTCTAGTTTTCCTTGATATTACACCCTACCCAACCCAATACTCATATCTAGAGACATTGGTCTTCCTGCTATTCTTAACACAAGACAATCCATATCATTACTCCATGAATGTTCACTGGCTATCTTTCATACCTATTATTGTCTTCCCCCTCATTTCTGTTCCTGAGTTCTTTGTCTTTCTTCAAGTCCCAGATGAACTCTGATCTTCTGCACAAGTCTTTCTTCATGTCTTTTTATTCTAATGCCTTCCCTGCATCAAATAAGTCCAATTTATTCTGGAACTATCTTGCCTATTCATAGTTGTTTACATGTTATCTCTCTCATTAGACTGTGAGCACTTTGAGAAACACGGACTGTCTTTTGTCTTTCTTTGTATCACCAGATTTTAACACAGTGCATGGCACTCTAGCTTAATAAATGTTTATTTATTATCATCTACTAGAAAAAAATTCAAAATGTATGTTTAAAGCTTCCTATAAATCATTAAAAAAAATTTCTCTTTCATTTCTTAAACCTGGGCCATATTTTCCAATATGCTTTTTGCCATTCTCTTTCTATCCCTACATTCTTTGTCACTATGCCTGCCTTCTTAGTAAAATCATTAAGTAGTGAATCAGTCTTGAAAATCTTGTAAAATTCTTAGAATTGTTCTTCCTTTTCATCCTTTGCAACTGTGAAATCATTCTCACGATGGTCTTTTTGCTTATGCTCATCATAAATAGCAGGAGTGATCAAGTATTCCATGAAGTTATATTTCTTATTGCCTGTCAGCACATAACAAAACTCACTTGATCAATTTACTTGCGTTTTCAAGAACTTGTAAGTCATATTTTCCTTTTTACTATAATTTCATTTTGTCTTTTAGCAACTATAGTTCCATTTTGCCAATAATATTCAACTAGATTAGACAATAAATACTGATCTCATTTTTACAGTAACTAGAGTTACTATTCTCTTATTCTGCCTCTTGTACTATCATTACAGAAACAAAATGGGATCAAAAAAGATTAAGGGAATCTGTCCTTAATCTTTCTTTGTTATATGGATTGCCATGGCTAAAGACTTCATCACCAAGTGATCAGACTACTTAGGATGAACCTTGATGGTTTAATCAGGATGGTCATTGAACAGCAGATTCATATAGTCACAGGTTACATCAAAAGGCTTTCTAGTACAGTAGAACCTGCTCAAGTATTTATTTGAAAGAGCAGGTACTCTTTGTATCAGAAAACCTAGATTCTTATATCAGTTTTGGCACTAGTTTTGTGGCCAGTTTTTTCATAGGTGAAATAGGAATAATATTTATATTGCCATTTTCACAGGGCTCTTGATTTTTTTAAAAAAAGAATCTAAAATATATATTTACACCTAGATATATATTTATATATTTTTCAATTATATGTAAAACATTTTTACATTTGTTTTTAAAACTTTGAATTCCAAATTCTTTCCCTTTCTTCCTTTCTACTCCCCATCCCCCAACTGAGAAAGGCACACATACTATAGTATAGTATATAGTTATACTAGGCCATAAGTATATACATAAAACCCAGCACATGTGAAATTAAGAAATGGTTTTTTGAAAAGGGATAAAACTGCAAAATTTTAAAACAGGTCAAATTCAAGAATATTTTCAAACAAAAAATTAGCCTCCCAATAAAAGGAAATGTTTTACAATTATTTCATAAAAGTTAAGAGTTAACTTAGTAGGCATAGTCCACTCTTTAAGTAAAAAAACTATCCTGTTTACAATATACCCAACAAGTAGTTAAGCAGCCTTTATTAAAAGACTTCCAAAGCAAAGAGATCTAATATATCCCAAAGTAGTCCTTTCCTACAAGATAATTCTGATTGTTATGAAATTTCTCCTTATATAAAAGATTCTAATTTCAAAAGCCTAATTCTTCTTATTTATAACTTCCATTCACTGCATATAGCTATGCTCTCTGAAGACAAACAGCAAGCATAATGCTCTTTCCAGATTGCCCTCCAAATATTTGATAATATAAATCAGTTTTGTCCTCTCCAATCCTTCCAAGTAAAGAACCCAATAAAAAACTGACTAAACTAAATTGACTAGACTAAAATGTCCAGTTCTCAAACCAATCCTCAAATAAGCATCTGGCCCTGGTTTTTCACCATCCTAAAACCTTGCCTTTGAGTTGTCTCAAATTTATTAATATCTTTCCAAAAATCTGACAGAACTAAATACAATTATCCTGGTGTGCAGAGTTACCACCACAAAGGACATTAGCTTTTCTGGATACCATATAACATAGCATAACAATCCACTAAAATCCCCAAAGCTTTTCCAGGCAAAATGGTATTTCTAATCATATTTGTCTTTACCACCTTGTATATAATATGCTGAGTTGGGGGCGGGGGACTCAAAAACGACAAAACATAATATAATCAAAACATGAGAATTCTCAAAAGCATTCTCTCAACCAAATCAAAAAAGCTTACAAAACAGTAATCCTGAGAAAAAGATGGAAAAAGAGGGAAAATTCAAAATCGGTACAAAATTAGGGCATAGAATTCCAAAGTAAAGGCCTTATCTTTGATAAAAGGCAACTCCATTTTAAAGTAACTTACAAAATTATTAGAAGGCAGGGTAACTCTGCTTAGAATAGTTCCAGTGAATATAGATTAATAAAAATAATGTCTTATTCTCTTTCCAAAAAAATGATAACAATAATCCTGATGCAATACAAAAAAGTCACAGAATGGATCCAATACTACGCTATTTCTGAAAACAATTTCATTCAGAAAGATATTAAGAGATCTTAATAGATTCTGAAATGAAATGCTAAGCTAATTTAAAATTTATAATATTATAATCAAGTCACAATAAAAGCATCAATAGAAATAATTCTATTGAACAAAATATAATTTCTAATCATAAAATATGTTCTAAAAATTACACAAAATCTAATCGTATCTTAAATATGTAATCTTAGAACATACATAAATATATGTACATATATTTATACAAATAAACCTAGTATGTATGCAATAAAATTCATTAAAGAAATCAACACAGCCTTTCAAAAAGAAGTTTTGGGTTTTGTTTAAATAGAAGTAGATATCAATACCCCACCATCAGGATATAAAGTCATACAAAACAATAAATAAGAAATCAGAGAGCTCTGCAGAATTAAAGTACTAATTAATAGGTATATTAATAGAATTTAATGAAAAAATTTAATGGAACTTACACAAAAATTAATGCTGGCCACAGAGAGGACTAAAAGCATGCATTTCTATATTACCCTTTAGTCTGTATTTATAGGTCACAATGTAGTACACATTCTAATAAATGTGATGAACAAAAAGAATACACACCTTACAGACACAATGAACCTTTTAAAATTACTAGTAAATATGAGTTAAAAAAATATAACCTACTTCTAGGAGAACAAAAATTTATACTGTCATAATTCATGCAATATGATGTCCAAATGTCCAAGAGGGTTACTGAGCTTCTCTGCACATAATCAGCGAGAGATGGCAGCAGCATCAGAATTAAATGTTGCATTAGGATTATGTTGGTGTTCAAAAACCATCTGCACTTAATTCATTGTGTGATCTTTAAACAAATTATTTAACTTCCCTAGGATTCAGTTCCTAAATTTGCAAATAACTATTATTTTATAATTCCTAAGGTCCCTTCCAACTTAGTTAACTATAAGTATAGTAAGGCAATTAGATTATGGAAACAAAAAGCCAGAGTACTAGGTATTGATAACAAAGATATTCAGAATCTATCCCATTTCAATATTGTGTGCAAATCACTTTAAAAAACAACTACCACTACTACCACCACCACCACCAAACTCTGGTGCTAGTCTTCCTAAGTTTCTTTATTGAGTTGTTTTGTTTTGAATTTTTTTTTTAAGGTAATCAGGGTTAAGTGATTTACCCAGTGTCACACAGCTGTTAAGTGTCAAATGTTTGAGGCCAGATTTGAACTTAGGTCCTCCTGACTCTAGGGCTGGTCCTCTAACCATCGTATCACTTCACTAACTATAAACTGTATTTTTACAGTGTAGCCATGAGGATAGAAAGCAAACGAGATATATGGGACCTTAATATGACATAGCAGCGTCATTTAAGGAAATTTGATTTCCCTGAGTGGCTTTCCCTGTGTTATCTGCAGTATCCTATTCTCCAAGTATTCCTGAGAAAGTAGTATGAGCTTGAACACAGGTTAAGAGCTCTCAGACATAGAAGAAAGGGTTCAGTGGACATGACTCTGCCCAAGGTTACATACAGCTACATTTTTGAAATTATCTCTGGAAGCCCTGCCTGTTTTTCTAGGACATGATTAAGAGGTCAAAGGATCGGGGCAGTAGCATTCTGTAATTCTAGATTTGCCTATTTTAAAATAGTATTGTTTCATTTTGATATTAAACTATAGTTATTTAGAAACCTCAAGCAAAGAAAATCAATTCTCCTTTGATGGTTCAGAAAAGGGATGTTACTCTAAAATGCTTATAATTGATGATGATGATAATAATAACAGAAAAATCAGGTAAGACACTGCACTGTATCTTCGTATTTTGATATTGATAATTGTTGTTATACAAAGAAATTATATCATAACTTAAATAGTACTTCAAGGATTAGGTGATGTTTTTCTTAACAAGAGCTTTCTTGTGTGGGGTGGAGCCAAGATGGTAGAGTAGAGTAAAAGCCCCCCCCCCCCAAACCCTTTCAAAATTACTTTAAATAATGAATCTAGAACTCATTAGAACCCTCTGGAAAAAAAGGCAAAGTGGAACAATTTTCCAGGCAAAGACAATTAGGAAGGTTGGCAGGAAAGGTCTGGTGCACTATGGTGGGAGTTCAACACAGTATCCCACCTGTTGTTGGGACACTGTCCCAGCACAGGACACTCCAGCACAGCCCCAACACCTGCATGGATGCCAGCAAACCAGTGGCAGTATTGGACGATACCAGATCTCTCAGTCCAGAGACACTAAAGGTGACTTGGAACAGGAAAGGTTTGTCTCACTAGAGTGAGAGGATATTGGGAAACCAGCAACTCAGGATGGGCATTGGTGGCAATAGTGGCTGCAGTTTTCAGATACTTCAGTCCACAGGAGGTCTCTTTACTAGCATTGAGGAGAGATTTTTGTTTTAGCACACTAGAACTTAACAGCTGCAGTGCAGCGGGGACACTTCTCACAATTCCAGGACAGAAAAGAGTAAAAGTACTTGTGGTCAGGTCCCAGAAGGATCCCTGAAGACAGTTGCAAAAACCCCTGAAGCTTGGGACACTGCACCTTGCACCCTGGAAATGGAGTTGTACTTTAATGAGTTAAAAGCCAAGTAATAGCCTGGGAAAATGAGCAAACAACAGAAAAGGATTTTGATTACACAAAGTTACTATGGTGACAACAAAGATCAAAAGACACAAAATATAAAGTCAAAGTTGCTACATCCAAAGCCTCCAAGAAAAATAAAAATTGGTCATAGCCCTTGGAAGAATTCAAAAGAAGTACTGAAAATCAAGTAAGAAAGGTAGAGGAAAAATTGAGAAGAGAAATGAACGTAGTGCAAAAAAAAAAAATACAAAGCTAACAAGGAGAATGGTACAAATGGGAAGGGGGGATGGTGGTAGAAGAAAGGACATATTGGGGGAAGCTGTGGTCAGCAGCAAAACACTTTTGAGTAGGGACAGGTGAAAGAAGAGAGAACAGAATAAATGGGGAGAAAACAGTTAGGAAAAGTAATTGGGAAAAGAATTTTGAGCAAGTTTTCTCAGTAAAGGCCACTTTTCTCAAATGTATAGGAATCGAATTTATAAAAACAGAAGCCATTCCCCAAGTGATAAATGATGAAAAGATATGAACTATGCCAAAAAGGGCTACCGAAATCATGTATATCCTTTGATCTAACAATTACTTGGCATGAATCCCAAAAGATATTTTGTAAAAAAGGAAAAGAGCATATATGTACATTTTTTTTCTTTTTTTCTTTCCTCAGAACAAAGAATTGAAAATTGAGGGGATGCCCATAAAAATTATAGAATTGTTAAATAAACTGTGGTATGTGACTATGATGGAATACTATTTTCTATAAGAAATGATGAGCAGGATGCTCTCAGAAAAATCTGGAAATTCCTTCATGAGCTCATGCAAAATGAAACGGATTGTGTACAACATAACAGCAATGTTGTAGGCAGATCAGCTGTGAACAACTTTACTGTTCTCAGTAATAAATGATCCAAGACTTCTCTGAAGGATTTATGATGAAAAATTCCATCCATACCTAGAGAAAGAACTGATTAGGTCTGAATACAGATTGAAGAATATATATTTTTTAACTTTTATTTTTCTTAAGGGCATTTTGGGGGAGGGAGATCTGTTTTATTTCACAACATAACTTTTATGGAAATATTTTGCATAATGTGACTTTTTCAATTGGGGGATGGGAAGTAGAAAGGAAAGAAGGAAAAGAATTTGGAATTCAAAGTTTTAAAACAAACATACAAAATGTTTTACATATAACTGAAAATATATATAAATATATATCTAGGTATAAATATATATTTTTTTAATTTTAAAAAAGACCCAAGAGCCCTATGAAAATGGCAATATAAATATTATTTCTATTTCACCCATAAAGAAACTGATCACAAAACTAGTACCAAAACTGAGATAACAACCCAGGTTGTCTGATACAAAGAGTACCTGCTCTTTCAAATAAATTATACAGCCTTCCTAATCTTTCAAATAAATTTTACTACTCAATTAAAGATTACAAGAGTTCACTGAAATCTATCTTCTTCCTTACAAGGACTGTATAGTTGGTCAACTCAGTCAGTTAAAAGGATTGAGATATAATTAAATCCTCACATAGGTAAATGAGGCTGGTACCATTCTTAAACCCAATCAACCAACTTATAAAGATATGACATGATTCAAATCACAACAAATCATGGTGAGCAAGCATGTAAATGTATCCTCACAAATCAAATTCAAATAATTATTTCAATAATTCAAATAATATATTCTCTTAATGATAAGAATGATCTTCATAACATACAAAAAACCCTACAAATAAATTATCTTTATACAGTTAGTGACTGATAGCTATTTTCTTATAAAGAGGGAAATACCAACTCTCAATTTTTAACAAAGTATACTGACTGGAATTTCTCATACTCAAAATTTAAGTTCATCTTTTCTAATTCTAAAGAAATTTATCCAATAATAATGATTTAATTTTATGATCATAGAAGTTTTTATAATATTGCAAATGTACTGAGTCACCTGTCACAAATGTCAAATGTTAGAGGTAGGAACCACCTAAAAGAGATGTGTAGCATAGTACAAAAGAAGTCTTCTATACTTATTCAAGAGACTAACATTTTTATCCTATTTTTTGCATTAGATTACAAATTACTTCATCTCTTGTTTCCTCATATGTAATTTGCGGAGGTTGGATTAGATGATCAAAGGTTCCTTCCAATGCCAACTTTCTATGACTGTAAGTTGATATAAAGAATCTGCCTGATGCTAAGGGGAACAGATGGGTGATCTCACCATGCTTGCCAAAGTTAGTGCCAAATAAAAAGTCAACAAATAAAGCATCCAAAACAATTTAAGAACATTTCCACAAAAGACCCTTCAATCTGTACATTATATTTTAAATTTAGTCTTAGACAAGTAGTTATGTATTTTTTAAGTTTCTGCACATCTTTAATGTTGAAATTTTTCCTTTCTCAAATGATCTCTTTGCATTGGTGCTATCAGAGATGCTAACACTGCTTTTATTTCTAGCCAGCAAAAGAAAGTGGTGTCAAATTAGTCTCAATGTGTGATTTGTTATCAAAGCATTTCAAAATTTAATTTTGAAGACATTTGGGCCTTTATAATCTATACTTAGATCTGAGAATATGATTAAGAGTCTCTAAATAATGTTTCATGCATTTTGAGTATAGCCATAGCTCATGTTCATCAGTGATGAAATTTTCGTGGAAATGTTATACAAAAGCATCAAAAGTTAGTAAGACCCCCTGAGCTGTGGACCAGCAAAGAGTCTTCATATTACAACTATAACTCTAGAAAAGAATAAAAATTGAAAGATGGAAAATGGGGAAGCATTTGGCAATTTTCTAAAAGTTATTAATAAGAAAAATAATTTCAGTAAATGAAAACTAGAAATTATAAGATAATTTATAGTGTGGAACAATCACTTGTTACCGATTAATTTGCAGGAAGAAAAAAATGACGCGGAATGTTATCAGTTTCTTTTGTATATAAAAGGTGATTGACAGTAGAATTATTAAAAAGTCCTAATTTTAAAATAAATAATTCTCAGCATATGAACTAATAAGAGATCAAAGTTCAAAAACTATTTGTTCAGAAATACTTCATTTGTAATATAGTATGATTTAGGTGGTATTGTTTATTTAATTTTTAACAAGTTAAAATAGTACTTCTTTTAAGTTAACACAAAAATTACTGGACTGCTTTTTGGGATACTATGTGTGAACATGTATTTGGTATGCACACACACATATACCTACACATGCCTATATAACATACCTAATTCAGTAAAGCAAAACATCCCTTTAAAAGATCTCATACAGGAAGATTTTTTTTTACAATCCATAAATGATTCTTTGAAAGTTATATCAGAGATGAACTAATTAGATATCCCCCTAATCATGAATAGGTGAGGTACAAAGCAAGGAGACATGTCCTCACCAAAAATGTTTGCTACTGAGTATAGAATTCTAGGCAAAAAAGGAATTCGCTATATATGCTGCAATTCTCCAGATATCTTTGTAAATGACACTGAACTTACTGTAGCAATAAATTGTAGCAAACTCCGTAACATTACTGACTCTCCTGAATGGGATTTATGACCGTTCACTTTGATCTAGCTTTAGGGACCACAATCCAGATATAGATACACTATTGGAATGACAACCAGCAGAGTTCATGCATGAAATTCAGAGTAGGGATCAGAGTTGAACTGAAGAAATGAACTAGATTGTCTGTGGAATACTGCAATGCACTTTAATAATTTCTTCTATCTTTATTATTTTTTCTAATTACATGTAAAAACTTTTAACATTAATTTTTTCCAAAACTTTGAGTTCCAAATTGTTTCCCTTCCTCCCTCATTGAGAAGGCAAGAAATGGGCAATCATGCAAAATATATTTCCATATTAGTCAGGTTGTGAAAGAACCATAAAAAAATAAAGTTAAAAAAAAGTATGCTTCTATCTGTATTCAGAGTACATTTTTTTTCCTCTAGAGATGGACAGCATTCTTCTTAATTTCCTTTGTAATTGCCTTGGATCACTGTACTGCTGAGAAGAGCTATGCCACCCACAGCTGATCATCATAAAATATTGCTGTGATTATGAACAATATTATCCTGTTTATGCTCACTTTACTTTGCATCACTTCATGTGAATTTTTCCAAGTTTTTCTGAAAGTATCCCGGATCATCATTTCTTACAGTGTAATAGAATTTCATTACACTCATATATAACTAAAACTAGAATGAACATACCCTCAATTTCTAATTCTTTGCCACCACAAAAAGAACTGAATTTTGTACAAATAAATCCTTCTCACCCTTACTCCCTTTCTTTCGTCTCTTTTGGATACAGACTTAGTAGTACTATTGCTGACTTAAAGAGTATGCAGTTTTATATCACTTTGGGCATAATTCCAAATTGCTCTCAAAAATATTTGGTAAAGTTTGCAAAATAGTTGAATAATGGTGCATTAGTAGCCTAATTTTTCCACTTATCCTCCAACATTTGTCATTTTTTCTGTCATATTATCCAATATGACAGGTGTAAGATGATATTTCAAAGTTGTTTTAATGTGCATTTCTCTAATCAATAGTAAGTGGGAGCACTTTTTCATAAGATGATAGATATTTTTGATTTCTCATCTGAAAACTGCCTATTATATCCTTTGACCATCTGTCAATTGGAAAATGACATATTCTTACAAATTTGACTCATTTCTCTATGTATCTGAGAAATGGGGTAGGGCCCATGATTTCAATATCAATATTCTGATAATGTCTTATTATTTTAATTCTTAGAATATAACTTCCACCTTCCACATGAAGTATTTCTTAACTCTCAGAGCAACTAGTTCCCCATCACTCACAAAATAATTTGTTATTTATTTTGCATAAGCTCAGAAAAATTAATATTTTTGTATGTTTTACATGGATGTGTATGTTTTATAAAATATATATGTAAAGAGAAGAAATCTATAAAGTGCAAAAAATAATTTCAAGTTTTTAATAAAGAAATCAATTTATTATATTTCATAATATTTCTATATAAATGGATTTAATAGAAGACAAAACTGATTGTGACCTCAATTAGCTAAGTTTGCTACACTAGTAAACATCTCTTCACAGCAAGAGGGTGGTATATAGTCAAAAATTAAGATGAACTTGAAGTCAGGTAGATCTAAGTTAAAATTCTGAAGTATATTCATTATGTATTAATTGTACACTTATTGTGTGATCTTGAGCAAGTCACTGTGAAATAGGTATGATAATCTTCTTTCTAAAAAGGTGGTTTTAAAATGAAATTGTTGATATGATGGGCTTTGCAAACCTTAATTGCTATGTAAATTTCAACTATCATCACCATCATCATCATCATCATTATTATTAGTTGTGGGAATATGTTAAAACTAAAGGAAGTATTCTCACCAAAACCTCGCTTTTTGAAGGAACTGATTGCAAGAATAAATGATATGATCAATAGTCTAGATGAAATAATCAAAGAATTAGAAAATGGCACTATCATTTGTGGGCAGTTAGGTGGTTACATAAAGCTCTGGAATTGGAATCAGGAAGATCTGAGTTCAAATATGGCCTGAGACACTTACTAGTTGTGTGACCCAGGGCAAGTCACTAAGCAGTGTTTTCCTTAGTTTCCTCATCTATATATAAAATGAGCTGGAGGAGGAAATGGCAAAACATTGCATTATATTTGCCCAGAAAACTCCAAATGGAGTCATGATGAGTAGGACATGTCTGAAAAACTCAACAAAAATATCTTTTGTCTGTCTTAAAACTATCAGACTTTTTAGAACACCTATTTTAAGATGAAATATTTTAAAATTTGAACAAATTGCTACTTAATTTCATTTTTCAGACTGTTTTATTAATCTCCTACATAACTGAAGAGCATTTTAACTACACAAAACTTTTAGAGATATCCTGAAAATGTTTCCTCCCCTACTAAAATGTAAACTCCTTGAGAGCCAGAACAGTTTCATTCTTGTATCCTCAGCATCTAGATCAATGTCTGGCACAAAGTCGATGCTTAATAAATGTTTATTAATTAACAAAAATAGAAATACTGTACCAAAGCACAGTTATAGTGTATGTTTCTTGAAGCATATTGGAAAAGGATCTGGATGACTACAACAGTGAATGATCTGTACATTTATATCCGATTTTTCTTCTTCCTTTTTAAAAACTGCATCACCTATAGCAGACATTCTTAACTTAAGCCTGCCATCAATAGTGTCAAAAATTATACAGTAGCTTAAATTCTACTGAGGATGTTTAAGAAGCTAAGAATTTTCAAGAATATATAGTCAAAGTTTTGCTTCTTTTCCAACATTTCTGGAACTCAGTATACATCAGAATACCTGGATTTGAATACTAGTCCTATTTTTTATTAACATAACCATGGGCAATCACTTTACCTCTTTAGTTCTCACTTTATTCATTTGGAAAATGAGAATAAAAATTGTTCCATAAGGAAATGGATTATAGGTGCGTACAAAGTAGTACCTCTTGTCTTACTAAAAACTAGTGCCTTTCCAGTCCCAGGAAGAAATTAGATTCCAACCCATCTAAGTCTTCTTAGTTATAATAGATTATAATATTCATTGCATAGGAGATCTTTCAATACCAAAGAAAATAGTTAAGGAAGAAATTAAGTAGTTTATGAAGTGACTATTGCTCTACTTTTTAAGAGCAGAATGAGAAACCAGAACTGTAGTATCTTTTAACATAGCATCATTTCTTTAAGATTTCAAGTGTTACCACATACCAAGATAAGATCTAAATGGGTTCATGATTTAGATATAAAGAGTGATATTACAAGCAAATTAGATGAACATAGCATAGTTTACCTCGCAGACCTGTGGAGATGGAATAAATTTATGTCCAAAGAAGAACTGGAACTCTTAATTGAACACCAGATAGATAATTTTGACTATATTAAGTTAAAAAAATTTTGTACAAACAAAACTAATGCAGACAAGATTAGGAGGGAAGCAATAAATTGGGAGATCATCTTTACATTTAAGAGTTCTGATAAAGGCCTCATTTCTAAAATATATAGAGAATTGTCTCATATGTATAAGAATTCAAGCCACTCCCCAATCATAAATGATCAAAGGATATGAACAGACAATTTTCAGATGATGAAATTAAAACCATTTCTAGTCATATGAAAAGGTGTTCCAAATCACTACTGATCAGAGAAATGCAAATTAAGACAACCCTGAGGTACCACTACACACCTGTCAGATTGGCTAAAATAATAAGAAAAGATAACAATGAATGTTGGAGGGGATGTGGGAAAACTGGGACACTGATACATTGTTGGTGGAACTGTGAACGGATCCAACTGTTCTGGAGAGCAATTTGGAACTATGCTCAAAAAGTTATCAAACTGTGCTTACCCTTTGACCCAGCAGTGTTTCTACTGGGCCTATATCCCAAAGAGATCTTAGAGGAGGGAAAGGGACCCACAAGTGCAAGAATGCTTGTGGCAGCCTTTTTTGTAGTGGCTAGAAACTGGAAGCTGAATGGATGCCCATCAATTAGAGAATGGCTGGATAAATTATGGTATATGAATGTTATGGAATATTATTGTTTTATAAGAAATGACCAGCAGGATGATTTCAGAGAGGCCTGGAGAGACTTGCATGAACTGATGCTGAGCGAAATGAGCAGAACCAGGAGATCATTATACACAGCAACAATACTATATGACGATCAATTCTGATGGACGTGGCTCTCTTCAACAATGAAATGCTTCAAACCAGTTCCAATTATTCAATGAAGAAGGCCATATACACTCAGAGAGAGGGATATGAAATGTGGAGCACAGCATAATATTTTCATGCTCTCTATTGATGTTTGCTTGCATTGTGTTTCCTTTCTCAGATTTTTTTCTTGTACATATACATATATTCGACTTGTCAAGTATTTTAACATAATTAACATGTAGTGGACTTCCTGCCATCTAGGGGAGGGGTGAGAACTAGGGGGGAAAAATTTGTAATGGAAAGCTTTGTAAGGGCCAATGTTGAAGAATTACCCATACATATGTTTTGCAAATAAAAAGCTTTAATAAAAAAATAAAAAAATAAATAAATAAAAAGATTTCAAGTGTTAGTGAAAACTCTCATGGGGACAAAGACGTCCATGAACATGCAGGAGCTATACTATTTGGGATAGTTTTCTCTCTAGACTAGGAATGTTTCCATTTATAATAATGTTAATTCATTAAAAAATAGTTTTGCTAGACCTGGGGTTAAAATGAAGCATTAATATATTTTATTTTTTTGACAAGCCCTTACTATCAATTCAGGTTTGTCAACTCTGATTTTCCTCTGTTTCTAAACCTCTTTCTCCTGCCCCCCGGTACCCAAGGGTAGATCTTTTCCTTTCTAATAAATTTCTTTATTGAAATAAGTTTATAAGTTTAATATTCGCAAGGTGTAGGTCATGAGTAATTTTTGGAAAGGAGAATAAAGTTAAAGATGCTGTTTCTACTGGGCACATGAATCCACACTTTGACTACCTAGGTGGTAAAGGAGAAAACTGGTACTTCTTTCTACTTTTTCATCAGATCTTTGGCTCCATTTTTCTGACCCTCTGATGATATATCACACCACATATCAGTCGTTCTAACTGCTCACTTAACCTTCTAGATACAAAGATTGATGCATATTTCACCTGGGATGTAAAATTTTTACTATTAAAATAAGAGGGAAGAATATTACACAGAGAACAGCAATTCCTACTTCATGTTCCACCTCACCTTCAAAAATAAATATAGGGAAGAATATAAGGGAAAGAGGAAAAGGAAAAAATAGGAGGAAAGAAGGAAGAGAAGGCTAGAGTAATAAAAAGGATGAAATCTGCAAAAGAAGAGAGAAAGTAACTAGACCTGTCAAGAAAGAAAATAAGACAATGCCTACTACCAAAGGTATAAAAGTATGGGCTACTGTTCACTTCTCCCTTTTAATCTGATGAGATTCACTATCATATATAACAATCAATCTGTCCCTAGTAACAGATACCACTGGATACCCATTTACTATGTGACAGTGAGAAAAGGCAGATTATGAAATATCTGTCCCACAGGAAATCCCTAGTGGATAGAGAGATCCATTCGATACTTTAAAAAAAAAAATTCATTCTGAATACTCCCATTATTTTTTTTATCTAAACAAATAGGGAACTGAGCTACTACTTAAGTTTCTCCTTAATCAAGAAAACTTTTATTAGGTTTCTTTCCATCTAATAATCTGGTCTCTCCATACAGGCAACAAATGAAATCACAGTCACAGAGTCAAATAAGATGGTTTTGAGGTATTAATGGTCCATATCAATAAGAATAAAATAAATATATAAGCATAATGTAATGGGAAAACAAACTACTAATAGAAGTAAGATGCAAAAAGGTGAAAAAAAATGAAATCAAGAATACAACCTCTGATAAAGAGCTCATTTGAAGAAAGTCTGGCTTTCCTGAATTCCTTTCAAACTCCAGCTAAAATCTCATTTTTTTATAAGAAGCCTTTCCAAACTCTCTTAATGTTAGCACATTTCCCTCTATAATTCCGTAATTCATCCTGTATACAACTTGTGTATATATCATTTTTTGCTTCATAAGGCAGGTACTAATTTTTGCCTTTGTTAGTTCTCAGCACAGGGCCTGTATAACACAGTAGTTAATACTTGTTGATTTGACTATAATACTTACAATAACATCATAAATAAATACAGATTTAGTTTGAATTATATATATTATATATATTAAAATGCATATATCTATGATTTCACAACATAATTCATCACATATCTTTTGGGCAATTCATTCACTCGTCATACCCCAGGCATTCATTATGCATTCATATGCAAGACAATGACTGATCTAAGTACTAAGGATACAAAAATAAAATCAAAACTAGCTTTGCTCTCACAGAAGTTACATTCTGCTAAAGGAAGAAGCATATAAACAGAACAATGAATAAAAAATATGTAAAGTATATATAAATGCAAAGTATTGTGGAAAAACAGATCTATTGCATGGTTGGTAAATTGTATATCAGCATAGATTCTATTACTACCACATATACCAAATTATTTATAGCAGCACTTTTTGAAGAACTAAAAACACATAAATGCTCCAAAACTTGGTAACTGCTAAACAAATTGTGGTGCCAAATATAATAGATTATTACTATGCTGTGAGAAATTATAAATAGGATGAATAAAGAAAAGCATGAAATGATTTATATGAATTGATGCACAGTAAAAAAAAAAAGCCAGTATAATATATATACCTTCAGTAGTGCAAATGGAAAAAAAAAACTACCAGCAAAGTATCAAAAGTGAATATTACAAAATTATAAAGAATAAACATGATTCCAAAGGAGAGATAGGATGCAATACCCCCACCTATCCCTTTACAGAGGTGGGAAGTTCACAAATATACCATATTACACATACTTTCAAACTTTTGCAAAATACAATCAGTTTTGCTGATTTTTTTTCTCATCTTGTTCTTTTTTTGCAGTTGAAATATTATTTGTAATCTGGAGAAATTTTGATAATTAAGAACAAAATACACCCATATAAATTTGTTTCAAAATGTTTCAGAAAGTGAATAGAAAAACAGGTTACTAACAGAAAGAAGGGATGGGGGAAGAAATCAGGAGGAATAGTCTCTTGGAGAAGGAATGTAAATTCAGCTTTAAATGAAGTTAAGAATTCTAAGAGTTGAAGATTAAGAGAACTGGAATGTTGTTTATTGGTAATAAGCTATCCAGTTTAAGTGGAAAGAATAATAGTGTCATAAGGAATGTCATAAGGAATAAAACACAGGCGCTGGAGTCAGAAGGACCTGAGTTCAAATATGTCCTAGAGTCAGGAAGAAAGAAGAATAATGAAGGGAGCATAAAATTAAATAGGTTGGAACCAGATTATGAAAGTCATTAAGGAGTTCATATTTTATTCCAGAGACAAAAGAGAACTACAGATACTTCTTGATGTAGATCTAAATGCATTAGTTAACATCAATAATACTACTGGTGAATGGAGAATTTCAGAGATTGTAATAATCTTTTATACCTTAATAAACTGCTTTGTTTTCATTTCTATTTGACCTTCAAGTTTCAAGCTTCTGAAAAACAAGGTGCACTAAAAAGACAAATTAAGGCTCATCAAAATGACTGTCAAGACAGTTTCAAGTCACTGGAAGAACCCTGAATACAACCATGAATGAAAGATTTCCCTTAGAAGGCTGTCTTCCATTCAATGAAAGAAATACATATCAATTAACAGATAGAGATAAAAAATGAATTATGATAGTAATACAGATGAAAAATAAATAATGACAGTAATGGCTAGTAATTTATTGCAAAGGGCTTTAAAGTTTATAGTATATATGTTGGATCAGTTGAACCTTCCTTAGAACTTATTTTATTGATAAGGAAACTAAGGCAGAAAAGCTTCTATGACTTACTCAGGATTATTCTGGGCAATAATTGCCTATGGTGAGATTTTAAACTCAGATTTTCTTGACTTCAATTCCAGCATTCTTACTCAATGCCATGCTTCCTAGCTGACTCTTTAATGTTTAAAAAAAATAAACAAAAAAAACCTATATACAAACATTTGATTACTTTCCCACTTTTAAAAATTCTTTTGAGGGGCCTCACAGACTAATGATCCATACTGAAATGGGATATATGTGTTACATGTAATTATTAAAATAAAACAAAAACCTTAAGCAAAGGGATGGTCAGCCTATCCCAACTGAAACAATATGATGACCAAATCACAAATCAATAGCCAGAAAGTGGAAAGAGTATCTCAGAAGGAGAAAAATTTACAGATACCATAATCTCTAATATTTGCTATTGTTTTCAAAAGCCCATTAATCAGCAAGGTGGGTCACCACTGGCTTTCTGTGAGACCCAGTTTCCCTGAAAGATTCTCTGAAGGACTTGGAATTAACTCAGAACCCTAGGTTGGGAATGCTCTACTGCACAGAAGGGCTAGCTACTGGAAGTATCCTCAATTCACTCTCCAAATCATCTCTTTTTCATTTAATGCATAACATAAACCTGGTTGCCTACAGAGCTTGCTTGTTTGGGGAGATTTCTATTGTAATTGTGGCCCTTAGATGTCTTCTAAGTTCTCTGAGACCGTCATTCCACAGCTCTGTGGGGGTGTGAATCATTATTGTGAGGACTGAATTTTAATGAAGACAGTCTGAAGTAGCAAACCAAACCTTACCAAGAAAGAGAAGCAAAGCATTGTTTCAAGTACAATTTAATGCTTGGGAAGCAGGGCTTATAAATTGCCAAATGTGGTAGTTAGTTTTCCCAGAGTTAATACATTATTTCTTTAAAGAAGTCTTTTGAGTGACTTGACATTATGGAAAATAACTATACTTTTTTATAATTCCAGGAAATGATAACTTCTACAATTTGCATTAACATTTCCAAAATTTACCAGATAATATAAAATTTTGTTGAGACTGGTGTTCCTTTGTGTACAATGAATAATGCTTCTAGAATATGAACAAATAAAACTTTTGATAAGTACATAATTTACGTGTTAATTTAATTTCAGAGATGTTAAATTCATTTTTGGTTGATCTTCAATTAGAAATTATTTCTAATACTAGTGGTTGATCTTCAATTAGAAATTATTTCTAATACTAGTGTCTTAAATCTTTCATCCCTTTCCTAAGTACTAGACCTAAATGTACAAAGAGGGCCAAATATTTAAAGTAAATTCTTTGTAGAGAGGAAAGTGTTTTGGTAGTGGAAATAAATAATGCCCAAAGTAACTTAAATATGAATTGGCAGATCAATATTAGGATCCATTCAAATGAAACAAGAAAAATCTCACTATCTACCCATTGAATTATAGAATTTTATAGATAAACAGTCTTACTGGCCTTATTAATGAATTTCAACTCCATTAATCAGGACAAAATATTAAAATAGCTATGAAAATGGAATAGGGTAAGTATGAGATTTTTCCAAACAACATTGTAAGAAATAAGAATTTGTCTTTTAAAATAATTTAAAAGTAAAGAATTTATTATTATTTAATATTCCAATGAAACTATTCAAAAGAAAATATCAATAATATAATTCTCAGATGCTATAGTTGAATTTGGATAAGGATTTTTGAAAAAGTAAAACAGAAAAATTATAAATAGTGAATGTTACCATAACAAATATTTGCTATTCTGTTTCATAATTGTAGCAGACAATTTTCATCAAACTAAAGAAAAAGAACAAATTTTTTTTTGGTCTCCATGTAGGTTTTATTGGATTATGTCAACTGCCACTTGTGATTTTACCCCAATATCATCTAATAAATTCTTGCTTAGAAGCTTTTCAATAGTTGTATACAGAGGAAAGTAAGTACAACAGTAACTTCAAAAAGAACCAGAGCACAAGTTAGCCTTTATGGAATCAGAAATAATTATTTAATAGATCATTCATTCTTTTTCTTATGCAAAAGCAATGTCATAGAATAGATATGCAGATTCACAGTTGTATTTGTAACAAATGCTGGCAGAAAAGAGAGGCAACGAATATATTTAGGAGTTCTGTATGTATTGTAGCTCCTTTACTTAGCATCTTTGCAACCTTAAAAAAGGAGTCATTTCACATTTCTGGCCTTCAGTAGTCCTCTGTCTGTCCTGGATTAGAAAACCTCAAAGGTCCTTTCTAAATGTAAAGTTGTGATCCAAGTCACAAGATGAGAATCAGACACGATGCAGCAAACAAAAAGTTTAGCTCTAAACAAGGTAGCTGCCAAAGGAACTGAATAATCTGAAACAAATCTATCAAATGTTCAGTCTGCAGCTCTCCGGACTAATTTTGCCCAAGAACCTAGGAATCAGAACTGGACTAGAGTTTAGATTTTTTCATTACCTAAGTAATGGCTTAATCAGGAGATAGGCTAGTTCGGATCAGTTCAAAATAGGTGTGCTTGATTACTCTGGTTGATGAGAGAAAGTTATATTGCTAGTTCTTCAATGTAGCTAGTTGTAGTCTACAGGGTTGATATTTGAAAGAGAGACCTTTCTAAATGTACATCAATTCTCTCTTTAATTGAAATCAAGCTCATTGGGTTATGATTGGCAGATCTGCCATAAAAGAGGAAAGAAAAAGCTATTACAGTGAAGGGGAGGGGAAAGAGAAGAAGGGAAGTAAATATCACTTTCATTAGAATTGGCTCAAAGAGGAAATAATGTACACATTCAAATATGGATTCAGAAATCTATCATACTCTATAATAAGGAAAAAGTAGGAAGGAAAGTAGGAGGAAAAAAACATACAGAAGGGGGCAAAGGTGATAACAGAGAGGGTATATTGAGTGAGGGAGGTATCACTAGAATAAAACTTTTGAGGGGAGTCAGGATGAAAGGAGAGAAAGAATAGAATAAGCAGGGGGAAATACATCGCTAGCAATGTAATTGGAAAAAGAATCGTGAAGTAAGTTCCTCTGATGAAGGCCTCATTTCTCAAATGTATAGGGAACAGTCATATTTTTAAAAATAATGTCATTCTCCAAGTGTTAAATGATCCAAAGATATGAACTATACAAAAGGCTATAAAATCATGCACAACTTTTGACTTAACAATACCACTACTAGGCATGTATCCCAAAATAGATTTTAAAAAAGGAAAAAAGACCTATATGTCCAAAAATACCCAGCTCTTTTTTTCAGAGCAAAGAATTGGTAATTGAGGGGATGCCCATAAATTGGAGAATTGCTGATTAAATTGTGGTATGTAATTATGATAGAATTCTATTGTTCTGTAAGAAATGATGAGAAGAATGCTCTCAGAAAAACCTGGAAAAAATCCTTCATGAACTTATGTAAAATGAAATATACTATGTACAAAGTAATAGCAATGTTGTGGGATGATCAGCTGTGAATGACTCTGCTATTCTCAGCAGTACAATGATCCAAGACTAAAGGACTTATGATGAAAAATGTTATCTGTACCCAGAAAAAGAACTGACTGTCTTAATATAGTTTGAAGCATACTTTTTTTTTTTACTTCATTTTTCTTGAAAGTTTTTTGGGCAGCCTAGGA
The DNA here is from genome assembly GCA_023553655.1 of Myrmecobius fasciatus. Lineage (NCBI taxonomy): Eukaryota > Metazoa > Chordata > Mammalia > Dasyuromorphia > Myrmecobiidae > Myrmecobius > Myrmecobius fasciatus. The sequence continues at coordinate 198,240 of JAJPUD010001345.1, forward strand.
GAGACCTATGTTTTCTTTCACAACATCACTTTTATGGGGGGAAAAAAGAAAATCACCTTGGCAATTTTGTAGAGGATGGGACAGAATGGAAATAGTGACAACTTTTAGGAAGTTATTGCAACCATACAACAATAAACAATATACATTTAAAATGAAGGGGATAGATATGTGAATGAAGAGAAAGGGACGGATGCTAGAAATATAATGGACAGAAAAATGTAAAGATTTGGCAATTGCTGGATATGGGGGAAAGGGGCTTCAAAGTTGCAAAATTTGGCTTTCTAGAAGGATAGTTATATCTCAACAGAAAGAAGTGAGGAAGAGGGAAAGTTTTGAGGGGAAAGATGATTTTTTAAAATGTAAATAGAGAGAAAAGGATGATGGATATGAGATATGGAGCTAGAAATGAAAAGATTTGGCAAGAAAAATGGGATATGGGAGAGGGAGAGGAACTGCAAAGTTACAAAACTTGGGTGACTAGGATAGTTGGGTTCTCAACATAAATAGGAAACTGAGAAAGAGACAAAGGTTCAAAGAGAAAAATTATGATTTAAGACCTGCTGAGTTTTAAATACTTTTGGAACATTCAGAGAGAAATGTCCAATAAGTAGTTGTTGGTAATCAGGGAATGCAATTCAAGAAAGGAAAAAAAGTGCTGTCTTCTTATTTGGACAGTGAAACATTATGATGCTGATTAAATTACTGAGAGAATAAAGAAGGAAAAGAGGGTCTAGGAAATAGCCCTGGAGTACACTTACACAAAAGAGATAGGACACAGAAGATGAACCAGCAAAGAAGGTAAGTGGAGAACCAAAAGAAGTGTCACAAAAACTTATCATCCAGAGATAAGTCAGGAGGGTGAACAACAACAACAAGGTCAAATGTTCAGAGAAGTCACAAAGGATGAGAACTGAGAAAAAGCTATTAGATTTGTCAATTTAAATAACAATAACTGAAAAGAGCAGCTTCAACAGAGTGAGGATGATAGAAAAGAAAGTAAAGACGAAGTAAAATTATGGTTTAGAAAAATGTTGAGGGAAGGGAGAACTGGAGTTCACAGTAAGGACAAGTAAATTTCGGAGGAGTGAGACACAGGAAGAGACAGAATGATAAAAGATTGTGAAGATAAAATTTCAGAGTTCTTGATCAGGGAATTAAAATACTCATAAGTGGTGATAGCAAGTACAAACATCATTCTGTATGATTAAAACAATGGAAAAGTGAAAGTACTGGGCCTTGAGAAGGTTGATGAATAAAGAAGTCAGAGTGAGGAAAATTCAGTATATATATTGAAGTCCTCAAATGTAAAAACAAAGATTTAGTATCTACCTATCAGTCAGATACTAAAATCCTTGAGAAAACAGAAAGAATGAGCTGAAGGATGATAGTTAACAGCTATCATGTCTTTGGAGATAGGCTGATAGATCTAGATGGATGAATCTTCAGGGAAAGAAAGGCTGTTTAGTGATGCTGGCAAAGCATAAGCCTTTTGGAGCACATTGTTTAAGAGTTATTGTTTCCTCAAAGATTTTTCATTTTAAGCAAAATGCTATACTCCAAATTATAAGTTTTTCTGCTAGAATCTAGTTTAAATATATATGTATATGCATATATAAAGATTATTTGTAATAAGTTCAACCACTTTCAATGCTAAAACCAAATCTATTTTATTTAGATTTAAGGACAACCAACCATTGCATGGGGACAATACAAAGTTCACAAAACAAGTTTAGACTAATAGAAAAGCAATTAAAACTAATCACCCTCCAAAAACTGAAATTGTTTTAAATTGTTTTTTCTCATGGACGAGCAATTATTTACACTCAAGATTCATTATCCAGTCTCTTCTCAAAAGCAATCTTAAATCTCACTGCTTATATATAGCATTATGTAGACTGAGGCATCAAATAGTGCACAATATAGCAGATTAAAGCTTTTCATGCCAATTTTTTTCTCAAGAGCATTGTTTCTAAAATGCTACATCAACATATGACTAAGCAAAAGGATTCAACTAGACTATTAAAATAAAATTTCTAAGTTACCAACAAATAACTGATTCCTTATCTCTAGTAATAGGATGGAAAGAGGGCTTAATTTATTTAGAGAAATAACCAACATTTCAGACATTTAAAATGCAAAGAACTAATATGCTCCCATTTTTACTTATAATACTAAGTTTTGATCACTTTAATATTTTCTTATTGATATCCTTGAGAAAACCTTAAACTTAAAGGAAAGAATGTTGTGAAAAGACTGTGTAAGAAATTATGTTAACCATTTCTAGTCCATTTTGTCCAAATACATTTTTCTCCTTAAAACTGAGAGCTTTTGATTTGTTAATTTGCTGCTGAAAATGCATTCTATGCAACCCAATTTTTTTCCTAAAGCAAACATCGCAAATTGCTTTAGATGGGCGATAATGAAAAAGCAACACCATTTATTAATTTTGTATAAGTTATTCTCCACCTTAGAGAATCCTTGGAGGGGAAGAACATGTCTGAATTTTACCATATAGTGCCACAGGCAGAAAGTGAAGCGAAACTAAACAAGAGCATCCTGGAGGGAGAGAAAATGCCTTGCAGCAGCAAATGACCTACTGCACACCTCATTGGTGAGGGTTTGATGTTATCATTTGTTAATTTTGAGGAGAAAAAAAGACAACTAACCAACAGTTTTACTTGATTCTGATAGAACTACTTAACTTTTTAAAGTTTTTGATCAAAAACAACATATGATATTCAAAAGGCTGCATATTTTCAAAAGATAATTCCAAGTAAATTTGCATGACGAGCTCCATGAGAAACTTATTTCCTTACTATTACAGAAAATGCGAACTAAGAACTATGTTGAACTATTTAAAGAATTAACAAAAAATTCTTGACATGCATTTCTGTACATGAATATTCTCTCAAATATTTTAAGTCCAATTCATAGTAAGCAAAAGATAATTTTATTCAAATATGCAGCTCATGGTATGAATAAGCAAGGCCTCATTTCCCTACTGAATTGATAACTCTTTTAAGTAATGGTTCATTTAAAAAAAAATCAACACTGTGTTGGCAATTTGGAATCATAACATCCACACGTATTTGCACATACACACACATCCATTCCAAAACAGAAATGCTTTAATAATATGCATACAAAATTAATCAATTAATCTTTATTAGTTTATTTTTTATTACAAAGTACTTTTTGTGAATGATATATGCTCAAGCTACACCATGATAAACACATACATATATATAAATTATCCATATCCAAAATTACTTTGATCTTGAATATTTGAAATCTACATTTATCCACTAAAATGACAGGCAATTTATAGATCTTTCTGACATAAAGGAGTTTTTAAAAGTCCCATCTTATAAATGATCCCTTAATTTTTTTTTAAGTTACACTACATTCAAATATCCAGAAAGGTCCCACTAAAGAAAATAGAAAGCTTAAAAAAGTTTAGCAAATATGATAGTTCTTTTCATGATGAGATTCAAATGATCTAAATCTAAAACAGAAAAAATTAGAGAACTTAGGATCATATGTAATCATAAGAGATTTCAGCTAAATTGCCTGAAAGATTATATATCACCTAATAACTGTGTAATTTGGTTCTCTTGTTAAAAAACAGATATTTAGTGTAGAGTACATAAGGTCACATATGGCCCTCTTTGACTTAGTACTATCATCCTTTATTTATCAATAAATGTTATTTTTATTAATGCTTAGTCCTATTATAAGGTAAAAGTATCTTTTTTAGCTTTTAGATATTATATACTTTTCCTGATAGATATCTCCTAACAGATCTAGCAACTTTTGATTAAGAACCACAAAGAAAATGAAACAAGAAGTGGTAAGATATGAATATAAAAGCAGCAGTAAAGAGGCTAGGGGATTATATTGACATCTTCTGTAAACTTTTGGGGAGCAACCTACTACATGGCCTCAGGTTAGCCTGTTCATATCTCTCTTCTTGACTTTTCTTAGTTCATACCATTCACATACTTAGGAAAAATATTAAATTATCTAAGAAACACAGGTTAGTATCATGAAGAGAATTTTACTTGGGTGTCAGAATGAGACAACTCACTTATTAAGGAACTTATTAAGGACTCCAACTCTGACTTTTAATTATTGTAATCATGGGCAAATCACTTCTCCCACTCTGATCTCTAAAATGGGAATTACAATATGTGTTAACTATTTACATGAACAAAATCACTGAGAAGACAATAAATGAAACTCAGGAATGAAAACAACAAAACAAAACATAACAAAAAAAAATAAAAAAAAAACCCAAAACCTAAATTTGCAATAAACATCACCACCAAAAATTTGATATTCAAGATATATAGAGAAATGATCCAAATATAAAATTCCAAAAGTAATCCCCAATTGATAAGTAGTCACATGATATGAACAGTTTTCACAAGAAGAATTGCTAATTATTAATTACTATTTGAAAACAAGCTACACATAACTACTTATAAGAGCTGGCTAATTAAAACAACTGAAGGTTCACTTCACAACCTGGAAATTAATTGGGAAAGATGAATACCATTATTGGGTCTATGACCCATTGAGATCAAAGCAAGAGGGAAAGGAGCTACATGTAAAAAAAAATATTTTTGGAATCTCTTTTATGATGACAAAGAATTGGAAATTAAAGGGGATGTCCATCAATTATAAAATGGCTAAACAAATTATGGTAAAAGAATGTAAAGGAATGCTATTGTATTATAATAAATGAAGAAAAAGATGTGCCAGAGGAATCTCTAAGATTTATATAAACTGATAGGAGAATGAGCAGAATCAGGATAACAATTTTAACATCAGTATTGTTCAGAGGAAAAACTAACTCATCTCCTGGAAAAAAGGTGATAAAGTCAGGGTGCAGACTGTGACTTTTTAAAAATATATATATATACATTAGAGTAATTGTTTTGCCTGATTGCACATTAATTATAAATATTTTTTTCTAGAGGAGGGGGGAGATGAGAGGGAAAAATGAATTTGTTATTAAGTATCAAAATGAGTAAAACAACCAACATTTTTAAAAAGAAACTGGAAAAAAATGACATAAAATGGGATCAGTTATTTTTGGAAAGGCAATGGAAAGACAGGAATGCTAGTACATATATTGGTCCAAGTGCTCTAAATATCCTTTTGGAATTAGGCAAGAAAAAAATGATTAAACTGTTCATTCCTTAAATCCAGCAATCCCAATAATGGATATGTATTTCAAGGGTGACAGAGACAAAAATAAAGTTCCAATATATACCAAACTATTTAGAGTATACTCTTTGTGGAAAGAAAGAAAAAACAGCAAAAAAAAAATGGATATGAATTAATTAGGAAATGACTAAAAATAGCTGTGGTACTTCAATACAATACAGTTTTATTTTTCAATAAGAAATGGAAAACATAAGGGATGTAGAATAGAAAAACACAACACCGCATTTGGAAACTTTGGAGTTGGGTTTCAAATCCTGACTCTGCTACTTACTAAGTGACCTTGGATAAATCATGGTTTTCTCATTTGTAAAATGAAAAGGGTAGAATAGATGACGCTAAAGTTCCTTTCAGCTCTAAAGCTATGATCCAATGAATTGAGAGAAGAATGAGAAAATTTGTATGAACTAATACAAACTAAAAAAGCAAAGCCAAAAAAACAATTTCTATACCTATAGTGGAAAAAATGAAAAAAAAAATCACAAATTAAGAAAACCTCAGAAATTTAAAGCAAAAGGAAAAAATAAAGAAATACTCTTGGTCCTAGAGAATTTAAAATAAAACAAATATGCTTCTTTCTGATTGAGCACTAGGAGACAATCAGAACAGAAGATAGTAACTATAGTTGGTGTTTCTAATTATATTTTTTCTTTATTACAAGGGACAATTCAAACCTTAAGTAGAGGGCATAGGAAGAATATGTTTCCAGAAAAGAGTATAATGTAAAAACAAAAGGTATCAATAAAACATAACCAGATCGATAGATGATAGATATCTTTATCACTTAGAGATTTGTTATAAGATTTAAAGAAGATAATTTATGTGAACAATTTTGAAAATCTTAAAGCAACAATAAAAAATCAATTATATAGCAACTAAAAAAGCAAAGAGATGAAAATCTTTGTTTCAAAAAATTACATAAAACACAAATGAGTTTTAACACATATAGTGCAACAAACTAAAAATTCCCCATCAGATTTCTAAGGCGGTCAATTATCAATTATCTAAGGATGTCAATTCTAAGGCTGATCAACAATCATTGTTGCCTCTGTCCAGAATTATCATCTGGAATTACTTTTACTTTAAAAAATATATGTTGCAAACTCTGCAAAAATTACAAAATGACATTTTCAAAATAGAAATTTTTTCAAGTAAAAACCATTGGTGTGCAATAATAGAACTACTTAGTATTTATGTTAAATACAGAAAATATCATTTCAATTGAAAATGTTAATTAAGCTTTTGATAAATCATATATATATATACACACATATATATATACATACATATATATATACACACACAATCTAAAAGAACATACAAAAAGTAACTGAATAACTTCTTTAGAATGCTACTATAATTTTGTGTTAAAAATTCACTTTCTGTGACAAACGCATTGTTTAAAATGCTACATATTTATTTTTACACATTATAAAAACATAAGCCATTGCCCATACAAAGACTATTAATTTAGGCTAAGAGTCTTAGTCTTCTATTAATAAAATAGCTATTTTCATGATTTGATACATCTCTGATTTTTCTAAGTTTAGATTCAACAAATTATTCCCTATTAATTTTAAGAGAACTGTATCCTTTTCTTCTTAATAGTACTCCCCAAATAAAAGTATCCCATTATGTAAATCAAACACTCAAAAAAGAAATACTAGAAATGACTGTGTTTTTAAGGGCTATATAAAATTTAAACAAAAGCATAAAGCCTTAAAAAAAAAAAAAAAAAAAAAAAGGAAAAGAAAGCAAGAGTGTAAATGCAAACCTGACCTATTCTCTAATCTTTTCTTTATAAACCTAGGCTACCCAAGAATCTTCAACTAATTATTCCATTTTATTGATGGCATTTTTCCCAAGGGAAGTTATTTAAAAAGTTTAACCCCTGAGCAAGTCATGGCTTCTCCTGCCTTTGAAAGTGTCAAGTGCATTGATTATAACTGCAGGAAGTGTTACCTTCTGCCCAGAGAATCTCACCCTGCACAATCTTAAACATTGTCTCTCTTCCAAAACAGCTTTGATTCAGCAATTCAGACCGCTTCAGCTGATATTAAAGGAAGCAACACCACAGAAAAGGAATCAGCAGTTAAAATGAAATACAAAGAAGAAAAATCCAGATCTTGGATATAGTAGCACAAAGCTCAAGAGTAAAGCAGATTTGAAAAAGACATCAGAGTGACTAAAAAAAGAAAAACATGACAGAAATTAAACAAGATTTTTTTTGTTCACTGTCTATGCATTTAAACTCATCTCAACCTCCATTGAAATTCTGATCATACTATGCAAACCCCAAGGCTTTTGACATACTTTCGAAAATCCACACCCTCCTCTTTCTCTTTTCTAACTCTCCAGAGTAACTTCTAGGTATCCAATAAGTTAGAGGAGAAAATGTATAATTTGGATATGCATATAATAGAAAACTATATGTATGTATATATGTGTATATTAAATATACACATATATACATATTATATATACAATATATATAATAATATATATTAATTATGGGGCAACATTTTCATTTAAAAATTATCCCAAACTACTTTCACATTACACTCGACTCTCCTCTTCCTGTATTTTTAGTGAAAAGAGCTTATTTTCCTTTGAAAAATCTCATTTCAAGCCATACACATAAAAGAAGCTCATATTAACATTTCTGTTGGGTTAGTGTGGGGAGAACAATTTAATACAAGGTGCTATAAAAACTATCATAACCTACCATATCCAAAAAAAAAAAAGATTCTAAGCATATATTTAATTAGCTCAAAACTCATTGCAAAATTCATTCAAATCAATAGCACATAACAATAATGAATATGGGAGGCCAACAGCTATCACAGAAAGGCTTATTCACATCTATCTTAGAAATGGTACCCAAAATTCCTGAAAGTAATTAGATTTTTAGAACTGCAAGTGGGTTTTTTCCAATTCACTCATGACAGGGCCAGAAGGTAATAATACATCTGCCATGATACAACAAGCAGACCTGTCTTCTGTCAAGAGTTGAAATCATAAAGGAATAAGCTGTCGTTAACAACCTCTCTCCAAACACAAGAGCTGTCATTTCATTGTTTTCCTTCACTGGCATAGGGGCTGGTGTGGGTTTATACACCCTATCAGTGCAGTAATATGCTAAGCTTTTAACCTTTTCTGGGATTCATGTCTTGAACAATCCTCTATGAACTCTGTTATATAATAATTTTTATTTTCTTTAATCAACAGTTTTTATGAGTTAAGATTAATTTTTAAAAAATTTGAATTTATTAACTTTTTCAACCCACCATTAAAATGATTCAGTTCTAATATTTTAAAAGTACCCAATTAAAGCAGAAATTTTTCATTACTTTAAATACTTTCATAGATTCCTTAAGTTAGTTTAAATTCGCTGTTCTTAAGCACCATGTAAATCCAATTTTTAAAATATTTACAGATTTATGTTTATATACACACATACCTACACATATACAGAGATAACTATCTTTGTACATACAAATCTATTTATAAAATTACACACATATATGTATATATATATATATGTATATACCAATCTATCTTTGATAATGCTATCAATGTGCTAGACTATTACTAGAAATCCCCTGGTAACCACTGAATAAATCCTTTCTGATAGCTATCAACAACAACAACAACAACAAAAGCTAAAAGGCAATAAATCAGTTTTGAAATCACCAACATAACTAAACAAGTCAATTCCCATTACAATGATCTGCAAAAGACTGTACAAGAGTTTTTCTATAACAAAATGCTGCAATAAATAGATCATCTCTAAGGGCTTCAAATTCTATTAAAAATGATACTGAAATTTGCTATATTTTTATAATAAGATATGTTTTATAACTTTTTGATTCAAATATTTTCTTTTTTTTTTTTAAACCAGTAAGAAGTGATTAACAGGGTGATTCATCTGAAGATTTTATAAGAAGCCATGGCAATTACTTATTTTTTAATATACAGAAAAAAAGAGGATTTGTTTTTTTAAAGGATATGTTTCTTTTCTTAGAATATATTAAGATTAATAAAAGGTTAAGGTACTTAAGGAATCAGAGATAAAAATCAGTAATTAATAATGATGCTGATAAATGCTTATTGGTATCCTTAAATATCAGAATGATTTCCTAAGAAAGGCTATGAAGCAACATGCTTGATAAAATTTTCATCAGTCTTGGATGTCTATGGACCAAAGTTTGGATCAAGTGATCTCAAAAGATCCCCAGTGTTCTTGGGTTATATAAATCCAATTTCACCATTTCCAAATCAAATATCCTACCCCCAGTCAAAAAATGACAATGGAAATTCACAATTATGGAATTAGAATTATTAGTAGTATCAGGAAACATAGACAATATTGACCTCCAAAGTAATACCTATTTTAGATCAATATCTATTTAAATATGAAACTATATACACTGCTTATCATTTTTGTAAGAGAAGCCAAGGTAAGTATCCTATAAACTGTTTTGTTCAGAAAAAGTCCTTCTAAAGAACAATTTCTAATTTATAAACTGAATTTTTTTTTAACTCCAAGTCTGCTGGACAAATACCTAAGACAAAATAAAGTCTATAAAATAAAAAAAAAAGGTCAGTGAGGCAAGCAATGTATGCAGTTTTTAAAAAATGAACCAGTACTACAAATCATTCTAATGGTTTGTTATTTTTGCCAAGGTATCATATATAAGCTGCCAGGCCTTCCTGGAAATAAGATAGGAACTATCTAAACAGTGGGCTACTATCATTCTAAGTATATCACCAATACCATTTTGAGTAGAAAGAATAGCTCTGATCCTTCACTGACACAAACCATTTCTTCTCTTCTATTTGGTATACGACTTAATAGCATATTAGTACTAATATTAGTAATAGTATTGAATTAAATTAAATAGTATTAAATTAATTTACCTTATAAGGTAAGGGGAAAATCTGCTTGCCTCATTCCCCAAATATCATCCTTATTTACAACTTAGGTATATTAGGAAATGACACATCTGAGTTCTAATGATAGGTCAATGACTGAAGTGAATTTAAGCATATAATCAAAATATTTTATTTTAGAAACACAAATTTTAAAGTGTTGTTAACTATTGCAGAACCTATGAACACAGATGTTGAGACATAGTAAAAGAAGATATACAGAATGGCATAAAGTAATAAGGTATGTGTTGAAATAAATAATGTCTATGGAAAGCATATTCAAATTATTAGTTCTTCAGCAAATGTACATTTATTACTGAATCAAATGAGAGAAATTATATGTAATAAATACAGTGCAGCCTTGGTGTCCTAAAGTCTAAGTTCAAACATTGCCGCTCTCTCAGCATAGCAAACAACCCTTGAAGATTAGAAGTCACAGACAAATTACTGATTTATATCAATGAAGGGGTTTCCCACATTAGGAATTAGGAGTTTTCAAAACTAATGAAATCATCATTCAGGATTCTTCCATTCCCAAAATATAGGTAAAAAATATTTTACTTCCTTTGCCAAATGAGGTTTCAAAATATTTACTAACTTTTTTAAAAATCATATATCATAAGGAATATTTTATTTAAATATAAAGAATTTGTCTGGTAGCATTCATTTCAAAATATAAAAATGCATAACAATAAAGCATTAGAATGAAAAACATAGTCTGATACAATTTGTATTTCTGTAAGCCCTTTTAATACTAAAAGGTATTTAATCTCAAAATGCTATTTAGTTATTAGTTTTTAGTAGGCAAGTCAAAGCAAAATCATCCCACACATTTACTATATGTAATGAATAAAAAAAGCTAACAAATAAAGATATTCCATTTGCATTATATTGGTACAAACCCTGAAACTCTCCAAACAAAACTGCTCTTTTGAAAATGAATCTTGATCTTAACATTTAAGAGTTAATAAAAAGGAGAATAAATGTTACTTTAATCATTTCTATCTAATTTTCATTATGAAAAATTAGTACTATACTGTTCTAAAGTAAGTATGACCTATAGATACATATTCAATATTCCTGAAATAAATGACTACTCTTGGTCTGAGAATAAACTTTTTAAATAAAATATATGTTTACTTTATTCTATGAAAGTCTTTATTTTTGCATGTAAAAATCAACTTTGTGCTTCCAAAAAAAAAAGTTAGCAGTTCACAAAATTTATGAATGAAGCAGCAAAATACAAGACAATGAGTTGAACAATTGCATGACAAGATGGAACAAAAGTATCTTAAATGTAACAAAGAAAATATCTGAATTGTACAATAAATACCTTTTTTTATAAAGGTTATTTTCAAATGATTAAGTAGACAAATATGTAATTTACAATTTTATTTTTCTTTGTCATTGCCTACTGGTATTTTACTTGAGACTTGTATAAAAATGAATCAAGATGCTAAAAGGATAGTTCTGTTTCTTTTTTTTAAAGGGCATAAATACTAAAATTAGCTCAGAATTTTTTTGTCAAGGAATAAGATTTATTTAGTTTTAAACTCTAGGAAGCAACAGTTCAGGAAAGCTTATATTGATGTTAATGTCAAAGTTGTTTTCAGTTTTGTATTTATCTGCATATATACTGTCTCCTCCAGTAAAAGGTAAGCTCTTTGAGAGCAGGGAATGTCTCATTTTTCTCTTTATATTTCCAGTACTAAATATAATGTCTACTATTATATATGCTTGCTGCATTTAAGTGAGTGACATTCCACTAAAAAAGTACTCATTGATTTATATTTCAAACAGATGAATATGATAGAAAGAAATATAAGAAAATTAATTACAATTTGAAGATTAAAATGTACTTCAAGACTTGTTAAAATATTCAACACACACATTTCATGAAACTGAATAAAATTTAAAATGTAATTTCTACTACATAATAAAAACAAAACTAAAAATAACAAAAAAGAAATAATTTCACTTACATCCATAGCTCTCTTAATATAAGGTATCTGTGTGCCACTGTCCAGATCTTCATTTATAATAAGCCTTCTAGCCCATTGACCTGCCCTGACAACACCACTACCATGAATTAAAACCATCAGTTTGTCTGGATTAGTCATTGCATCCTCACTCATAAAGATAAAATTCTTTGGTTCACTCTCAGTAGCATCTACCTGTAATTAAAAAGAATTAAATAGTGAGTACAAATGTTATGTTTATGTAAAACAAAAAACTGATGGCTGCTTTTATAAACTATAAAAAAGATACCCACAGATCATACTGAGATCACAAAGTTGTGAAATAAATTACAATGTAAAACATTCATGTGAAATTTAAATTACATTTTTTTAGACTGAGAAACAAGAAAAGCATAATGAACTTCTTTAGTATGATGTTATGAAGAAGAAAGCAAGGCTCTAAATGTTCTTTATTTAAATTTACGTGAAAAATAATCCAAAAGGGAAATATATTTGTAGATAGAAAAACAAAATCTTTTCTTTGCTAGAAACAATAACTAATACCTAGTGGAACAACAGAAAGTTATTGAAAACTTCCCAAAAGTTGATTGTCATCTAACACAACTTTTATAATATCCAGGTAGACAAATTTTGTTCCCTGTTTCCTATGTATGTAAGAATTAATTCATGAATCAGAATTATAAGACCACTCAATTGTCTGCATTTATTCATTGGTTATCTGTGATAAAGAACTATAGTTTTATAGCATTCAATATTATTTACAAAATGGCTGAGAGATCTTCTAGTCTTACCATTCTCTGAAGGATAATTATTTTGCTGGAAGATAATTTTAAAAAGAAATTTCTCAGTCCTATGAGAACTATATTATGACACATAAATCAACCCAAAAGAAAAGACAATGTGAATTTTTCCACGAAAAAACTGAGATTTTGATATGTATTTAACATAAAAGTTGACCTTACAATGTAATGTAGTAGAAAGAACAATGAACTTGGATTTAAAAGAGCTGAGTTTGAATCTTGACCCCACTCCCACCCCAAATGACTAAATTATGTGACCATAATCTCACTCAGCCTCAATTTCCCTATCTATAAAGAGAAGATAATAATTTATTACCTACCTCATAAGATTGTTGTGGGAAATGGGATATAGTACTTTTGTAAATTATATTATATATACTCTAACACATTATATATATTTAATATTCTAATACAACAACTAATTTCAGTTTCAATGAATTGTCTGATGTCATTGATTACTAAAGAGGAAGATAGGGAATGAACCAACTTCTGTGTATCACCATTTATACCACCAATTCTAGCTCTACTGTTGTGGAGCTGTAACATCCAGTCTATGTTCCCTCCCAATGTGTTGCTCAAACATATTAAGCAGAAACCGAGAATGTGACAGTTACTTCTAAATTCACTAGTTACCATTGCTTTGTAATAATAATAAACTCAGACAAAAGTGGACTCTAAGAATCATGGTAGCCAGTGTGCTTCCTTCAAAAAAAAAAAAAAAAAGCCAATTTGTTGGAAAGTTTCAATTTTTAAAAGTTGGTTTATGTGTTGGATAACAGGATTTTTTAAACTTCTTCATTAATAACAATGGGTTGTAAGGTGAAAATTTCATAAATGATTAGCCTGCAAAGGCCAAATAATACTCTTAATTTCTAAGCTTCTGTTGATATTACCACCACTATCACATTCCAATAAAAACAAAAAAGAAAAAAAAAACTGATTTATATTTCAAATTCTTTACTTTTCAAATAATCTCATCAGTTCTCAATGATGGTTTTATAGTACAATGTCTATATAAAAATTTTTTTAAATATCAATTATGTTGGGCAATATTAAAATTATTAAAGATTTCTTTTCATCGTCTCACACGGAGAAATATCAAGAATCAAAACAGTCAAATAATCTTAAAAAAAGGAATTAATAGATCCAGGACTCTAAACAAGCTTTGTCACTGACAAAATTTTCAATCAGATTAGTTGTTGTTCCTCTCATCAATGGAGGCAATTCTTTCCTATTTCAGAAAGCATATTAAGATGATTAATAAATGTATAATCACAAGGCAATTTGAAAGTAAAGGACTACATATGTGGGAAATATTAAAGAGGAATAATGCTCGCCTCATTATTAGTAACTGCAGTAGTAGAGACATGTTTAGCAAAATTACATCAATTTTACATGCACTGGTTACCTACAACAAGCAAGAACAAATGATAAAAATGGATATGACTGAAAACAGAGAAAATAACAAAGAAAAAGAATAAAAACAAAGGAAAAAACAACAGATAAAATAAATATGACTGCTACAGAAAAGCATATAATACACAAAGAATGGAAGCACAAATTACAAAGCAATGAGAAAGCAAATGGTGAAAATAACATAGCTGTCAATTTTCACTATATATCACTCAAGATTTTTAAATGAGATATTTCTAGCCACTCCCTTATCAAAAATGCAAAAATTTTAGTATCCATAATCCTCCAATGAAAGGCAGTGAGGACTCTAATTACTAAAATGAGAGAATTTATCAATGAGGTTCTTATTTCTGATCCCAACTACTATTCACTGTTTCATTTTTTTTTTATTATAGCCAATTATTTATTTATTTTTTGGCAGCAAACAACTTTGAATCAATTTTTCTCAAACACTGATAATACTGAGTTTCTAAAAGTCCCAAGTAATAAATTTAACATAAAAAACATTTAACTTTCTTTAGAATGCAAAAATATAATTGTGCTCTTTTTAAAAAAATGTTATGCAGAAAGATTTTTGAAAGTAACCAAGTCAAAATGCACATATTCATTTTAGTTGAGTAAAGGAGAACTAGAAGGTGACAGACAATTAAAATATTTAATTAAGTTAAGACAATTAAAAGTAAATGAAAAATGATTTATGCATGATTTAAGGAGAGGAAAATGATTTTTTAAATAACTGATGATAATACTTATTTTTCCCCTCATTTTAAAACAGCACTCTGAACCAATAAGCTTGCTAAAAATTACTTATGATACAGTTTAATTGTACTGACTTTAAAATGTACAGTATTATTAATTATGAAAATATATTTTTTCCAAATTTCATTTCTTAATCTAATTAAATTTTGGGAAAAATCCCTCACCCTTCCCCCCCCAAAACCAATTTATCTTCAGTGATAATTCATTAAATAAAGCTTTCATTAAGGAATACACATAAAGGTCATTCTTTTGTACAGCCTTACTTTATTGGCAAATCTTCAAATAACATTTAGTCTATTCACAGTGAGACTACACAGAGCAATTTGTATCTGTTAATGATTCAGTTTTGAATTGTTTTGAACTGTATTAATTCTGATTTTCTTTTTAGAACATAATATGATGAATGAAATATTAGTCATGTTATTTAGCTGCCTTATTTTAGTCAACAATCTATACAAATAGAAAATTAATTGGTAATAAATTTAAAATTTGTAATATTTTTCAGCTAGTATTTCACTAATCCATTCAGGTTGACATCAAATTTACATAAAAAAGTTTTTAAAATTACATTTCTAGTCTATTCATTGGTAACCAGGGTAATTTTTAAATTTAGTATGTGATATATTATAGAGGGGGGAAAGCATTTCATGCAGTATTGTCATTTTTTTTTTTCCTTTTGGAATTACCTAACTGTATGAAATCTCACAATGAATCACAACAGATTTAACTCCAAAGATAATATGCATATTCTTTCACATAAGCAACACTATATTTACAGCATTCTTATAAACTTAGTTCAGCATCAAAACATACTAGAAAGGCATGCCAATTGGCGCAGTGGCAATACTCTACACTACCTTTCAGGAGACCGGGTTCATTATCCAGCCCTGGTCTCTTATGACCCAAGCCAGCAGGGCCTGAAAATGGAGCAAAAGTGGTGTTATTCAGTCCCTAAAATGAGGGAAATTTGGCCTCGCTTTACTCAGCTGTGATGTTTGGTTAATATCAAAGTAGAACTAAGAGGCTAAAAATACAACTGAAAACTTCCATTCATCTAGAAATATGGTTTATCATAGTACCAGGTGATGGTAGGAAGGGAAATGCAACTGGGAAAAATATGAGTAGGATGTGAAATCAAGAAACAAATTACCAACAATACACTAGTAAATGTTTAAGTGAAGATAATCAGAGGCATTGTTAGGCCTTTTACCTTTTTTTTTTTTTTTTTTTTTTTTAACTGAGGCAATTGGGGTTAAGTTACTTGCCCAGGGTCACAAACTAGGAAGTGTTAAGTGTCTGAGACCAGATTTGAACTCAGGTCCTCCTGACTTCAGAGATATACCTTTTACTTTAAAATTCTGTAAGTTCTCAAAAAATGCCATCTAAAGAATAATTAATAAATTTATTCTCTAAGTTGTTTAAATCTAGTTTTAGAGAAATAAATAACATTAAGACTCTTAGCCAATTGTTCTGCTTTTCTGAGAAAAGAGCTCCAAATTTCTAATACGAAAGGTTCAAGCAATGCCAGAGATTCTGCTAACCATCATCAAAGAATGTATGTGTGTGTGTGTGTGTGTGTGTGTGTGTACATACACATACAGATATATATCTGTAAAATCTCATTTAAGCTAAAGAAATTTCCCACTATAGAAGCTCATCTCTCAGTTCAGAAGAAAAACAATGGATTTTTTTTTAAGCCTGGAAGATTTACTAAAGTAATCAGATTTGGGTGTCATTTCTAGTTGTTGTAAACACAATAGAATATACTATGACTTGAAGATAGGAAAGACACCAGTTTTAGGTACTATCTAAACTAAAACACAATGGCCTATTAACAATTTGGTTATATGTAGAGAAAAATTACTATCTATAAATTTATATCTTCAGAGGTCATCTCAGCTTTTAAAACTACAAATACTCATTCTACTTTAGTAATCACATATGTCAGCATTATCATTTAATGCACATTGGAAATGTTTACGAGTTCAAAGTGAGGGACAGCTAGGTGGCGTAGTAGATAGAGCACTAGCCCTGAAGTCAGGAAGACCTGAGTTCAAATCTGATCTCAGACACTTAAAACTTACTTAGCTGTGTGACCTTGAGCAAGTCACTTAACCCTAATTGCCTCAGCCAAAAAAAAAAAAAAAGAGTTCAAAGTGGTCACATCAATCCTAACTGTTAAACAGCTAAACAGTTCAATCAATATGGAGGGGTAGTAATGAATGTGAAATCATTTAAGTAAATTATTCATCCTAGTGTAAGAAAATCTGGTGATTCTAAATTATGGATATTAGTAACAGTCTAGCCAAAAACAATATACTTTATAATTTAAGGAAGGTAAACCTAGAGAAATTAAGACTTGAAATCCTGGTAAGTTCTCAGCAAACCTCCAAAGTTGAATACATATATTCAACATCATCATGCAAAATTGAATATTGGAAGAGAGAGAAAAAGGGGGTAAGTTGAATGATTTTCCATAGTCCTTGAGAAAAACAGGCTGAACTGGAGGAAGGGGAAAAGTGGAGAAGGTGGTAATAATGGGAATTACCTTTGGGGAGAGCAGCTAGCCCTAGTTTTTTATGATCAAAACCTAGAAAGTCTAAAACTGGAGGGAGAAATGTGAACAAAAAAAGGTTTGGAGAGATTAGTTGGGAAGCAAATGTGTTTTATATGTATAAAGAATTTGGTTTTCATGTATTTCAGAAGCAATAGAGTTGTGAATTAAACTAAAGCTTATAGCTATATACATGATAAAAGAATCCTGGCAACCAGCAAAGGGGGTAGTCTTCTGAGCTTTTTGGGCCATACAGAGAAAAAAACCAAGTTTTTCTAAGGAAATTCTATAATGGTACCATCAAATTTAGGGGCAAAAAGGCAGCAATTATTATGAAATTTTCACATTCTTGAATTTAAAAGGATCCATGACAAAGGCCTCAATAATTCAATACTAAAACTTTTTCATTGTAATGTGATAAAATCATCTATTTTGGTACTTTGTAAAAAGTTAAATTTCTATCAATGAAAAATTTATTGAAAATAAAAAGGCCTATAAAAGCACCAGGTCAGTGATATAATAAAAACATCATTTCCTAGTTTGATATAATGGAAAGAGTCTGGGTTCAGAATGGAAAGATTGGGAATCTCAGCTCTCTGAGTTGCTATATATAACCTTGGTCAAGTCACTCTTGACTTTACTAAGACCAAATTTTCTCATCTGTAGCAGAGATATAATTATACAAGGTTATTGTGATGGCCAAATCAGGAAATATAAGAGTACCTTTTACGTTGTAAAATATTACAAACACATAAGTAATATTGTTATTATTAGGACTTTTATGCATCACAGCCTAAAATATTAGTGAGAAAGGACATTGAGATACTAACTAGGCCAACTTCCTCTACAGAAAAGGAAATATGCATAAAATTTGACATTTTTACACTTTGCTCTAAAAGATAACATGAACTGTCTACAAAATCGAGTAAAAAAAGAGATTCTTAAACCTTTACCTCAGCAGCACAACAATGTACAACAATATCAGCAAAGTATTCAATTTTCACAAAAGGTGAGAGCTAATCCTGCACATCAAATAAAAACTGAGGGAAAAGCTAGGGAAAAATGGAGAAATCAGGAAATTATCTGAAAAACAAAATTATTTTTATTTTAAAGGCAAAGAAGAATATAAAATAGATTCTTAACTTAAGGCTGTTCCTTATACAGAAATACTTATGCCAATCAAATGAAAAGGATGGGGCAAAGTGTAGCCCAATTGTTCATTGAGTATCTATCATTCTTTCAAAAAGACAAGATTAAAGAATAATAAAACTGAATTACCGGAACACCCCACATACTTTTTTATAAAAGTCATTAAAGATAACATCCTATTTCAATGTACTTAGAGTAAATTTACCCTAATAGTATACTATTTTTCCCAGAGATACAATGTAACATTACATTCGAAGACATCTTTAAAAAAATCTATTCTGAATTAAGTGTCATGAATGTGATAAAATCTTAAAATTCAATGTAGGAAATTAAGATTTTTTTAAAAGTTTTTTTTTCTTAAATAAAAGTTAAATCTGGAAATAAAAACTTTAAAAAAATAACTTACTGGAAGTGAGACTTTTTTCAAATTGCAATCCTTTTCCAAGAGCTCATACACATATTTAGTAATGATCTAGAAAGAAAAAAGTTAAAAACATATTAAAACCAGATGCATTCTCATCTATTAACAAAATTCATGGAATCAGCTGATTAATAAAAATATGTATTATGAATATACATAAGTAGTTTTATTTTATCCTTAACATCTAAGAGCTAGCATATCACCATGGAGAGTCAGATTCAACATTTCCCCATAATCTGGGGCCCCAGCTATGTTCCAGAAATGGGAGATTGGGAATTCTGTGGAGACTGAAGAGGTCAAGGAGAAATAATGGGAAGCCACTGAAGCTTTATGAACAGGGAATGGCATTGGTCTTGGACTTTGGGAACATAATTTAGCAACAAAGTTAAGGAATGCTTAGAAATGGAAGAGAAAGTGATGCAAATTAGATGCTATTGCAATAGTTCAGGCCAACAAAAGAGGAAAAAGTACTCTCCCTGAGAAAACTGAGAAGATAAAACTAAAGTTAATATTTATACCTAGTAAAATATACCTGGAGCTTCTGACTTACTCTTGAAGAAACTCCAGAAGGGACAAAAGTACTTAGGAAAACACACAGTCAAAGCCAAGAGGAAGAACAAGCAGTTGTTCAGTACAGAGTTATATAAGAACTTGCTGACTGAAGACCAAATTCCCATAACACAGAAAATGATCCAGACAAAGTTCTCAGGAAGTCCATCAGGAGGCTTGAAGGTGACCAAGTTAAATGAAGTTTCCTGGGACTCTGAGAATTGCCATCTCAGTGCTATACAGGTTCCTGCTTCTCCCTGACTTTATGGCTAAGGGCTCAAAAGGGGATCTGGGTATAGGCTAGAGAGGCAGAAGCCCCTGTATGACAGGTGTCACATCATGGAATTCCTCAGGTTGAGCACCAAGACCTTGAATCTTTTTTGTGCTTTATATTTTCCAAAATAGTTACTCAACAATGAAAATCTTTATGAATTCCTGGTGTGGGACTGAGAGCATAGGGTTATGTGAAAATAAATGAGAGTAATATGAATTTAGACTCAGATTTGGATCTAAATTTTGCTGAATACCCTCTTGCTGAAGCTTGTTAATTCTGATGACTGAGTATTGGAAATTATTGTAAGGAAAATGGATCTATAGATCAGTTTTGCAGAAAAATGTCTTGTCTGATGGGATTGGTGCTAAGTGATCTAATGTCATGTAAATTATGTTATCTATCTATATATAATTTTTATAAGCATAGTTCCTTGGTCTCTAGAAGCAGACTGGGAACTTAAAGCTAATATAACTATTCTTGAGAATTGCTGGCACTTTAAAGTATAGCAAAAGTACGGGAATTTTTAGAACAATAGGAATTGTGAATAAGTAGAATGGGACCATAAATGTGGAGGAACTCCAAATAACTTAGGGAACTTTCAGTCTTTGAAAATTTTTAAAAGACATATTTTCTCCCCTACCAAAAAAATCCACATTCAAGACTTGCCTCTGATTCATATTCCTGCATAGCTCTGGGCAAATCACCATCACTCAATGCCATAGGGAGTTTAATGGATTAGAATGTAGAACAGATTTAAAGAGGCTAAAGTCACTTTGCCCAAAATAATAACATATTAGAGATTAAGAAAAGTTTTTTTTAAGTACTTTAAACAAGGGATGTTAAATGTAAACAAGTACACAAGGATCACTATTTTTAAAATTTTATTTTGTTTAGTATTTCCCAAATATATTTTAATCTGGTTCAGCTGTACTCAGGCCAGCTGTAGAGGCAATTCAGAAGCCTTGTATACTTATGCTTTAAATTATTACTTCAAGATAAGAGATTATTATCACCAATTATTGGTTGGTCATTTTTAAAAGTACTTAATTCTAAAAGGCCAACAACAGTGGGAAAACACCTATATACTATATACGAAACACCTACAAAACATTAAAAATTTAATGAGACGATTTAGAAGGCTGGGCCATAAATACTTCTGCATTAGTTTAAATGACTATAAAATGGATTTAGTATTCAACACAATAAAATGTAGCCACCCTCTAAGAAGAAAAACATTTAACATCTTAGCAGTGGTTCTTAAGGAGATCTAGGTAGAAATTTTTACTTTTAACATAGAACATAGAACTATATCTTATGCTAGAAAGTTAATTTATTAAATAAAATATTATGCTTTGCATATCCTTACCAGCTGGTAACTTTTATCCAGAGAGAAATTTTTAAAGTTTCCCTATCTCAGCAAGTTTCCAACTGTCAATTCTAAACATTTGCAATTCCATTGTGATATAACACTTTAAGAGAAAAGGCTCATTAACTATAAATCTATGAAGTCCACTATCTTCAGTGAATTCAAATTAAACCTATATACTTGCTTTCTCATAACAAAATTCCTCACACATTTTTGTTTTGCAATCCAGACTCTGGGGAAAATACTCAGGTTATGCATTATAAAATGTCAATCCCATAAATGCATTGATGTGAAACATAGGGAGTTTACTCATACTAGTGAAAATACTTTTAAACAAATTATGGACATAGGTACTCTTTCCTTTTAGATAGTTAAGACTTAAAACAAAGAAAAACTTTTGCCATATAAGTGGCTCACATAGTTTTACTAGGTTAGGGCAATAATGGTCAAATGAAAAATGAGTGATGAATCCTAACCAACTGGTCATAGCAATTCTTAAGTGAAGAGATTGACCAGAGACTTGTCCTGTGCTAGTTATAAATTTGGTTGAAGAAATTCTATTGTGACCCTAAAGACAAGACTATAAAAAGGTAATAAATTCAAAAGGACATTTTGGTATATAGGCTCTTGAGAAATTGAAAGAGGAAGAAACAAAGATGGGGGGGGAGGGGAGAGTGGAGAAAGAGAGGGAGAAACAGAGACAGATTCAGACAGACAAGAGAGACAGAGAGAGAACAATTGGATTTTCTAAAGATTCTGCCTAGCCTAATCTTAAAAAATTAAAAGCATCCAAAAATACAGCTGGTAAAGAGTTCTCACTTAGATTAGGGATGTAAAGGGGGCATTTATTTGGGGAAAATGTCAAACTTTCTAAGAATTCTCCCTTTTAACAACGGAAGCAATTAAAAAAAATTTTTTTTAACAATGGAAGCAATTCAAAACCAGCTTTAAATTCCCAGATGATCTGGAAATAAATAGGATCTCAAGTTTCTCAAGTTTTTGTTTTTGTTGGTTCAGAAGTTTAGCTAGGGAGGGAAGGGGAAGGTTTCATTTGATTTTTTATTGTTTGTTTTGGTAAATAGGTTTTGCCAATTCAACATGGATAATAAGATCTGATCCAACTTTTATAGCATAATCTTTGCGACAACTATTGATTTAAAAGTCATTTTTCATACTACCTTTATTATGATGTCTTGAATTCTCTACTTAAGTGACTATCAGCTTTTCCAGGTTAGAAAAAAAAAGTTTCCACAGTCACAACGTAGAAATAGTTATATGAATTACTGAATTTTTAAAGAAATCAGTAAATGTTAATTTAGAAGAAAAGGAAATAGCATATCTTTATATAAAAAGCCAAGCCAAAGGATCAATCTATTGGAACAAGAGTTTCTAAGTTGGATGTAGTACTAATACATATTAGAGGTCAATCATCAAATGATTTCTTCCTCAAATAAATATACTCCAGAGGTTCCCTTCTGTCTTTAGACACTTTTTAAACATCAATATACTTTCGGTGATGTTATATGATTATGAGTCACAGCATATCAATCTTTAAAGAAGTAAAGTTGCAGAAGTAAAGTTACTCAAAGGACAATGGTGAACAGTGATGCCAATATATTAGGAACAAAGAAAAGTATTGAAAGAGCAACATAAAGGATATCATTAGGGAAATTGCATAAAAAGGATATGTGACACTAGTAAGGGAAAACCTAACAATAGCATGTTCCATTGGTAGCTACACAAAATCAAAGGATGTAAAATACGGTTCCCAGAAGATTGGGAGTCATGGAATATAGTCTATCGGGACAAAAAGGAATGATGAGAGCACAGGTCCAATGAGATATTAAAAGTCTTTTATCCATCACACCACCAACTACATACATTTGAAAAATATGCATGGATAAGACATTTATTTAGTTTAAGGAAGGAAAGCAAAAAACATTTACATAGTGCCTACTATGTGCCAGGCACAGTGAAAAGTATATTTTACATAAACTACCTTATTTGATCCTTACAACAATGCTTCAAGGTCAATACTATTATTATTCCTATTTTACAGTTAAAGAAACTAAGGCAAAGATAAGTTAAAAGACTTGTCCAGGATCTCACACTGCTAGAAAGTGTCCAAGGCCAGATCGGAATTTGAAGAATGAAGTTTTTCTTCCTTTAGGCCTAACGCTCCAATGATTGCCCCACTGAAGCTATAATATGCTTACTTATTTAGTATACTAAGTTCCATTGCAAATGGGGGATCAGGGGAAGAGAAGTAAATAAAAAGCAACACAATGCCCAGAAGTATTCTCAGACCCCTTAGAAGAGTAAATCCTCAGTCCCCCAGATGGAATTTCAGAATCTCAAGAGTCAAATTTGCCATCATTATAAGGAGCTAGTTTTGGTATGACACCTAGAATTATATGAAGAACTATACAGTGAAAGTTATAGAATTTACTGGAATACTTGCCATATAACCTTGGTTGCAAGTAGAAGTATATTTCATAAGAGATCTGCCAACAATATCAAGCTATATGTCATTTTATTATCATTAAACATTTGACAATGAATATCTACATCCAAAGTTAGCATCTGTATTCCAAAAGTTTGGTCTACAAATATAGCAAAATTATGAAGAATTCTCCAGAAGACATTAAAGACTTAATTATTCTGCACAATAGTGTATTAGTTCACTAGTCACATACCCTACAATGGGATTCTGACAAGAAATAAAATGCAACATATTAATTCTACAGGGTCTTACCCTAGGGTTTTTCTATATGCTATCTCCCCAAAATCACACCTTAAAGCATGATTTTAGGAGACAAACAATAATACAGCTGAGGAGTCATCAGCATCCAACAAAGAAGATTCATTATTTCTTGCCATAAAATATAGAATCACAGAGTGTTTAAAAGAGATAATTAAAAGTTAAAAGAGATCTCAGTAATCATCCAATCCAAACCTTTCTTCTGGTAGCTGAAAGATAAAGTAACTAGCCCAGCTTTATACAATGTGTCAAAAGAAGAGGCAGTCAAGGGCATCTCAGGCAAATTCTTTTCAACCACAGATTTCATGACCTTTCCCAACTAGCTATTGAACTTATAACTCCCTTCCTCAGCACACTTAAAATTCTCCCTTGGATTTAAATCCTTTGTAAAATGCAACTTATTTTGTACCTTACACTTAGGTGTTTTTGTTTTTTTTAAATCTTAGGGTATAAATACTTTAGCTAAAATATTATCAGCTTTAAAAGTATAAGAAGGTGGAAATGGCATTGGATAATAGGTTCATGCAAAAGGCATAATAAACAATATTATGAATAAGCAGTATAATATAGTATAAAATCCCTTCCTCATCCTTCCCCCCAAAAAAACTTATTATAATCTTGGACTACATTAATAAATTCCAGGGCATTTCAAATGCAGTCTCACTTTAGTTTGTGTTTTAACATCCAAATTAACACATTAAATTCTGGGTATCCCATTTGAAGGAGATAATGACAAGCTGAAATATATTCACAGAGAAAGGTAACCAGATTGTGAGGATTTGAAATTATATCAAGAGCTACTGAAAAAACTGGGGATATTTATCTTGAGAATGATTTAGGATGGGCATGATAGCTATCTTTAAATATCTGCAGGTCTGTCATGTGGAAGAGAAATATGATTTATTCTCAATGGCTAGAGAGGCTAGAACTCTTTCATTAAAAAAACTGCGTAATAATAACAGTTATTTGACCATGAAAATTGCTGCTTTATAAAAGGCAGCTTCCTACATGTCACTATATAGAAACTGGCTATTTTTCATGGATGCTATAGAAACTATGACTGTGTTGGAGACTGGATTAGATGTCCTCTAAGATCCTTTAAATGTTGAAATATTTTATCTCCAACTGCATGACATGGATGAATCATTAGTTTAGAAACAGGAGAAAAGACAATTGGGGCGGGGGGAAGAGAGATAATAAATGGGCCACATATTAAAGTTCTCTAAGATATAGATTTGAACAGATGCCAAATCTCCTTTACAAAATTGTAAAGATACATTGGAAAGGCAGACAATCCACATATTTATGTGGAAATCACTCAGACGGGGGAAGAGGTTGAGGGAGAGGACGGAGAAGATTCAAATATTGCTTAGGAATAATTATGATATCGAGGATAATATGAAAAATGACCTAACTCTAGGGAAAAGCCAATATTCAAAAGGAAGAGAAAATGGAAACAGACTAAGAAAAACCTTACAAGTGAGGAAGAGACCAAGGAAACAAGCTAATATTTATTAATAATTTCATACATCTCCTTTTAACAATAATAATCTAATCCTTTTAACAACCCCATGAGGATAAGGGCTACTGTAATACTCTTTTTATATATGTCATTTGACTTAGCCAGGGTGACACAGCTATTATCTGATATAAAATTTGCATTCAGGTCTACCTGACTCTATTACTACACCATTTAGATGTCTTAAAAGGGGAAATATAATAAAAATAAGTGTTCTAATGAAGACCATTTCAAAGTATGCACTATGAAGTAGGTCAAGAAGAGAGTAGGGCCAGAAATCTATCCCCCATGCTGGGAATATTCTTTCTCACATCTGTGTTATAGCTCTCTTCAAGCCTCACCCAAAGGGTCACTTCTTATGCAAGCCTTTTCTGATCTTTTGTTTTGGGATGTTTTCCCAAAAATTACTTTGTTTACTTTTCAAATATATTTATCTTTACATAAGAAGCAGTATGGCCTAGATAACAGAATTAAAAGACAGAAGATCTGGATTCAAGACCTTCCTCTGACATATATTGATTGTGAAATGCTGAGTTAATCACTTAACCTCTTGATGTTTTGAGAAACCAAGGCTATAAATTACAGAAGCAATTTCCTCATATAGGACTTCCCCTATACAAATGAAATCATATACTCAGTCCTGATCCATGTAAAAGTTTTCTCCTTCCACCCCTAGAGTATCTCCACTGTCTAACATAGTATCTGTATGACACATGGCAAATCCTTAAGAAATATTTGCTTTGGTCTTTTTTCTCATTTAACTATGAACTCTAACACTAACTTGGGGGGGGTAGAAGTGAGGGAGAAGAAAAACCTTAGAGGAAAAAAAAAGTTTATTCTATATTCAAAAATCTAGAATGAAACAATGGTGACTTCAAGATAGGCTAGAGTATTTTTTTTTTCCTAGTCCACCATCCAGCATGTTCCTTGAATGCTTCCAAATACTACCCAATCAATAAACTGAAGAGCTAAAAATTAATACTGGTAATATCCTAAAACATATATAGATATTATGTAAAAACAGAAGCAAAATTAAACACTAAATATAATCCTAAAGCAGCAAATATTACTCTTGAATTATCTGCTGGTGTTGCAATTAGCCTCAACAAGAAAAAATGTAATTGAAAGCAGTCTTACTTCAATACCCCTAATAAGATTTACTCAATATTATAAGACTAAAAACCATAAGGCATAAGTTAATAATTGTGAATCCTATTTCATGATCTTATTAATATTTTATCTTAATTTCTAATACTAATTTTATAATATACTTTGTAGCTACTTTGTAAAATGAATGGTAAACACTGTTTCCTCTACCATAATAGGCTCAGTTTTCAATGAAGATTTATTGAGCACCTACTATGTGTCTATACTTGTGAATTTAACTAAAAAGCTGACAATTTCTGTTGCCACTCATTTTATCTGTTATGGTCTTATTTCCAATATATCTAACAACAGTCTAGGAGATACTTTTATGTTCTATATAGGCAATTTGAAGATTCTCTGTGATATCCAAACTATACCTTTTTTGCAATTCCAGGAAGAGGAAAAATAATGAGAGATTTTATATAGATTCCAAATTATAATTGTCACTCTATCTAGAAGAAAAAAAAAAAAAAGGAGGGTTTCCTGCAGGCTGCTATCTACAATTACTTCAGATAAGTGAGAATTTGCTAAGAGTAAAACCTTAATGATATCTTATCATTACTAGACCCTCTAGCTTAATATGAATTTACTAAAACATGCTGCATTATCTCCTTATACAATAATGACATAAATTTCAACAGATTTATTATCAAAATATTTCCCAAAAGTAGTCACCCAACCAATAGGATTAAAACCAAAGTCCATATATTAGTTAAGAGGGACATTAAGTTTCAGAGTGTATATTGTAAAATACACATAAAATCTATTTTGGCACTATTGAACTAAGAATCAGTTTACATATATAAAATCTCATTATTAGAATTTTTAATCATTATTATGTTATAAATGCAAGCAACTGGGAATTATAAAAACAATTTGATAACTAGGGTAGATCATGAATTTTAAATTTTAAAATAATACAGTTCATTTTCCCTACTCATAAATACAAATTCTCAGTCTTGATTGGCTCTCCACAATCTGGTACCAATCTACTTTCCTGATTTAATTTCACATTAATCCCATACATGTACTGTACATTCCAACCAAACTGCCTACTACATTTAGAATATTATAATACCTCCCCTCTTCACTGCTTTTTCTTTCTACCTCTCCCCCCCTCACTCTTGTCACTCTCCCACCTCTAAAATTAGTTTGTATTTACCTCAGTACAGGTTGCATCTCTCAAAAAGAAGGTAAGTGTCTTAAATCTATTTAGTGGGATTTTTTGGTCTTTTGTTTCCTTTATGCCTAGTTTTAAAAATCTTTCATGAATTTTATTTTGTTTATATATTTTTCTCAATAGTATCTTATTTTCCCAAATACATGTATAGTTTCAACATTCATTTTTATTTTATTTATTAAAGTTTTTTATTTGCAAAACATATGTATGGGTAATTCTTCAACAATGACTCTTACAAAGCTTTCTGTTACAAATTTTTCCTCCCTACTCCCCACCCCTCCCCTAGATGGCAGGAAATCAACTACATGTTAATTATATTAAAATACTTGACAAATTGAATATATGTATATATATATTTCCACACTTATTGTTGTGCAAGAAAAATTGTATCTACAAGAAAAAAAAATCAAAGAAAGGAAACACAATGCAAGCTAACATCAATAGAGAGCATGAAAATGTTATGTTGTGGTCCACATTTCATATCCCTCTCTCTGGGTGTATATGGTTTTTGTCACTGAACAATTGGAACTGGTTTGAAACATTTCATTGTTGAAGAGAGCCATGTCCATCAGAATTGATCATCATATAGTCTTCTTGTTGCTATGTATAATGATCTCCTGGTTCTGCTCATTTCATTCAGCATCAGTTCATGCACGTCTCTCCAGGCCTCTCTGAAATCATTCTGTTGGCCGTTTCTTACAGAACAATAATATTCCATAACATTCATATGCCATAATTTATTCAGCCACTCTCCAATTGATGGGCATCCATTCAGTTTCCAGTTTCTAGCCACTACAAAAAGGGCTGCCACAAACATTCTTGAACATCTGGGGCTGTTTCCTTCCTTTAAGATCTCTTTGGGATATAAGCACAGTAGAAACTCTGCTGGATCAAAGGGTATGCACAGTTTGATAACTTTTTGAGCATAGTTCCAAATTGCTCTCCAGAATGTCAACATTCATTTTTATAAGATTTTGTATTCCAAATTTCTTCTCTCTTCCTCCCTCCCCTCTTCCCTCCCCAAGGTAGCATGCAATCTGATATAGGTTACTCATGTATAATACTTTTAAACATATTTCCATATTTGTCATGTTGTGCAAGAAAAATCAGACCAAAAGAGGAAAAACAACAAGAAAGAAAACACAAATTGAAAACTGAAAATTTAATGCTTCAATCTACATTCAGTCTCCACAGTTCTCTCTCTAGATGTGGATGGCATTTTCCACACCAAGTCTCCTGAAACTGTTTTGCATTGCTATATTGAATTTATATTTAATAATGGCACAGGTACCAGGGGAAAAAAGGCAGTTGTAAAGCCCGATATTTTACCAACTATATTCTCCATCTTAGGTCTAATTGTTAACAATGATATATGTGCTTCATAGGGCATTCACCTCTATTTCTTCACTTCACAAATGCACAAGTATGACATTTTTCCATTCTGTACCCCAAGGGGGTTTACTATTTTGATTTCTTAGCTATATAGCTATACAGTATATTTTATAGGTTGTTGTTTTTTAATATATTTACCCCATTCTGATAAAGGCCTCATTTCTAAAATATACATAGACTCAAATTTATAAGACTACAAGCTATTCTTCAACCTATAAACAGTCAAAGGATATGAACCAGACAATTTTCAGAAAAAGACATTAAAATCATTTCTACTCATATGAAAAAATGTTCTAAATCAATATTGATTAGAGAAATGCAAAGTAAGACAACATGGAGGTACCACTACACACTTCTCAGAGTGACTAAGATGACAGGAAAAGATAAGGATGAGTGCTGGAGGAGATGTGGGAAAAGTGGGACTACAATTAATACATTGTTGGTGGACTTGTGAAATGATCAAACCATTCTGGAGAACAATTTGGAACTATGCCCAAAGGGCTATCAAACTGTGAATACCATTTGATCCAGCAGTGTCTCTATTGGGTTTGTATTCCAAAGAGGTAATAAAAAAGGGAAAAGGATCCCCATGTACAAAAATGTTTGTAGCAGCCCTTTTTGTAGTAGCAAGGAACTGGAAAGTGAGTGGATGCCCATCAATTGGGGAATGGTTGAATAAGATATAGTATGTGAATGTTTTGAAATATTATTGTTCTACAAGAAACGATTAGCAGGATTTCAGAAAACTCCTGGAGACTTACATGAACTGATGCTAAGTGAAATGAACAGAACCAGACCATTGTAAACAGGAACAGCAAGATTATATTTTTATCTATTCTGATGGACATGGCTCTTCTCAACAATGAGATGATTCAAGCCAGTTCCAATGATCTTGTGATGAAGAGAGCCATCTACACCCAGAGAGAGGACTATGGGAACTGAGTATGGATCACAACATAGCATTTTCACTCTTTTTGTTGTTGTTTGCTTGCATTTTGTTTTCTTTCCCATTTTTTTCCTGTTTGATCTGATTTTCCTTGTGCAGCAAGATAATTGCATAAATATGTTTACATATATTGGTTTTAACATATATTTTTAGCATGTATAACATATATTGAATTACTTGCCATCTGGGGAGGATGCGGGGAGAAGGAGGGGAAAATTTGGAGTACAAGGGTCAATGTTGAAAAATTATCCCTGCATATGTTTTGAAAATAAAAGGCTTTAATTTAAAAAAAAGTGAATGTTATAGAATATTATTACTCTATAAGAAACGATCAGCAGGATGATTTCAGAGCAGTCTAAAGAGATTTAGATGAACTGATGCTAAGTGAAATGAGGACATACAGGAGATCACTGTACCCAACAACAGCAAGATTATATGATGACCTATTCTGATGAACATGACTCTTCTCAATAATAAGCTCATTCAGGCCAGTTCCAATGAACTTGTGATGATGAAAACCATCTACATCCAGAGAGAGAATTGTGGAAACTGAGTGTGGATCACAACATAGCATTTTTATTTCTTTTATTGTTTGCTTGAATTTTATTTTCTTTCTCATTTTTTTCCTTTTTGATCTGATTTTTCTTATGCAGCAAGATAACTGTATAAATATGTATGCCTATATTGGATTTACATATATCTCACCATGTTTAACATATATTAGATTACTTGCCATGAAGGGGAGGGAGTGGGGAGAAGGGAGGAAAATTTGGAACACAAGGTTTTGCAAGGATCAATGTTGGAAAATTATCCTTACATATGTTTTGAAAATAAAAAGCTTCAATTAAAAAAAAAAGTTTTCTTGGAGGAACAATACAAGCAAAATACTGAGCTTAAGTTATGACTGACAGCCATCTGAAGTACTGCATTATCTTCATAATGAATATACTTAGAATCTCCCTTGTACATCATGAAATATTTTCAAGTAATTAAAAATTCAGTGATTTATGCCCATTTTTGTTTGGTCTTTCATACAACTGTGATTATGATTACGTGGACTTGAAATGTTGATCCTGAATAAATTTAATGCTTAAGTCTTTTTTATTTCATTAAGCATAAACTAAAATCCTTCCAGAGATATAGTTCAGAAAAATCTAAAAAGAAATCTATAATAATAAAGGTTACAGGAGAAAATGGTTTGGAAAAGTAGAAACTTTCTCATTTTTCTCCTTAAAATTTTGAAAAAAAAATTTCACAAATTCATAAAAAGATATAACACAAAGGGGATAACAAGCAGGCCCATCTGCCTTTGACATAACAGCCAAACATGATTTTTAAGACTATTTTCCCTTATAATTATTTTAACAAAATGTTCTTGAAACTTAAAAAGAATAGAGTTGAACTGGGCATACAGGTGCAATAATGGAAACAAGCCAGGCAATAATCTAGAAGAAATGGGATAGTGGAAGCCCCCTGCATGTGGAACATCCCTCAGCAACTGAGTAAAACATACATGCAAGGGGCAATTGGTGATCATGAAAACCTGAAAGACCATCATCAAACACAGCTGCTCTCAGATGACTAACAGCTTCACAGATTTGCTACCTCTATATATCAAGCTGTCCTATAGCTCACTATAAATGAGAAGATTCAGAAAGTCTTAAGCCCATGAAGTTCTTTCAGAAGATAGCATTAAACATCACAGACAATGTTGGGCAGGATGCGGCTGCTGTGCTTATAGCAGTGGCTTAGAATAGAAATAGGTTAAGCTGTTATTTTCATATAAAGAGAAAATGATACTCAGATAGAACTCACAAATATCCTAAGATGAAGCATAACTAGGAAGGAGATAAGAAATGTCCCCATCGAGGAAGTCTCATTCCTCCCCCTCCCCCCATGTCCCTCCCAAAAAGGACAATCTCCAGGAAACATTCTGGTGAATAATAGAACATTCGCAGACATGGTATAGAAACCAAAATTCTATAAAGCAATTCAGTGAGAATATCTTGACTAAAAATCAGCCAGCTGAATGAATCCATCAATTCTGTGCTGGGATCTAGAGCCAAAAAGGCCTATGGAATGAGAGACACCAAAACAGAAGATCTTTATCAAGTATTCTTATTTTTTAAGCACACAGCTGTTGTCCAGGACAAGCACTAGCCGGTTGAAAAGCACCATCTAAGAATCTCAGGTGACTTGATGGTCTATCTCCTAAGTGAGGAAAATATCCCAAATCTGGATACCAGTGATGACTACAGAGGCTACCTGGCCCTCATGGTGAAAAGAGCTTTGTCCCACCCCTTTAGATGTCTCAGAAGATGATAAATATCTGGAAACACTCAGAATTGAGAATGAGTAATACCCTATCAATGTGCCTCCTAAAACATGAGATCTAGTCCCTGGTTTTCTTTGAAAGATTTCTCCAGCATTCTTCTCTCAGATTAGGCCAAATGACCAGTCCCTCCCCACCACCTGCCTACCTATTCTTCCTGAGAAGCTGCACAGTTGCTACTTCTTAGCATCTTTCCCAAGAGCATCTTTCACACAGTGCCCAAAGTGCCTGACAGTGAGGCATCCTTCAACATCCCAAAAGAACATAATTTTGTTCTTTTGTGAATTTTTGGGTTGGGAAGCAGTTGAATAACTTTTAATAAAGATACACATAGGAAATAAAACACTAAAGAATAATGGTTTGAAGATAAAAGAGGGAAAAATTCATTAATCTATTCTGAAAGAACCTCCAAAAATTTTTAACTGGTAAAAAAAAAATCAGCTTAATTTTCATTTTTGTTTTGTTCTAAAATAAAAAAGCAATTGATTTTAAAAGATCATGGGGGGGGAAGGGAATGAAAATACATAAGAGCAACATAGATTACATCTTTCTTCTGGCTCTAACAAGATGCAATCTTATGGATGAAAAGATTTGTATGTCCAAACAAACTGTATATTTACAACAAACTGTGAGATCATTTGCATAAAAGTTTACCTAGATAAAGCTAAAGTCTTTTTCTAGGCATCAGAGAAATAAAGATTTAGTGCAAAAGGACACTAGCTCAAATCAGCAAGCCAGATGAACATAGAAAGGTAAATTTTAATAATCAAGTTCATAATTCATCTAATTTGGGAAATGTCACATTTAAGAATATATTCTACTTAACATGAACTTATATACCAACTATCAGCAATACTGATGACAACTAAATGATTCTGAATACAATATGTTCGTATTTAATATGAATAGAAGTACAGAAAATGCACAATAGATTATGTGCTCAATTCCTCTGAGCACATAATCATCCAAGAACTACAAAGCTTGCTCTTCTCTTAGAAGAGGCCATGTTTTAGGAATGAAAACTTTAAAAAAAATTATCTTTTCTTGGTATAGGTATATTTAAGTGACAACATATTTTCAAGAATGATACACTTTTGTTTCTGGCATAGAAAAGCAACTCTAAGCATTATTCATATTATTTTTCTCTCTTAAAGTTAACATGCTTTAACACCATATGGGCACGAATTTACTTCTGTTCACTTAAACTAGCAATTAAACTTTATAACACAGAAAACTGCTAAAGTAAAATAATCCCATTCCACAGAAAAGCTTTTTCCCCCTCTAAAATAAGATCAATGGGCGAGCCAAATGGCTGGGGTGTTAGCTCATTATACCTACAAAGAAGATCCAAGTTTGAGACTTATCTTAGGTTCTCATTCTTATAGCCAGCACCTCAAAATGTTAACAAGGCCTAGAAAGGACAGTTAAAATGCCTGAATCATACATGAGTCAATACCCAAAAGTATCTTTAAAATAGGCACATATAATGGAAATAGTGGTAAAATATTTAAAGGTGGTAGATTCTACCTAAAGTTAAATATATTTTATGGTAGCTCTACTTATAGAATACCTATCATCCAAAAAAAGTTCAAGGCAATTTACAGAAGACAGAACTAGTACTGCCTGAAAACTACTCACTTTTTAGAGGTGCATCAATTATTTCAGGCCACAGGCTACCATTTAAGTGAACTGAAAGAGGTAATTTGCTAAATGGTTCCCTAGTGGCCCAGAAAGTTAATGCACCTTCAAAATAGTGAGCAATTTACCCTTCTTGCTTGTAGGATCAGGCTCATCATCGTATTAATCTTCAATATACCTTCATAACCTATGCAGATGGAAAGGATGGGTGCTACAATTTATTAGAGGAAAAAAAAAAGACCACAGAAAAACCTGTCAGAATCACTGAGGTACCTCGCACAGCAATTCACAAGTTTCTTTATAAGTCTATATTGGTGAAAAAAAAAAAATCTCAAATTTTACAAAGTTTGTAAAAAAAAAAAAACTACAGAAGCACTACGCTTTAAAGGTGTATCCATATTCCAGATATTGGCACTATGAAAAACAATAACAAAATAGAGTAATAAATATGCTACAAATTATCCCCACCGTTGTACAATCATTACAGGCACGGATGCATTTATTCTTTGTAAGGTAAGACATTTCACAATACTCTTTCTATACACAACTACTCTAATTGTTTCTTCACTACATACATTTTTACAGTTCTTCACCTAAGTATATGTTATTTCTGTCCAATAGAAAAGAAAGCTCCTTGAGGACAGGGATTATTTCATTTTTTGTCTATGTTTCTTCAGTGCCTAGCACCATGCCTTGTAAATAGTAAGTACTTAATATAATTGTTTGTTGGACTTTAAAGGAGGGAAAGGGATCCACATGTGCAAAAATGTTTGTGGCAGCCCTTTTTGTAGTGGCAAGAAACTGGAAATTGAAAGGATGCCCATCAATTGGAGAGTGGCTGAATAAATTATGGTATATGGATGTCATGGAATATTATTGTTCAGTAAGAAATGGCCAGCAGGATGATTTCAGAGAGGCCTGGAGAGACTCGCATGATCTGATGCTGAGTGAAATCAGCAGAACCAGGAGAACATTATACACAGCAACAAGACTATATGATGATCAATTCTGATGGACATGGTTCTCTTCAACAGTGATGTGATTCAAACCAGTTCCTATTGTTCAGCGATGAAGATAGTCATATACATCCAGAGAGAGGCTTGAGGGAACTGAATGTGAACCACAACACAGCATTTTAATGCTTTCTGTGAATATTTCCATGCATTTCATTTTCCTTCTTAGATTGTTTTTTTTCTTCTCTCTTTCTAGATCTGATGTTTCTTGTGCAATAAGATAACTATAGATATGTATACATATATTGGATTTGTCATATAATTTACCCTATTTAGCATGTATTAGATTACCTGTCATCTAGGGGTGGGGGGGGGGAGGAAGGAGGGGAAAAGCTTGGAACAAAAAAAAAAGTTTTGCAAAAGTCAATATAGAAAAATCACTCATGTTTTGTAAATAAAAACATATGAGTTTTAAATAAATAAATAAATGTTTGTTGAATGAATGTTTTTTCCTGCTTTGCTTCTTACAGTCAACTGCCTTTGATAAGTAAAGCTTTCTTAATTAATTAATTAGTTAGTGTGATGAGGAAAGGACTATAACTCACAGATATTTCTCATTGGCACTCTTTCCTCCTTTGACTTTCCTGATATTACTTGCTTGATGAATTCCTCATATATCTCTTCATATATATATACTACTCTTCATGATTTCCTTTTTTCCTTTTACATAATAAATCAGGTACACTCATCCTCTCAGGATGTCCATAATCTTCTGGGTCTATTCTCTAATTCTTTCCTCTGATAACCCATTAACTTCAACAATCAACTCTATGGTGCTATCAAATCTCTCTCATGAGTACCAATAGCACCATTTCAACAGCCTGCCTACCTTACATGATTTTCTAACACTTCAAACTCAGGATGTTCCAAACAAAACTTTTATCTTCTCCACAAAATCTTTGTTATACCAAGTTCCTAATCTGCATGTGGGCACCAAGAATCCCCAAGCTTTTTACACTTTCTTCATATTCTCTCTTCTCCCCCTCAAACACACACACACACACACACACACAACACATATACATGCAGACATACACACACTACATTCAATCATGTGATAAGTTCTGATTATATTTTTATATCTCTGACTATTCCTTTGTACTTATCATATTGTATCTTTATAAAAGTTATTTGGATTCATCTTTCCAGATTTTAAAGTCCTCAAGAACATGAACTATCAGTTGATTATTTTTCAAGTCCCAAGGCAAAGCAAACTCTCTTAAACACAATAGGGATTTAAATATTTGATGCAACATATACTGCTCTAGTTCAGGAAGACATTTACTATAATTAGTATATAATAGAGGAGCTGCTTTAATAGGTTAATAAATTTTTAATAGGTTAAAGATGCACAAAGACACCCTACATAAAGCTATAAACAAAAATATTTGGCATCATATTGGTCTTTAAGATGATCTTAATTTTTTTAATTTGCCACTGATGTATGATCTAAGTACTTAAGGAATACCAATTCCAAGTTCAACAAACTAATTTAGCTCATTCTTTGGCAATTTTTACGAGGTCTTTCGATAACATTTTAGCAATATATGTTTCTGTACAAGTTTACAGAATAAATGTCACGGAATGATAAAAACCTAAAGTTTAAGGACAAATATATTTGGTGTACGGTAAGATATGCCAATGTCATAGATTAGTTCTAAGTCACTCAAAATCATATTCAGTTTTATATTAAAGTCCAAGAAACATCACTTAAAGTACTCTGAAGGACAAAACAAACAAACAAAAAAACCCCAAATTAATGTTTGCTTATGTTCATAATTTCTGAATCTGAACTTCAAACCATTAACAGTAAGGGGAAAATAGGCTACTTAGGAACCAGAGCCATTTTATATTTTTGTCTCTTTTGCCCAGGACAATGTCTTGAATATAAGACACTTATTAGTCTTAGATCACATTGTGGCAAAATTTGTCACTTGACTCTAAATCCAGTGTTCTTTACTTACATTACATACACATTCATACATAGGAGATAACAGTTGGAAAATATGCCAACAGCAAATAGTAAATCTATTCATATATGTATACCTCATGCAGACTTTGAAACCAATTTATTCTCTTCCCCTGAAGTCCAAGGGTTATTATCAACCACAAACAAGGAATTCCACCTAGTTCCTCCTTTCACCACTCCCTCTGATCTACCAACCTCCTCTCTTGTTCTCCTCCCCTTACTTCAGGGGAGACTTTAAAAGTTCTGTACCCTGAAATGCAAACTGCTCATTCATTTATGAGTCTGCATTGCAACTGCTTGAGACTGTGAAGCTATATTCACATAAACAAACTGTACCTTTTTCCTGGTTGAATCCTTTCCAGGGCTAAGCCTACCATGAGATAGTCTCCACCTCAGGGTATTTTCCCTCTAAAGATTCTTCCCTCTGGGTTAACTGTGAGTTTCACTAAAGAATTCATCTTTTCCCTAGTAAATTCAAATAATAAGTAGCATAACTTTGTAATCTGTAATGGTTGCTCCATGTCACAAACTGAATCTCTATTATGATTGCTCTTCCAAATCAATTTCTATTTACCACTCCTGGTGCCTATTTTACCTCATCATACATACATTTTACATATATGCACATATACATATAAATAATCTATCCCTTCAAGAAAAAGATAACCTTAAAAACTTTATTGATATATTTCATTTTTATATCACCTTCATTTCCCAGACAGTCCCCATCTTCTTATCCAACTCAAGAGAGATATTCCCTATAACAAAGGATTTTTTAAAAAGGGAATAAAGCATGTAAGTAAATCTAAAACAACAAATCAATTTCAACCATTATATAATATTCTATACCTATAATCACCCACCTCCAAATCATATAATTATATTGCATTCAGTTTTAATATTTTTTTTTAGTTTTTCTTTCCATTTATGTTATTATCAGTAAGTATATTTTTCCTGGTCTACTTCATTTTGCATAAATGTATATGTCTTCTCATATCTCACTATTCTTCATATGTTTCTCAATGCATAGTAATATTCTATCACATTCATGTACCACAATCTGTTTAGCCATTCTCCAATCAATGGGCATTTATCTACTTTGTTTCCAGTTCTCTGCTACTACAAAAAGTGTTGCTATAAATATTGTGGTGTATATGGTTTAATGAAAAGAAATATATTTCTGACATTGAGATCTCTGGATTAAGTTATGAACTATTTAGTCAGTATCTTAATATAAGATCCTATAAAAATACTATGATTCAAAATTTTTTTCTACAATGGGTATTAGTGTCCCTGTATCTTCATGCATGACCCCATTTACATTGACTATTCCCATTTTGCCATATTAGTTAATTGACTAGACATGAGAAACCTCAATTATTGAGTGATTTAGAGCTCATAATGATTGGTGATAGTTTATAATTCTCCTTTTTAAGGAGAGTTTATTTTTATTCTTTAACCACACCCTTGGGAAATGATTCTGGGATTTATATATTCTATTTAATACATTCATGACCTCAAACAAATCATTTATCTTCCCTTGGCCTTGGTTTCCTTGACTTTAATTGACAAAGACTAGACTAGATGACCTCTAAGGTACTTTTCACCTCTAAATATATATGACCATTCTGTGGAAAAATTCCTAGAATTCACACCTATTCTCTACATTCTATTCCCAATCTTACCTCAAAGATCTTTTTAACTACTATTTTTATCACTAAAATAGAATCCTACCTAGTACATCCCTCTCTATTCTTTCCCCACCTTAAAACATCCTATACAACTTAAACTAAAAAATAAATATTCCAAATGCATAGTTTAATACATAGTAAACACAATGTTTGTTGACTAAATGATTCCCAGAACTCAATATGTGTAAGTGACCCTACATGACCCTCTACCAATATGGCTTAAAGGTACTGCCCCAAGACTATTTTACCTTATCTTCTTTCAAATAGCCTATACTTTAGTCAAATTAATCCAATTTGCCATTCTCCAAAATTGCCTACTGATTCCTATATCTTAGTTTATACTATTTTCTATTCTTATGTTCCATTCTAATCTTATGTTCCATTTGCTGAAATTTTGCCCAATCTTCAAATCTTAAGTTATATTCTACATTCTTCAAAGAACTTTCTTTGATTCTCCTAAGAGGTATTTCTCTCTCCTTGAATTCTCTTAACATTTTGTTCATTAAACCCTCTGTGTTTACTGCAGTTTTATAGACATATTATTTTCTTCCCTAATGGATTTCTGCTCAAAACAGAGAATCCAATTCATTTTTCTTCCTCAATACATGTGTTTTATATGTATAGTCAGTATCAACTAATGTTTGTTGAATTAAAGTATGTTGAAAGAGTGATAGTATCAAAGTAATCCCACTACTAGTCAACATTCTACATAATCATTTCTTGAATTAAGCAACTGAAATATCTTGGTTTACTTTTCATTGTCTATTCTATTGTCCACTTGTTCTTTCAATTTAAGTTAAGAACTTTTTCTAAATGTACAGCTTAAACTTTTTTTTTCTTAGCTTCAGGCAACTGCTGCTTTCCCACAATCTTCAGAGAATATGAATAATTCCCTTCCTTCATTTATACTGTTACCTTGAGGGGATCTGGAGACTTTGATCAAAGTCCTCTTGAGTCTTCTTTTCTATTCTACAAAAATGTAGCTTTTTTAGGAACACATCATGCCATACTCCTCAATCTCATTTTCTTTGGCTTTTATAGCTATTCCGGACTATAAGTGAATGTATGCCATACTGCCATAGGCATCATATCTTCCCTACTTTACTAATATTTCATTTGTGTTTATGAATATCTCCAAATAAAAACATTCAAAATAAGTAAATGTCTTCATTATTTTTTCTCTTTTGTTTTTATTGCATAACAGAGGAAGAAAACTAACAAAAGGTCTATAAATCAAATTATTTACTCAAACAGAATATATACTGTCTGATCCCATTATAAAATCTATTATGTTCATCATTAGGAATTGGATTATCTCTACAAAAAATTTAATTTTTTATGAAATTTTTGTTTTACTTTTTCTCAGTTTAGCAGTATTTTATTTTCTTTATTCTTCCCCCATTTCTTTACCACACCTACATTAAAAGAAATAAACAAAGAGGAATTGTAGCAATTCTTCAACTTAAAGTAGTCAGTATGGTATAGATTAAAGACAATTGGGCTTGGTTCAAAATCTGATTATGCTACTTATCTATTTTTATATTCATGGACAAGTCATTTATGAATTCTGAAAAGAGCAAAAGATTGCAGCAAAGCTCAATTCTCTCACTTCTATCACAGAAGAGTAAGAAATATGGCAAAAGTAGTAAAAGTCCAAAAGGGGAAAAAAAAAAAATTCTGCAATAATCGCAATAGAATCCTTTAAAAAAAAAAAAAAAAAAAGTAAGCCCCCATGATTTGTTGAGCTCCAAATTCTTCACAGTGAAGGGTTTTAAAACCACTGAGACAAAGAAAGGTTAAAATTAATTCCAAGTTAAATAGACTCTCATTGATTACCCCAAAAGTCAATTTCAGATAATGGCTCCTTATTCCCCATCTTGACCTGGTCCTGAGGTAAGTTGTAAGTATCTACATCAAAAACTACTCTAAATGCTGTGCCTTTTCTTTTCTTTTCGTTTTGTTTTGTTTTGCTTTTTGCTGAGGCAATTGGGGTTAAGTGACTTGTCCAGGGTCACACAGGGAATGTTAAGTGTCTGAGACCAGATTTGAACTCAGGTCTTCCTGACTTCAGGGCTGGTGCTCTATCCACTGAGCCACCTAGCTGCCCCCTAATGCTGTGCCTTTTCAATGGCCTTGTGGCAATGGAGATTTCTAATAAAATAAAGTCTGAAAGTAACTGAAAGTGGACCAAACAATGAATCACCAAAGAACTTCATCATACCCAAATAGTAAAGTCTGTGGAACTTCAATACAAGTTCGTTTACACTTCAACACCAGTTCATTTACAGGGAAATTCAGGAGCAGACAAGTCAACAAACACTTACTAAGTCTCTACAGTGAACCAGGCTCTATGCTAAGCAAAGGGAATACAAAGAAAGGTTATCAGATGACACTAGCTTTTTTGCCATTCCTTGCAGGAGGTGCTCCCCTCCCCTCTTTCAATTCCAGGCATTTTCACTGACTGTCCCCTCCATTCCCCCAATCCTACTCCTCCTCTCTGTCTCCAGGCTTCCCTTGCTTCCTTCCCAATTAAAGTCACCTTCTGCAAGGAATCTTTCTTAATTCCTCTGAATGCTAGTATTTTACCTCTATTGATTTTATCTAATTTATCCTATATGTACCTTATCCATATATAGTTGCTTTCATGTTGCCTCCCCCATTTAACTATCAGCTCCATGAGGGCAAAGATTGTTTTTGTTTGTTTGTTTTTTAACCTTTCTTAGTGGATTATAAGGTATAAGAACACTCAAAAGATAGAAGAAAGACAAGTTAAGAAAGGTAATTTCTTACAAAGGAAGGTGGCCTAGGTATACCAAATCTATATATTACGAAGCAGCAATCATCAAAATCATTTAATATTGGCTAAGAAACAGAGTAGTGGATCAGTAGAATGGGTTAGCTTCATAAGACACAGCAATTAATGACTATAGTAATCTCATGTTTGATAAACCCGAGGACTCCAACTTCTGGAATAAAAACTATTTGACAAAAATTTGCTGGGAAAAATAAAAAACTGTATGGCCAAAACTAGTTAGTGACCAACGTCTAACATCCTATACCAAGATAAAGGTGAAATGGGTTGGTGATTTAGACATAAAGAGTGACACTATAAGTAAATTAGGAGAATTTATGATCAAAGAAGAACTAGAGAACATTATGAAATGCAAAAGGGATTATTTTGATTATATTAAATTTAGAAATTTTTGCACAAACAAAACTAATGCAGCCAAAATTAGAAAGGAAACAAAAAGGTGGGAAAAAAAATTTTTACAGCCAGGGTTTCTGATAAAGGACTCATTTCTAAAACATATAGAGAACTGACTCAAATTTAAGGATACAAGCCAATGCCAATTGACAAATGGCCAAAGGATATGAACAATTTTCAGATAAAGAAATCAAAAGCATTTCAAGACATATGAAAAGGTACTTCAAATCACTATTGATCAGAGAAATGCAAATTAAGACAACTCTGAGATACCACTGCATACCTGTCAGATTGACTAAGATGACTGGAAAAGATAATGACGAATGTTGGAAGGAATGTGGGAAAACTGGGACATTGATACATTGTTGGTGCAACTGTGAATGAATCCAACCATTCTGCAATTTGGAGCTATGCTAAAAAAGTTATTAAACTTTGCATACCCTTTGACTCAGCAGTGTTTCTACTGGGCCTACATCCCAAAGAGATCTTAAAGGAGGGAAAATGTTTGTGGCAGCCCTTTTTGTAGTGGCAAGAAACTGGGAACTAAATGGATACCCATCAATTGGAGAATGGCTGAATAAATTATGGCATATGAATGTTATGGAATATTATTGTTCTGTAAGAAATGACCAACAAGAAGATTTCAGAAAGGCCTGGAGAGACCTACATGAACTGATGCTAAGTGAAATGAGCAGAACCAGGAGATCATTATAAACAGCACCAAGACTATATGATGATCAATTCTGATGAACATGGTTCTCTTCAAGAATGAGATGATTGACACCAATTCCTATTGTTCAGCGATGAAGATAGTCATATACATCCAGAGAGAGACCTGTGGGAACTGAGTGTGGACCACGCCACAGCATTTTAATGCTTTCTGTGAATATTTGCTTGCATTTTGTTTTCCTTCTTAGGTTGTTTTTTTTTTTCTTTTTTCTTTTCCTAGATTTGATTTTTCTTGTGCAGTAAGATAACTGTATAGATATGTATACATATATTGGATTTGTCATATAATTTAACATATTTAACATGTATTAACCTGTCATCTAGGGGTGGGGGTGGAGGGAAGGAGAGGAAAATTTTGGAACAAAAAAATTTTTGCAAAGGTCAATGTAGAAAAATCACTCATATCTTCTGTAAATAAAAAACTTTAATTAAAAAAAAAAGAAAAAATGCTCTAAACCACTATTAATTAGAGAAATGCAGATTAAGATAACTCTTCATACCCGTCAGAATGGCTAAAATGATAGGAAAAGATAGTGATGAATGTTGGAAGGAATGTGGGAAAACTGGGACGCTAATGCATTGTTGGTGGAGTTGTGAACTGATCTAACCATCCTGGGAAATGATTTGGTACTATACCCAAAGGCTATCAAAGTGTGCATATCCTTTGATCTAGCAGTGTTTCTACTGGGTTTAT
Source organism: Myrmecobius fasciatus (assembly GCA_023553655.1). Taxonomy (NCBI): domain Eukaryota; kingdom Metazoa; phylum Chordata; class Mammalia; order Dasyuromorphia; family Myrmecobiidae; genus Myrmecobius; species Myrmecobius fasciatus. The sequence continues at coordinate 241,880 of JAJPUD010001345.1, forward strand.
ATCCCAATGAACCATAAAAGAGTGAAAAGGAACTACATATGCAAAAGATTTTGTAGCAGCATTTTTTTGTAGTGGCAAGGAATTAGAAATTGAATGGGTATCCCTCAGTTCGGGAATGACTGAATAAGTTATGGTATATGAATGTAATGGAATACTATTGTTCTGGAAGAAATGATGCTCAGGCTGATTTTAGAAAAGCCTGGAAAGACTTACATGAACTGATGCTGAGGTGAGCAGAAGCAAGAGAACACTGTACACAGTAATAACAAGATTATGTGATGATCAACAGTAACAGACTTGGCTCTTTTCAACAATGAAGTGATTCAAAGCAATTCCAATGTGATGGAAAATGCCATCAACATCCAGGGAGAGAACTAAGGTGAATGAATGTGGATTAAAGCATAGTATTTTCAGCTTTTTTGTTATTTGTTTGCTTTTTAATTTTTTTCCCTTTTGATTTGATTTTTTTGCTTAGCATGGAGAATATGGAAATATGTTTAGAAAATTGTACATGTGTAAACTATATTGTATTGCTTTCTGTCATGGAGAAGGGAGAAGAGGAATGAGAGGTGGAAAATTTGCAACACAAGGTTTTGCAAAGGTGAATGTTAAAAATTATCTTTGCATGTATTTAGAAAAATAAATACTATTTTAAAACTCAATGTTTATGGGGCAGCTAGGTGGTGTAGTGGATAGAGCACCAGCTCTGAAGTCAGGAGGACCTGAGTTCAAATCTGGTTTCAGACACTTAACACTTCCTAGCTGTGTAATCCTGGGCAAGTCACTTTAACCCCAATTGCTTCAGCCAAAAAAAAAAAAAAAAACAAAAAACCAATGTTTACTTTCATGATATCAATAATGCCCCGCTTCATGTATCAAATGTTTCAATGACTTTTTCAAAAACAGAAATAGTCTATGTGGCAAAAACAAAATAATGGCATAGAAAGCCAGGAAAGTTTTAACCATAAGGAATGGTGTAATGCCTAACAAATTAATTTGGTTCTTCAAAATTTTGCTATTTCAAATTTTATGTAAATTGAGTTTATTTGTAACTGTCATAAAACTCTTTTATTTTTAACATCATCTCTTAAAATTCTTTGTGTGGAGGAGTGGACACCCACTCCAGCAGGTTGAGGACTTTTGTCTCCAGACTGTTGCTCTATATGTGATCTACATATGGTCTATTGACAGTAGGGAGCAACCTGACTCATTAAAAATGGCCCATTAAAAGAAGACATCTGTCCATTAGAAAAGCCTGAAAGTACTCACCAAGTTGAGCACTACATCCCAGAGCAACAGCTCCTTTTGGCTCTTCTGGATAGGCAGTTATTATAAATTAATTGTTTTAACTGGAAACGCTTTTATGCTACTTTAGGATACACCAGTCTGAAACAAATATTTAAGTACATGTTTCATTGAATAAATTCAATTCTATCTCAAAGAAACAAACATTAAAGTATTTATTTATTGGGTTATTCCTAATTACATTGTTATCATGTGGACAGAGATGTGATTTATTACAAAATCTCAAGTTTCTTTTAACCAACTATCAGCAACACTTTGACTTATTTACCAAATAGCTCTTCCCCAACTGACCTCAGTACTTTATTTTCTTCCTGTTCTTATTATTTTTCTGAGTATTTTAAAATACATTTTTTAGTATTATTTAGATTTCTACAGTAAACAATAACACTATTCAACTAAGTCTATCAGGTTATTTCTCTCTCTATTGTTATTATATGTGTATAATATGCATGCATAACATATCATAATATTATATAAGTTAATTTAGATTATTCCAAAGTAACAGTACTTATGAGCAGGAAATTATTTTCTGAAAGACATTAATATTAAGGAATGTTAAATCAAAAGCCTATCAAGCTTCACAACAAATTTTGAAATATTCTTTGACTCACTATAACATCTTTAGCATAAATAGTCCTTCTCTTACTACTACACACCTGTCAGATTGGCTAAAATGACAGGAAAAGATAATGACGAATGTTGGAGGGGATATGGGAAAACTGGGACACTGATACTTTGTTGGTGCAACTGTGAATGGATCTAACCATTCTGGAGAGCAATTTTGAACTATGCTCAAAAAGTTATCAAACTGTGCATACCCTTTGACCCAGAAATGTTTCTATTGGGCTTGTATCTCTTAAAGGAGGGAAAGGGACCCACATGTGCAAAAATGTTTGTGGCAGCCCTATTTGTAGTGGCAAAAAACTGGAAACTAAGTGGATGCCCATCAGTTGGAGAATGGCTGAATAAATTATGGTATATGAATGTTATGGAATATTATTGTTCTGTAAGAAACAACTATCAGGATGATTTCAAGAGAGGCATGGAGAGACTTGCATGAACTGATGCTAAGTGAAATGAGCAGAACCAGAAAATCATTATACACAGCAACAAGATTATACAATGATCAATTCTGACGAACATGGTTCTCTTCAAGAATGAGGTAATTCACACCAGTTCCTATTGTTCAGCGATGAAGAAAGTCACATACATCCAGAGAGAGGTCTGTGGACTCGAGTGTAGACCACAACATAGCACTTTAATGCCTTCTGTGAATGTTTGCTTGCATTTTGTTTCCCTTCTTAGGTTTTTTTTTTTTCCTCTTTCTAAATCTGATTTTCTTGTACAGCAAGATAACTATATAGATATGTATATACATATTGAATTTATCATATATTTTTAACATATTTTATATGTATTAGACTACTTGCCATCTAGGGTATGGGGTGGGGGGAAGGAGGGAAAAATTTGGAACAGAAAATTTTGCAAAGGTCAATGTAGAAAAATTTCTCATATGTTCTGTAAATAAAAAGCTTTAATAGAAAAAAATCACCTTAAAAAAAAACCAAACTGTGATTCCTTGACACTATTTTTAAAAAGTGACTTCAAAAAAAAAAAGTTCTGTCTCTAAATCTCCTGTGCTTACTCTAAAATTAAAGTTATCTACATTCTGCTAATGTGACAATACAAAGGAATATGTAATAAAAATTAATTTGTAATGAAATTATTATTTTTATTTATTTCATGGGTCTAATTTTTTTTTTTTAATTCCTAACTGGTAGCTGAAATGCTTCAGCAAAGACTGATCCTGAAGAAAATAGGCAAAATCTGCCACTAACACTGATTTTCTGAGAACTCAAAGTTAGTGCTCATATCATCAGAGAAGTCCTTCTGGTACTATTCTTTTATCATTAAGAACAAAAAAGGATAAAAGTTTTTTTTAGAGAAAATCAATTAACTCAAAGTAGGGGAAATAAAGAAACTAATACATGTATTCTACAAATCCATTCTTAAAATGAATGTGCGGACTCACACATTCTCTTTCTCTTTCTTTTTTTCTCCCTCTGGCCCCCCCCCCACTCACACACACACACACACACACACACACACACACACACACACAGGATAAGTGGAGGTAGAACAGTGGATAGAGCACAAGGACTATAGTAAAGAAGATGCAAGTTTAAATCTGACCTTAGACACTATGTGTGTGACTGAGTAGCTCATTTAATCTTTTGCCTCAATTTCTACAGCGGTAAAATGAGAGTAAATAGAGCACTCACCTAACAAGAGTTACTGTGAAGATCAAATAAAAAATGTGTAAAGTATTTAGCACAGTGTCATACACATAGTAGGAGCTAAATAAATGCTTTTTCCCTTCCTTCATATGAAGACAAGAAAAAACAAGTTATTTACTAGTTACAGTTGTTGATTGGTTTTTTTTGGTTTGGGGTTTTTTTGCTTTTTTTTTTTTTTTGCTGAGGCAATTGGAGTTAAGTGACTTGCCCAGGATCACACAGCTAGAAAGTTTTAAGTGTGTGAGATAAGATTTGAACTCAAGCCCTCCTGACTTCAGATCTGGTGCTCTACCCACTACATCATCTAACTGCCCCCACTAGTTACAGTTGTTGAAATTATGTTGCCTTATAATTCAAATCATTTTGTCAACTTATTATATTAACATCCTATTTCACATAACATATATGACCATTGATAAAATGCTACTGGAGTCTACTGGCCCACAGTTTCTGATGTATTTATTTGAAGGAAATGTAGAGTACTTACAATGTATTGAAGTTCAATAATTCTCAATTCCTTTAAATTGTATCATTGTTCTATGTCTAGAAATGAAAATTGTGTCTATATATATAATTAGTAACAAATATATTTCAATCTACTGTTCAAGAAAAAGGCATATGAGCATACCTAATTATTGCAATTCTCTTGTTTACTCATATTAATAGTTTATTCATTTTTAAGATACGTCAAATTGAATAAGTAAAATATATACAAGAGCACAAAAACTCAAATCTCTCTTGTGAGAATTCTAGACTCGTTATAAATTCTCCATTTAATAGATAATTCAGAGCTGGTATAAAGGAGACATTTGTAAAAAATTCACAGATGCATGCTGTTTATTGTCTTTCTTATTAGTTGGAATGACCATCTCTTCATGTCTAGTTTTTCTGATAAAACTATCAGAAATCTGTGATGTTCTAGTACTCAGCCTCCAAAATATATATAACGAAAATAGAGGCTTCTACTTTGGAATTCTCACCAAAAGAAAATTAGATTTTAAAATATAGAACATAGCTCAATTTAAGAAAAAGCTACACTTTTATGTTTTTTTAAAGTTTTATACACAAACACATAGAACAAAACATATATGCATATTTACAAATGTACTTGTTTCTTTATAAAAGAAAACGATCTAAAATGTAAATAGTATTCTTTTGTTTAGTTACAGTATCACATTCAGTACAAGCTAGTTCAGTACAAACTGATGTCACATAATTAATTTTATTTTTAATTTACATAAAAATGATAGTGCTTTTCAAAAGTAAATTTCAAAAATATCTATAAATAGCAACCCAATCCCTTATAAAATATGAGACAATTTGCCATTAAACTATTGTTTAGACGATTGGTCAGAAGGCATCTTACTGTTTCTGTCCTAGATCATTACAACACACTCCTAAGGTCTCCCCACCTCAAATCTCTCCCCCACAAATGCTCCAAGCCATCTTCCACATTGCTAATTTTCCTTACACACAGATAGGACCACATCCATTCCTATTCAAAACAACTCCAGTGGTTCTATATTGTTTTTAAAAAGGTGAAACATACTCCTCTGTTTATTTTATTTATTTTTTTACTGAGGCAACTGGGGTTAAGTGACTTGCCCAGGGTCACAAAGCTAGGATGCATAAAGTGTCTGAGGTCAGATTTGAGCTCAGGACTTCCTGAACTTCAGGGCTGGTACTCTATTCATTGTGCCACCTAGCTGCCCCCCTCTGTTTATTTTTTAAAGTCCTTCCCAAACTGATCCCAACCTATTTTTCTAATTTCATATGTGACTTTCCTTCCCTCCTTCTATGGTCTAGTCAAAGTAACTTTCTCTATTATCACACATAATACTCCATCTCCCTCTATGCCTTTGTATTTCCCATCTCCATATCTAAGATACACTCCCTTCTCACCTCTACCTCATAAAATTAGTCTCTTCTTTCAGATATAGTTCAAGCACCACCTTCTAGATAAAGTCTTTCCTGATCTCCCAAATGCTAGTGCCTACTTTCCCACACTATTCTGAATTTAAAACTTTTGTATTTGTATTGATTCTCTTTATATTTATGCTGCCTATATTTATATATAAAATTGCTGTCTTCCTCATTAGTATGCAATCTCCTTGCAAACAAAGATTATTTTATTCTTTATGTTTGCTGAATAATTGCCATGAATTAGATATTTAAAATATATTTGTTCAATTAAAGATAGAGTTGGCATCCTTTAAATCAAATATGTCAGAAATTTAAGAAATTGTGATCATCAAAATGAGGCAGAATAACCTTTTCCTTGAATTATTCAACAAATACTTATTTAGCACCTACCATGTACAGTAGAGTAGGTCAGACTTACCTGTTGATAAAAACAACAACAACAGCAACATGGTGTTACTATACTTAGGAAGGTAGGTAGTTCATATGTAAGGAAGCAAAGCAGCAGTTATAAGGGGTGCCTGAGGGGGCACAAGTCAGTATGCACAAGACAAAGAAAGGAAATGCCAGGCTAAATCGTTTCTTTGGGATAACTAAATGTTCTGTTTGAAAGGGAAGTGAAGATAAATAGGTGAGGAAACTTAGAGGGAGGCTATTGTAGATCTGGAAAGTCAAGTTACTGTCACAGAGTCAACAACAGCTACATCCTTAACAATGCTTTCTCAATGCCTGTGTCAGTAGCTGCAAATTATTAACATACACATAAAAGAATGTTCCAAAATACTCAGAGATATTCAAATCAAAACCACCCTTAAGTTTTACTTTATAATCAGTAAATACTCTTGTAGGGGTTATGAAAAGGTGGGCATATATTAATATACTGTTAGTCAAGCTACAAGCAGGTATAACCTTTCTGCGAAAAATGTATAATTTTCAATATTATGGAATATTATTGTTCTGTAAGAAATGACCAGCAGGACAATTTCAGAGATCCCTGGAGAGACTTGCATGAACTGATGCTGAGTGAAATGAGCAGAACCAGGAGACCATTATACACAGCAAAAACAATACTATAGGGGCAGCTAGGTGGCGCAGTGGATAGAGCGCCAGCCCTGAAGTCAGGAGGACCTGAGTTCAAATCTGGTCTCAGACACGTAACAGCTGTGTGACCCTGGGCAAGTCACTTAACCCCAATTGCCTCAGAAAAAACAAAAAACAAAACAAAAACAATACTATATGATGATCAATTCTGAAGGACATGGCTCTCTTCAAAAATGAAATGTTTCAAACCAGTTCCAGTTGTTCAATGAAGAAAGCCATATACACCCAGAGAGAGGGATGTGAAATGTGGACCACAACATAACATTTTCATGCTCTCTATTGATGTTTGCTTGCGTTGTGTTTCCTTTATCTGATTTTTCTTTCTTGTAGATACGATTTTTCTTGCACAACAATGATAATGTGTAGAAATATGTATACATATATTCAATTTGCCAAGTATTTTAACATAATTAACATGTAGTGGATATCCTGCCATCTAGGGGAGGGGTGGGGAGTAGGGGGGAAAAATTTGTAACAGAAAGCTTTGTAAGGGTTAATGTTGAAGAATTACCCACACATGTTTTGCAAATGAAAAAAAAAACCATTCATATACCATAATTTATTCAGCCATTCTCCAACTGATGGACATTCATTCAATTTCCAGTTTCTAGACACTACAAAAAGGGCTGCCAAAAACATTTTTGCACAAATGGTCCCTTTTCTTCCTTTAAGTTCTCTTTGTGATATAAGCCCAATAGAAACACTGCTGGGTCAAAGGGTATGCACAGTTTGGTAACTTTTTGAGCATAGTTACAAATTGCTCTCCAGAATGGTTGGATCTGTTCACAGTTCCACCAACAATGTATCAGTGTCCCAGTTTTCCCACATCCCCTCCAACATTTGTCATTATCTTTTCCTGTCATTTTAGCCAATCTGACAGGTGTGTAGTGGTACCTCAGAGTTGTCTTAATTTCGACAAAAACACAATATGAACAATCTGTCAGTTCTTATAACTTTATTCAGTCTAATTGTGCAAAATAAAATTTAAAAAACTTATTTTTCAGTTATAAAATATTTTGATACAGATACCTCTCCAAGAGCCTCATAGCGCTTTTGGTTCCATCGGTGTAAATCTTCACGGGCATTAAAGACAAATGGTTCCCCTGTAGCAATGTGCCTCAGTTGCCCCTCTAAAAGAGAAATGAACAATAGTATTGTGATTTAATTTTCATTAGTAAAATCTAACAACTGATGATCAATAAAACTTTAAATCAGCTTCATTTAGAAGTTCTTCAGTCTTCACATAAGAACTTTTCTTCTGACATCAACATTTCATTGATATACATACAAAAGTGAAAACATAAGGGCTAACCCAAAAGATTCAAAGATTAAATGTGAACTCTTAACTTTTTTCCTTAAAAGCAAATCAATCAATATTTGAGTATTATATGCCAGATATCATGGGGGATGCAAAAAAGTATAGACATAGCCCTTGTCCTCAAATAGCTATGACTGAGTTCCAATGCATAAACACTGAAAAATAAAAGCATAATTATACAAAAGTCCAAAATCTAACACAAATCATTGCCAAATTAGTCACAGGAACAATACATGGTATGAGTTCTGAAAAAGGAGTGACTGCTACAAGATTTCCTATGTCACAGTAAGCTTTAAGGTGGGTCATGAGTAGGGTTGAGGGATGGGTAGGATTTCAATATCTGGAGATACAGGGAGAAAAGAGAATGGTTTGAAGATCCCTCATGAATGCAGAATAGCATGAACAAAAGGAAGAGAGGGAGCAAAATATTAGACACTGGGGAAGACTGGGTGGGCTAATATGGCTATCACAGAATACCTGAAGAGTAGCATACAAATTAGAAAAAATCTTTTTAGAGGTAAGATATATTGTCAAACTTTCTGAGTATAGGTTAAAGTCATTAGATTTTATATGCTTCTATAATGTCACAAAAATCTGCTTCCTTCTTTGCTCCAAGAAAAGAGGGAGAGAATATTGAACTACAGAAAGAGGATTTCACTCATGTGGAAGTTCTCTATGTCAATAGAATCAAAAGTTTAATGCCTATCTTTTTCTTTCCCGAAGTATAAAATAGCAAAGTTGGTTTCAATCCCTGGTAAAATTCTAGGATATATTATTTTTTTTAAATATATATATATGTATATATATATATTTATTTATTAATTAAAGCTTTTTATTTGTATAACATATGTATGGGTAGTTCCTCAGCATTGATCTTTACAAAGCTTTCCATTACAAATTTTACACCCCCAGTCCCCTCTCCTCCCCTAGATAGCAGGAAGTCCACTACATGTTAATAATGTTGAAATGCTTGAGAAGTTGTGCAAGAAAAATCCTATCTATAAGAAGAAAAAGAAAATCAGAGAAAGGAAACACAATGCAAGCAAACATCAATAGAGAGCATGAAAATGTTACGTTGTGGTCCATATTTCATATCCCTCTCTCTGGGTGTATATGGTTTGCTTCAGTGAACAATTGGAACTGGTTTGAGACAATTCTTTGTTGCAGATAGCCATGTCCATCAGAGTTGATCATCATGTAATATTGTTGTTGCTGTGTATAATGATCTCCTGGTTCTGCTCGTTTCACTCAACATCAGTTCATGCAAGTCTCTCCAGGCCTCTCTGAAATCCTCCTGCTGGTCGTTTCTTACAGAGCACTAATATTCCATAACATTCATATACCATAATTTATTCAGCCACTCTCCAATTGATGGGCATCCATTCAGTTTCCAGTTTCTAGCCACTACAAAAAGGGCTGCCACAAACATTCTTGCACATGTGGGTCCCTTTCCCTCCTCTAAGATCTCTTTGGGATATAGGCCCAAAAGAAACACTGCTGGGTCAAAGAGTATGCACAGTTTGATAACTTTTTGAGCATAGCTCCAAATTGCTCTCCAGAATGGTTGGATCCGTTCACAGTTCCACCAACAATGTATTAGTGTCCCAGCTTTCCCACATTCCCTCCAGCATTCATCGTTATCTTTTCCTGTCATTTTAGCCAATCTGGCAGGTGTGTAGTGGTACCTCAGAGTTGTCTTAATTTGCATTTCTCTGATCAATAGTGATTTGGAGCAACTTTTCATATGACTAGAAATAGTTTTAATTTCATCATCTGAAAATTGTCTGTCCATATCCCTTGACCACTTATCTTTTGAAGAGTGGCTTGAATTCTTATATATATGAGACAATTCTCTATATATTTTAGAAATGAGGCCTTTATCAGAACCATTAAATGTAAAGATGATTTAGGATATATTATTAAAAGGATACTTTGTGACCCAAGTTTTTGGGATAAGAATTCACTATTTGATAAAAACTGCTTGGGAAAATTGGAAATTAGTATGGTAGAACTAGACAATGACCCCACACCTAGCACTGTATACCAGGATAAGGTCTAAATGGGTTCATGATCTAGACATAAAGAATGATATTATAAACAAATTAGAAGACCATAGGATAGTTTACCTCTCAGATCTGTGGAGGAGTAAGGGATTTGTGACCAAAGAAGAACTGGAGATCATTATTGATCACAAAATAGATAATTTTGATCATATTAAATTAAAAAGTTTTGTACAAACAGAACTAATGCAGACGAGATTAGAAGGGAAACAATAAATTGGGAAAACATTTTTACATCTAAAGGCCTCATTTCTAAAATATATAGAGAATTGACTCAAATTTATAAGAACTCAAGCCATTCTCCAATTGATAAATGGTCAAAGGATATGAACAGACAATTTTCAGGTGAAGAAACAAACTATTTCTAGACATGAAAAATTGCTCGAAATCACTGTTGAGCAGAGAAATGCAAATTAAAACAATTCTGAGGTACCACTACACATCTCTCAGATTGGCTAAAATAACAGGAAAAGATAATGACAAATTTTGGAGGGAATGTGGGAAAACTGGGACACTGACACATTGTTGGTGGAACCATGAACGGATCCAATCATTCTAGAGAGCAATTTGGAACTATGCTCAAAAAGTTGTCAAACTGTGCATACCCTTTGACCCAGCAGTGTTTCTACTGGGCTTATATCCCAAAGAGATCTTAAGAGGGAAAGGGGCTCAGCTGTGCAAAAATGTTTTTGGCAGCCCTTTTTGTAGTGGCAAGAAATTGGAAACTGAATGGATGCCCATTAATTGGAGAATGGCTGAATAAATTATGGTATATGAAGGTTATGGAATATTATTGTTCTATAAAAAACAACCAACAGGATGATTTCAGAGAGGCCTGGAGAGACTTACATGAACTGATGCTACATGAAATAAGCAGAACCAAGAGATCATTATACATGGCAACAACAAGATTACAGGATGATCAAGTCTGATGGACATATTTTTCTTCAGCAATTAGATGATTCAAACCAGTTCCAACTGTTCAGTAAAGAAGAGAGCCATGTACACCAAGAGAGAGGATTATGGGAACTGAGTGTGGTTCACAATGTAGCTTTTTTTTGTTGTTGTTGTTGTTTCCTTACATTTTATTTGGCTTCTTTTTTTTTTCTTGTGCAGCACAATAATTGTATATATACATATATTGGATTTAACATATACTTCTACCATGTTTAACACATATTGGACTACTTGACATCTAGGGGAGAGCGTGGGGGAAGGAGGAGAAATTGGAACACAGGATTTTGCAAGGCCCAATGCTGAAGAATCATCCACTGTTTTAAAAATAAAAAGCTTTAATAAAAAAAAACAAAACAAAACAAAAAGGAGACTTTGTAAAAATATAGAAAAAGAAACAATCAAAAGGAATTTTATGGCTTAAAAGAATTATTGTACACAAGATGGTGAGATTTGGACTAGACAAGAGTACAGATAAATTCAAAACTCATTGAATGACCAGATTCAAAAAACAGTAACTAACAGTCTGATATCAATCATCAACTAGAGGAAAGGCTCAATCAAATAGAGTCCTCCTGGGTGGTCTGTCCTTAATCCTATTTCAGCTAATCTTATAAATGACTTGGATAAAGATGGTATGTTTATCGAGTTTTTAGATGTCATAAAACTAGAAGAACAACTATCCCACAATTAAGATCTGTGGGATACCACAGGTAAGATCTCAAAAAGCTAAAACATTGGGTCAAATCTAATAGAATTACAAGGCCTAAGTTTGAAAAAGATCAAAGAGGACAAGGATCCATTTATGGAAAAAAAATATTTATAGAATCTCTATTTGTAACAGCAATGAATCATGAACAAAAGGAAATAGTTACATAACTTATAACTTATGCTATGTGAGTGTAGTGAAATGGTATATTGCTCCAAAAAAAAATGAAATTGATGGTTTCAAGGACCCCTTGGAAGATCTGTATGAACAGATGCAGAATGAGCAGAACCAGCATAATTTAATAACAACATTACAAAGAAAAACAATATTAAGAGACTTGAGAACTGTATTCAATATAATAACCAATAACAATTCCAGAAAACTAAAGATGAAGTGCACTAACTACCTCTTCAAAAAAAAAAAAAAATGATAAGACTGAAGGAGGAGCCCAAGGAATACATTTCAATACAGTCAGAGTGGGAATTTAATTTGCTTAACACTGATAATTTGTTACAAAAATCTGTTTGGCTTTTTTATTTTGAAATTTGAAAAATGGACAAGGGAGACAGAAATTGGAAAGCAAAAAGAAAATTGGCATATTCTTTTTTAAATGACAGAGAAGAAAACAATAAGGCCAGAAAGAAATTAAAAAAAAAAAAAAACAAGGCAAGAAACCCTTGAAAGCTACAATTTGAATTTACAATATAATAAGTAGCAGACAAGATATTGAGATATAGGCCAGACAATAGTACAAGAGATCTAAAGTTTCATGTAAAATCTTCTTTTTTCTATAATTTTATATGTAATAAAGCAATGTCCCTTTTAATTGTTGTTTCTTAAGTTTAAAATAATGACAAAAATAGGATGAAATATAATAAATTGACTTCAATTAAAAAATAATCAAATTCACACAAAATAAGATGGAAGGAGTACAACTAGATGCCAATTTGTCTGCACAAGTTCTGGGGGGAAACAAGCTTAATATAAGTCAAAAGTTTAATATGGCAGCCAAGAAAAGATAATGTTACTCAACACTGTTCAACTCCGTACCTCCCAATTGTCTAAACTCATACTCCCCAGAAACCCTAATACCTGGGCAAAAAGGAAAGAGAACAGGGCCAAATAAAATAAACTTAGGAGAAATGGAAAGGATTGTCCAGCACTAAGTTCATGTTTTTGTTGCCAAAATAACAGAGTTGTGTACAAATGCATTTGTTTCTTTTGGCTAAATGGTGCTTAATATTACTTTAAAAACTGCACTGACAAAGAATAACTAACTCAATGATGGATTGCTATAGTATCGACTTCAAAATGTCAGTTAAAACATCTAAAAACATATACCTTCATATTCATTCTTTCAATAAATTTTTATTAAGCAACTCTGGTTTGCTAAGTATTATACTGTGTAAACACTGAGGATAACAATGATAGTTTTCCATTAAGATTTACAAAGCACAGTACATACTTAATTCCATTTGATCTTGACTATAAACCTGTGCCACAGAAAAATATAAAATCTGCTTTCAGAATAGGAAAGAGGGCATTTTTACTTGCTAATTTATTCAACTCAACAAGGGAAAAAATTAAAGTTAAAGAAACAAGGAGAAGAAATACTAAGTATCCCTCCATTTTTTCTTCATATTCCTCTATTTATGCAAAGATAAACAAAATAAACATTAACCAAAATTGTATAATTTTTAGCATAAATAAACTAATGATAAATTTGTGATGAACACACTATTCTTCTATAAGTTCCAAAGAAGAATGAAGGTTTATTAATTTGCAGAAAACCCAAAAAGCCAGCATGATAGAGTGGAAAAAAAAAAATTGGATCTAAGATCAAAAAAATTTAGATATGAGTTTCAACTCTCCTACTTATTACTTCTTAAGTGACCTAAGCTCAGTTTCCTCCTCTATAAAATGAAGTATTTGGCCCATAGAATCTCTAAAACCTCTCCTCCCCATATAAATGTTATAATGCTTGCCTTTTCTTTCCTTCAACATTGCTTAAAGAGGAAACAGTTATCTCATTGCTGGCAATATACCCAATCTCAGACAACCCAAGAAAGCTAAAATAGTCAAGAAAAAAATTTAAAAATTCATCTGCCATCAGGCAAATCAATACCTCAAGATCAAGCAAAACTGGCATAACCCAAGAGGCATTTACAGCAGGATACAAAAATAACCTAAGGTATAGAACTTAACTTCCAACATCGGTTATGGAAATAGTAAGAAGATACAGGTTTCTTTTTTTTTTTCATATATATAAAGCTTTTTATTTTCAAAACATTTGCACACGGGGTGGAGCCAAGATGGCAGAGTGAAAAGGTGACTCTCTGCCTCTCCTCCGATCTTCTCTCAAATCAACAATAAAATAAGCCTCTGAACTGATCTTCAAGTCAATGAACTCAGAAATATTTGGGCACTGCTTTTTGAAGAAATTCATATCAGGTTTGTCTAACTCGGACAGAGAGATAGACGACTCCTGTGTAGGCTGGAAGTGAGGGTGGGACTCAGCCCAGCTCATCATGGCAGAAATTCCAAACTCCAAACTCCAAATTCCAAACACCTGGAGTTTATCTGAGGCACTCGGGACACTCTGCCCTGATTGGGGGCAGGTGTTCTGGCAGACTTGCCTTATTTAAGGAGTAATTCAGACTTAGTCCTAGCCCCCACCTGCCCAGCACCTTAAGTTAATTCCCCGAAGTGCCCCAGGGCAAAAGAGCTTTAGCCAGCCGCTTTTCCAAACCTTAAAGGAATATACACACTGTCTAAAAAAATGAAGAAGCAAAAGAGAGCTCTCACCATAGACAGCTTTTATCAAGACAAAGAAGCGCTGACCCCAGATCCTGAGGTTCCTTTAGACAAAATACCAGAAGGTATTAAAGACCATCACTGGTCACTTTTTGAAAAGGCCTTTCTGGAAGATTGCATAAAGAATCTCAAAAGAGAGCTGGAGGATAAATGGGAAAATAAACTGAAATCAGTGCAAGAAGGATATGATGCCCTGCAAAAGAGATATGAAAAAGACACCAATTTATTGAAAAATAAAATTAGTGAAGTGGAAAAAGAGTGCAATGAACAAACTGGCCACTTACAAAAGGAGCTGAAAAAGGTAACTGAAGAAAACAACACTTTAAAAATAAGAATTGAACAAATGCAAGTGAATGACTCAATAAGACTTCAAGAATCAGTCAAACAAAAACAAAAAAATGAAAAATTAGAAGAAAATATGAAATATCTCCTAGGAAAAACAACTGACTTGGAAAATAGATCTAGGAGAGACAATCTAAGGATTATTGGATTTCCTGAAAGCCATGATGAAAAAAAGAATCTAAACACTATCTTCCAGGAAATCCTGAAAGAAAACTGCCCTGAGATTGTAGAATCAAAAGGCAAAATCACCATTGAAAGAATTCATCAATCACCTCCTGAAAGAGACCCCAAAATTAAAACCCCAAGGAATATCATGGCTAAATTTCAGGACTATAGCACCAAGGAACAGATTCTGCTAGCAGCTAGAAAGAAACAGTTCAAATACCGAGGATCAATAATTAGAATCACACTCGATCTGTCAGCCTCCACACTGAAGGATCGAAGGGCCTGGAACCAGATATTCCGAAGGGCAAAGGAACTTGGATTACAGCCAAGAATAACCTATCCAGCTAGAATGAGCATTATCCTCCAGGGAAGAAGATGGTCATTCAATGATATAGGTGAATTTCACCTATTGCTAATGAAAAGACCGGATCTGAACAAAAAATTCGACATCCAAACACAGAACTCAAGAGATGCATAAAAAGGTAAAAAGGAAAGGACTCTTGAGAACTTTATTTTTACTAGGGGGATACTTAAAGTTTGGGGGTATAATTAACTAGATATTACTTTGATAATATGAAAAAGAGAACTAGAGGGGGAAAGATTGTCATACTGGGGAAAAGAGGGAAAAAGTGGTAAAATAAGATCTAAAAAAAAAAGGAGGTAAAAACAAGGTAAAATCACTTGAAGAGGCAAAGAAAACCTAATATAAATGAGAAAAAGAGGGGAGGGAGATGAGCATTGTGTAAATCTTACTCTCATCAGGTTGGGCTCTAAAAGTGTATATCAGACATTTGATTTCACATAGAAACTTGTCTGTTGCAAGAGGGAAGTGGGAGGGAAAGGAGGAAAAGTGAGGGACAAACTAATAGAAGGGAAAATAGAAGAATCAGGGAAAGGAGTAAAAACAGGGGGAGGGGATCTAAAGGGTAGAGTATTATTTGGGGGAGGGGGCCATCAAAAGCAAAGTACTGAGGAGGGGGGAAGGGAGAAAGGGAAAAGGAAAGGGGAAAACATAACTTGGGTAAATAAGATGGCAGGAAATAAAGAATTAGTTATTCTAACTGTGAATGTGAATGGGATGAACTCTCCCATAAAGCAGGAGCAGATAGCAGACTGGATTAAAAACCAGATTCCCACAATATGTTGTCTACAAGAAACACATCTAAAACATAGTGACACATATAGGATGAAGGTAAAAGGCTGGAGCAGGACCTATTATGCTTCAGGTGAACAAAAAAAAAAAAAAAAGCAGGGGTAGCAATCCTTATCTCAGATCAAGTAAAAGCCAAGATATAGCTAATCAAAAGAGATAAGGAAGGAAACTATATTTTATTAAAGGGTACCATAGACAATGTAGCAATATCTATACTAAATATATATGCACCAAATGCAATAGCACACAAATTCCTAGGGGAGAAATTAAAAGAGATGCAAGAAGAAATAGACAGCCAAACGATACTAGTGGGGGATCTCAACTATGCTCTCTCAGAAGCAGATAAATCCAACTACAAGATAAGCAAGAAAGAAACTAGGGAGATAAACCAATTGTTAGAAAAGTTAGGTATGATAGATCTATGGAGAAAGTTGAATGGAGACAGTAGGGAGTTTACTTTTTTCTCAGCAGTTCATGGAACCTATACAAAAATTGACCATATGTTAGGGCATCAAAACCTCAAAATCAAATGCAGAAAGGCAGAAATAGTAAATGCATCCTTTTCAGATCATGTTGAAATAAAAATCACATGCAATATAAGGCCAGGAGAAAAGAAACCAAAAGATAATTAGAAATTAAATAATCTAATCCTGAAGAATGAATGGGTGAAAAAACAAATCATAGACACAATCAATAATTTTATCCAGGAGAATGACAACAAGGAGACAACATACCAAAATTTGTGGGATACAACCAAAGCTGTTATAAGGCGCAATTTTATATCTCTAGATGCTTAGTTGCATAAAACAGAGAAAGAAAAGATTAATGAATTGGCCTTATTATTAAAAAAACTAGAAAAAGAACAAATTAAAAAACCTCAATTAAATACCAAATTGGAAATTCCAGAAGTAAAAGGAGAAATTAATAAAATTGAAAATAAGAAAACTTTTGAGTTAATAAATAAAACTAAGAGTTGGTTCTAGGAAAAAAACTAACAAAATAGATAAGCCTTTAGTTAATTTGATAAGAAAAAGGAAAGAGGAAAATCAAAT